>JABTTQ020001552.1:0-345687 GCA_016081115.2 Rehmannia glutinosa
CGGTAGCCTTCGTTCGGTGCGTATTATGATTAATGGAGGAATTTAACATTTGGTATTTACCATACACGCATGATTCACAGAAAGATAAAATCAAGTTTGTTTTACCAAAACAACTTCATATGCAGCAGAATATCAGCCCCTTTTGAGTTAGCCTGTCCCAAATCCTTTGTGCCATCGTCGATTAAATCATTTGACGCAAGTTAGCAACAACATTCACAGAATCGGAGCACATAAGAATCATCATTGCGCATGTAAAACCTCCTTCATTCTTTCCAGCTAGCAATTATCATAGAGCCCCTCGAGTTTCATAACACATTTCCCCATTTTCCCTCTTCTGTACATGTCATGTTGAAGCATAGCAGCAAATTATGATTGTGGATAATTAGAACATAATATACATCATTAAAAGTCAAAACATAACCCGATGCATCATAATTTTAAACACCGCAGTGCAACACAATTGCCGACTCTTTATCACATTAGCCATGGAAACAGATCCACTTTGGAGTGACGTGGTTTAACCTAAATCTTTAAATGTGTCATACTAGAATGTGCGTCGCAGTCATTGCTTCATTCTCATCATTGAAAGCGCATTTGAAGGCATAATTCTGCAACATGAGGGCAACTCATGCACCATAAACACATCACCCGTACCAGTCATTGAAGTAATCAAGTTCACGGAATCAATGGTTTTGGTTTTTGTTATTAGTTATTGTTTTGATTATTCTAATTTATTCACAGGTTTAGTACACTCTTTGATGTAATGACCATGCTCAACACGGTTATAACATTTCTTGTTATTCCTAGGTCTAGAATTAGACTATCTCTGCCTTTACTTCTCTTTCTACTGACTTATTGTTATTGTTTTCCCATTCCTCTTGTTTTGATTTCTACCCTAACATATATGCATCACTTTCCGACCCTGCATTTCATTTCTCTTGGATGTTTTTGGATCTAATTCCTTACTTTTTAAGGCCATTAATTACAAGATCATCAAAGTGAATCTACTTAATGGCAGATTTCACATCAAGATAGGTATCAGAATAACATTGACAGAAAAAAAACAATAGGAGTATATAGTCGTCAATGTTTTTTTACCAAGTCAACATGATATCTTGTATCAATTTTGTGAAAACATCTAGGTTTTCATCCATATCCTCACAAGTGAAGTTTAAATCTAAAAAACTTTTCAAGTAGAAAAGAGTTTGGAAGGAATTGAAGTTTCGAAAGGTCTTCCAATTTGTTCCACAAATCCTTGGCACTTGACAACTTGCCAACTTTTCTTAAAACTAATTTAAAGGTTTAGGATAATGGATGAATAAGCAAACTCATCAAACTCTTCAACTTTGATTTTGAGTGTCTTTATCATTATACTTTTGTTCAACAACTTTAAAATATTTTGTTGAATCAAAATACCCTTCATTTTGTTGCCAAATAGAAAGTCATTTTTCCCATTAAAGGGTTCCATGTGACAACAAACACCAGTCATTATCACATATATAAACAAGAGTATGTCATACGGATAAGACACAAGTAATCCATAGTATATAAAGTACACCAAGATCACAGGGGCGAACAACATATGCAATATAGGTGACGACACACAGTCTAAGCCCAAAAAAGAGCAACAATAAAATGAGCAGAAAATAAGGACCACACAAAGTCCAATAGCAACCAAGATATCAACGAGAAATGAAATAAGGCACTAGGGTGGATCCCCCCGCACCTCGAGGATTCCTGCGCTCGTGCACATGGTCAAGAGGTTTGATGCACCAAGGTTTCCCTAATGAACTACTAATTTGAAATTAAAGGAGAGAGAAATGAAGATATGAGCTTACAACCGAGGGAGCAAGTCCTGGGTATCAAACCAATCGTCAGAGATCACAATGAGCCAAGAATCACCCAAAGATTCAGCAGCAACAGGAAGCATGCACCACGGCGGATAGGTGCTCGATACCCACTTGTTGGGTATCTATCGTCTCTAATAGATCGATACACTTAGTACCGAACACAAATTACTAGACTCAAAAGCCTATTAATACAAACCAACTCAGACTCGTTTGCAATAAAGTAAAATACAACTGAATCGAAAAAGATTACAAGTAAATGGAATATAACACAAAAGAATGTAAAATGATAAAACCACAAAAACCGAATATAGAGTAGATTCGGCTCGGGAGAACGGAATCCATACACAAAGTCACCACTTAATCATCCAGAGAACCAAGGCAAAAGCACCCATACAAACCTGCCACAAAAAGAACCTCCAAACAAACCCTAGAAAGTGTTTTTCACTCGGAAAATCCTAGAAAATACCCCGACTAGAAAACCCTAGATTCACTTGTAAACAGGATAGTACCCAGAAGATGGTGGACACACACACACTAATCACGAGAGATTTGTATCCCAACCCAAGAATCTCACAAGGATCCAATGACACTACAAGAAAACAATCAAATTCCAACAAAATAATTCCAACGAAATAGAAAATTGTTGGAATTTTTAAAATTCCAACGAAAAATCCAATGTTACATTATATCGTTGAAAATTCCATAAAAATTCCAACGGTAAACAAAACCGTTGGTATAAAATGTTGGAATTCATGTTGGAATTTAAAATTCCAAATGTAAATTCCAACACCACAACTAACCATTGGAAAATTCCAACGGTAAACCAAATGTTGGAATTAATCATTGGAATTTCGTTGGAGTTTTTAAAACTCCAGCGAAATTCCAATGGTACAACATGTTGTTGAAAATTCCGTTGGAAATTCCAATACCATTGGAAAATTTCAATAGGGGTTAAAAGATTTGATAGTATAATCCATATCAATAAAATATATATTCTCTTCGGGAGTCAATGATATTTAAACTACATGGTTAAATGTGCTTGACTTGGGAAAAATTGATGATGGGTGACCTCTTTGGGAAGTTGAAGATATTAGATAATGAGATAAATTAATTGAATATTCCAACATATATATACCATTGGAATTACCATTGTCTAAATTCCAATAGTATAATTCCGTTGGAATAACCGTTGAGTTTTTTCCAACTATTAAATATATTTCAATGGTATAACATGGGAATTAGTGTTGGAAAAATGTTAGTTCTTCCAACGGTTATATATTGTTGGATAAAAAATGTTGGAATTTTTTCCATCGGGAATTTTATATTCCAATGGATAAATAATTTCCATTGGAATCGATAATTCCGTTGGAATATTTTTCCATTGGAATTTCGCCATTCCGATGGATCATGGAAATTTACAGAACGAGATGAATTTTATGTTGGAATTTCCATTGAATCGATAGGATTCGGACATTAGGACGATCGAGTAAGAGACCCAAATGACAAATGGAGTGGGCTTGGGTTGCTTTCAGCAGCGATACTTGGGCTCAATCAATCCAACGACATTAATGGGCCGATTAAACATTTTCCTTGTAATTTTTTTATAAACAGATTTCGATAGTAACACAAAAATTTTTGTCACTAATTTTCTTGTATACAAATCAATACTTGTATCATTATCATAGTGACAAACTTATACACAATTTTTACCACTCTAGAGACAGAGATGATTGACTTCTACTAATGAAACAAAGTAAGCCTTAATAATAACATTCGAGAGATGAAAGATAAAGTCATATTAATGTTTGATACATGTTTTTATCTTAATTTTGATTTTATTTTATCACCAAAATAATGTTTTTAAAGGTTGTCCAAATACTCCTAAATGTTTTAAAAATGATTTTAATATTTTAAGTATTTCCTCAAAGATCAAATTGGACAACAAATGATTTTATGTCAATGAGATCAACAAGGTCTCAAAGTCTAAATCTCCCATTGGTTTAAAATGTTTTTACTAAATTTTGGGAGTTTCGGATTGACAACCCGCGGTCGAGTAAGAGACCGAAAATTTTGACAAATGGAGTGGTTGCTCGGCCGGTAATGTTTCGTTTTTGAAAAGAACAAATCCTCGCGGTTTTCATTAAGGTGGACGGTTGGCTCAATCAATAATTGTAATTTCCAAAGTGGCCAACACAACATTGACAAAAAAATATGACCGTTTGCCAATTAACTTAACACATTTACAATACTTGATTTTAATTGTATTTTTTTTTTATAATTAGGTTGTCAATCATCTCCTATAAATAGAGGAAGTTTTGCAAACTTTATCAATTGAGATAACACAAAAATTTTATGTTCTTCACTAATTTTCAAATGTATAATTTGCCTAGCTATTCACTTTCACATACTTGTATAATTATTCTTGATTCATAGTGACAAACTTATACACAATTTTTACCACTCGGATGATCTAGGTTTCAAAAAAGATTGTATTGCAACAATATCATTGTAATCTTTACTAATGAAATTTCCAAGGTGTTGTAATGAATTTGTATTAATGTAATTAATAAAATGAAATCCACGGATTCTTGGGGTGGTAGTAGATTAGGCCAGGATAATTAATAGCGTGTTGTTTACATAAAGTCATATTAAGTCAAGGATAAATGGAAAAGATTACTATTCACCCCTCTCGCTGGACTTACAAAATCATGGCAATTTACTATAGCTGTCAAAAATAGGTCGACATGAGAAACAAAGGCTAGACTATACTTCATTTTGGAGGTCTGAAATGAACTCCAGCCTATTTGGCCCCGTTCATTTTGTCCAAATACCGAACCGATCGACATTTATTGTGTATTTTCAAGGATTGGGCTAGGCTCAACTCCAATAGTGACGAGTCTATATCACTATTTGGTCCGGGTCCGATTAGCCCTAATTTTTCCTTTGGCCTGCCGACTGCCGTCACAACCCATTTGATGACTTTACATTAATTTACATATGACAACAAGAACTGGAAACTTGGACCAAAAATAAAAGCATGTCTCTGTACACAATTAGTACAGTGTTGATAAACCAAAAATGAAAAAATTGATTTTGATCTCTCTAGTTTATAAGCTCTTGTGGTTATATTCCATCTATTTGTCACAAACTTCTTGTTGGTTTATGAAATTTTAGGCATGCAAATTCTCAAGAGTCAGAAACATTTTAAGCCCATTCTCACACTTATCACAGGTAAAGGGGTGGATATATAAGAATAAAAATTGGGTGGGGTATAAATTATAATTAATAATTAATGGGAATTAAGAAAGGGCATGTGAGCACGCTGCCCATAGAGTTTTGGGAGTAGCAAGTTTGAAAGAGATGAGGTCCAGTCAAACTTTGGGAATCCAACTTTTTTTTTTATTTTTATTTTTTTTTTTTTTAAAAAAAATGTTTTCTGTAAAAGACTATATACTAAGTACAAGGTAAGATTTGCAGAGGGGCTTTTGGTGGAAATAGATGGGCATGGGTTTTAGTGTGTATTTTGTGGCTTAGATAATCAATTCTTCCAAGTTCCTGATGAAATTGTTTTAAGAAATTGGGTTTTGATCCAATTTTGATCAATTATTTAAGTGAGTTTATTTATTTGTTGTATGAAACAAATGAGATAAACGTAATCTACACCCATGAGATAGATGAGTTTAACATTTTGAATTTCTCAAAACCAATGTTGGGTGAATGAGAAATATATGCATGAAGTTATCAATTGAAATGTCTTTTACATATGAATATAAAATGGTGAGAATATGGAAAGTCATATCTACATAGGAAACATATTAAATGTTTGACTAGTTTATAAAGAGCTTCACCACTAATAAGGAATAATCATGTAGAGCTCCTTATGGTACACCCTAGTGGACAAGTCAATTTTGACTAGTCTTTGGCTAGCTAAAAAAAGCACCAAAGACGGTGCGGAGCACCGTCCGTCCGAGCCGGAGCCGAGCCAGGCGGCTCAAGACATCGAATGTCGCCGCATTGGGCTCTTTCAGAGGCGCATTCGCAATGCGTATCGTCGCGAGAGCTTTGAGGAGCCTTAAAGTTTTGAAAAATCAAATCAGGGTTGATCCGGTGGGCTCGGTGGCGTGGCAAGGGGCATCTCGGTGGCAAGTGACTTGGCAAAATCATCGGTGGCGACACATGGCGTTGATTGACGCGTCTGTTCGCCTACGAGGCACCATGACCGGGCACGATTGTCCGATGTACGAGGTGTATACCAAGGGATGTGTTCCTTGATTAGATGCAATCCGGACCATCGATCGCGATTGTTGATCACAAGGCGTGATCTAATGGTCGATCGATCCGAACTGGGGTTGCACCCGATCCAAGAGGCAAAGAAGCTCTATATAAAGCGATCCTCGAACTCATTTCATCACTTGAAAATTTTGAAATTCACTTCATATTTCGAATAACTTCATACAAGAGAGTTCGAAAAACATAATAGTATTCGTTGTACTTGCGATTTGTAGTGCAACTATCGCAAGATGTTTGTCGTTGTATCTTGGGAAAGCGATTGATTCGTATCAACGCACCATGAGCGGACAATCTCGTCTTAAAAGCGAAAAAGAGTCCAACTCTTGCCTCGACATTTCGATTTACTTCAATTACTCGCTTTCAATTTACGTGAGCCATTTGATATACACCAACCAATTTTTCCAATACTTCCAAGTGAAAATTTACCAATTGAACAAAATTGTTTTTAAATACAAAGCACATGAACAAATGGTCCATCTAGGAATAAAATAATAAATAGTGAAATATGGACTAGTTATTTTTCCAGCAGATTTTAGGTAAACACAGTTGATGGTAGTAACAACATACCATAAATGATATTCATACATACATTTTGTAATGTAATATAATTATAGATGATCATCTTCCTTCGAATGTATCCAATAACTATTGGAATTCCATACCTTAAATTTCATGTATCACATAGCTGTTATAATCATTCATAGAAACAATAAAAGTATTTGGATGGCATTAACTCACATTATTATTAGAATTTTAATTAGAGGAGATCCATTTTCCATTTATTTATATTCAAATATTTGATTCTGTTCTTAGAAAATACTTCCTCATATTCACAATAAGTGTCTTTTTGGCACATTGAATTTTTTTTCGAAAAAAAAATGTATTTTTCACATTTTCAAGACTAGTGAAAAAATATTTTTCCACATTACCCTTAAATTTATTATTTTCCAACTAACACTAATGCATAAGTTTGTTTGTTCCAATAATGTAGCATTTATGATCAATTAAGGGTATATTTGGTATTTAACACAATCTTTAATATGCGTATTTTTCCTAAAAAAACACTTATTTTGAATAGAAGGAAGTAACTTTTTTTCTTCCAAGAAAATGACATTTTATGAGCGTATGTAAATAGGTTTCAGTTTATCACTAGTCATTGAAACATAATGGAAATTTAGGGCTGAACAAATCAAGCTATTTGATACTCACTTTGACATTGATTATTTTAAAAATAGTTTGAACTCGGTTCATTAATTTAACAAATCAAATTTTCACTTATATTATTTTATTATTCTATTAGTTAAAAAAATGTGTGTGGAAATATAAATCTATTCAAACTCGATAGTGATCGAGTGGTTAAGACACTTAAACCCAAACGGATGTATGGAGTACGATTCCCATCACCCCTTTCTTCTCATATATGTACTAAATAAACAACTATAATTTTATACTTCAAAAAAAAAAATAAAAATTGAGCAATAATATAGTGATTCAATTCAGTTTGTCTATAACCCATTAACCCTAATAACATCCTCCATGATTTGTCACTATGGAAAATAAGAACACTTCAATCCATCATAAATCCAGCTAGCAAAATGAATTGATTGCATAGAAACATCGGGAAAAAAAAAAAGAGTTTTAATTTCCCCAAGCTAGGAAAGAAACATGCTTCCTTTCTAACAATGATTCTTTCTTTTCAAGTTCCCATACTCATCTGGTAATTCCAGCATAAAAAAACTTCTGCCTTTGGAGTTGTGATTCCCACAAAAAAGAAAAAAAAATAAAAAAAGGACTTAAAGGTCTGAGAATTTGCATGGGTCCTCTGTTCCCATATTTATGTGGGCTCTTATAATTTCCTACCATAATTTCCTTTATTTTCCCAAGAGAAAAAAAAAAAGTCACTGAAAGTAGAGGGAAAAGGTTGCTTAAACAAAATACTATAAACTATAAAAAGGAAGAAGAAATGATGGGAAGAAAAATGAAATTTGGCAATTTGCACTGCATTTGAAAAGGCTAATTAATGTATTTTATTTTTCGAGAAACACTCAATTTCATTCCAGAATTATACAACTGATAACAAAGATTAAAATTATAAAGCATACAAAATCATAAACCTATACAAATATAAAACATAGACATGTTTTAAATCTAATATAGATCTAATTGATCTAGTAGAATCGGAAAAATCGCATAAACGCTAGACAAATCATGAATCGCATCTGTCATAAATTTTTAGATAATGGGTCATCGAATCTTTTGCAACGATAAAATCATCCAAACGAAAAATTACCATATTGAACAAAACACAACTTATTAAGAGACAAAAGAGCTGCTTTGGAGGAGATTCAAAACTTCCATAAAGAAGAGAAATAATCAACTAATTGAAAAAAACAAGAAAAAAATGTTGCTTCCCTCATCTTTTTATGCTTGGAAGATGGGGGAATTAAGAGAAAAGAATGAGACAACTAGATTTGCTAGAGAGAGTTTTTACCGAAAAGATTTAGTAAGAAAAGAATCAATTAATATTAACAAAGAATTGCAAATATTTGAGACATGAGTCACAAAAGTGCAATTTTAAATCAAAGTGGCATTTTAGATAAAACATTTTTTAGGAACCATTGCAAGTTATAAATCCTGATGAATTTAAAAAGAAAGAAAAAAATGAAAATTTATTAGTAATGGGAACTCAGTCAAAGATGTTGACTGGCACAGAATTCCTTGATCTTTATTCCATCTTGTCTTTCTCTGCTACAACTATTCTAAATTTACCAGAATTTTTGCAGAGACACTTTTGTGTTTTTTTCTTTTTTATTTTTTTCTTCCTCTGAAAATTAAATTTTGCAGCAACTTTAAGGAGTTGTTTTGGACAGTTTCTGCAAAGAGGAAAACAATGTACTTTCTTTTCTTAATTCAGATTTATGAAAGCATTTTAAGTGGGCTTCACGTATGTACGCACTGAAATTTTTGAAAAGTTCATAATTGAATATTAATTAAAAAAAAAAAAAAGGAATCCCAATTTGTGACCTTTCAAGAAAGGTTAAAAAAGAGGAATTTTTGAACGGGGAAAAGGCCATGTTTTAACAAAACAACAGCTAGCGAAAAACCAGAAAGAATCTTGAACAAAATGTTTATTTGATGCAAACACTTGCTAGACGGAGCCAAGACACCCTAATGGGATGAGCCCATACACGAAAATAGGATGAGCCAGGATAAAAAATCCAATAAAAAAATCATACAAATTAACACTAAATTTTTTAAAAAAAAATTATCACTAGTTTTTCTTTAGAAAAATGAGGTGGGGTTGGGGCCCAGGTTAACCCTCCCGATCCGCCAGTTTGTAGAATTGAATTTAAATAAATACAAAATTAAAGATAGAAACTAAGCCATTTTTTTTTTAACTTATAAGTATGAATATAAATCTAATAGGGACGATCGCGTCCCTACAATTTAGTTAATTATAAGGTGCGATCATTAATTATAATTGTCCCCTAGTGACTAAAAATAAGTCTAATAATATACATAATTTATCAAAATTTTCTTGGCCACACTTTTGCTCATTTAAATCGTTTGCTTGAGTAGACCATTTGGTTCCAAACTTTTTTTTCCCGCTATACCCATTAAAATCGAAAAAGTATAAAAAGCATGCAAAAGTGAAAGTATGATGAATTAAATTTTTCTAAGCCATGCATGCATTGTACCATAAAAAGATAGAATTCGGCTTCATTTTATTTTTGTTACGCCTAAAGTCCTCAAAAAGAGAAAAATCTCATTAAAAGAGAATGGTAAAATTTCTTTTTTTTTTTTTTTTTGGGGGAGTGGGGGGCCTTTGTAAAGAAGAGATTAGTTCCATATAGAATGAGTCCAATGGTGACCTTATATACAAGTATATAACGTACAAGAGACCAACTCTCTCTCTTCGCATAGGCATATGTGGGAATCCCGACAGCTCTTTGCGCAAATAGTTCACTCACATGGTGGAGCTTATGTTGGGGAGGGATTGTCTCACATTGAATGAGCACACTAGCTAGTGATCTTGTAAGCAAGGGGCCAAACCGCTTTATGACAAAATATGTATTTTTCAGTATAAAATCGTGAGACGAGACAAAGTGGACAATATTTTGAAAAGTCATTTTTCACCTTGTGCCATATCATCATTGAAATCCATAATTACAAATACATTTAATTTGTTTGAATAAGTTTGGTATGCAATGGAATTCAATTCTTAAACTTTTATTTTAATCTATTTGAGCAATTATGGTGGATTTGAAATTCATCCGGTTGGAGTTATTTTTAAAATTTCTCCCAAATCCTCTAATTAAATCTAACATTCAATCCAAATGCATTGTTTCATAATCTCAAATAAGCGCTAAATAAGACATTGTTGGTTGCACAATTAAAGATTCTCCATTCCATTTAGTGTTTCACCCTTTAGTTTAGGGGTATTAATACATGGCATGTGTACATGATGATGTCATATTTATAACGTGTCATTTACAGAGTTCATGAGAGTGTACGATGAAACATTGAATGGAATGGAGGACCCCAATTGTTGGTTGCAACATCATTTGGTGGTTTGAAAAATTTTACATAATTTTTTTTTAGTACAAGGTCGATAGAATGGTGAAATGTGATCTTAGGTCAATGGTCTGCGATTACAAATGTTCAATTAATGAGCTACAATCAATTCCTATATTTTGCATAAACTTGTAACTTATATGGTGTTATCGTAAAAAACATTCATTAATTGGAAGGACGAATGGTATTTGCATAAAGATATTTTACATATTCATATTACATTTTTAACTCCATGTGTATGTAAAATACACATACATATACTATACATATGTGTGTGTGAGATGAAAATATATAAAATATATATGGACACGGTAAAATTACAAAATTAGTCATGTAACTATAGGACGATAGTAAAAAAATCCTGTAAAAAATCATGTTTGCCAAAAAGTCATGTAACTATGTAAACATCTCAATTATGGTCCTGCAAAATGCACAATTTGCAAAATAGTCTTATAACTATATGAAAATCTCAATTTTGGTCCTAATTTCACAAGAAAATGGAAACTACACGTGTCGCTCATATGATTGAAATTCGGTGAAATTAACACCAAAATTGAGATTTTCATACAGTTACGTGACTATTTTGCAATACGTGCATTTTACATGACCGAAATCGAGAGTCATAGTTATAAGATTGTTTTTGCAAAACATGATTTTTACAAGACCTTTGCTAAAGCCCTATAGTTATAAGACCAATTTTGTGATTTTGCCATATGAACACATACCCATATGGGTGACAATTGGAAGGAGGGTACTTGAAGATCGAGGTCGCAGGCTCGCCCAAGGAGAGGAAGGGTGGGTCAACTCATCACGGGGACAGACAAGTCCATTCGCGTAGAATAAAATTTTATTATTATAAGACTTTTAACCTTGTATTTTGTAATATTAATTATAAAAATTGTCATTATCAATGTATATATGTTAGATAAATATTAAGTACAAAAAAATATATAATCAATGTAATTATATATAAAAATATATATTAAATATATTGAAAAATATAAAAATGCTAGGCGTCAGACAGGCCACTCCTAATGTAAGTCGAGCGAGTTGGTTGACTCGTCCCGAAAAATTACAAAATTTAGGGGCCGGATTTTTTGTACATTTTATATATAATACATTCAATGATAAGAATTGACGGCGGCGGCCCTGGTTCACTTTCCGATCCCTTATTGCGAGTCCTCACTGCTTTTGGATTAGAGATTTCCCAACATGATTTACTCTGCCTTAGACATTTACGAGGTGATGGGGCGTCTCGTAAGGCACCCAGGATAGTGCGGGTTGACGATAATTACCCATTCCTGGTTGGATTAAGGAGAATACTGAGATGATTGTGCTTTGGGTTCTAGGCCAATACATGGCTCTTGGGTGTTTCGAATGCACAAAGGATTTTTCTGAGATGCTTCTTCAACTTTGTGGCATTTGGTTATGCTTTTTTGAAGCAGAGCTCATGACGACTATGATGGCTATATCGTTCGCTTATAACAAGGGATGTCATAAATTGTGGTTGGAGTCAGACTCGACATATATAGTGGATTTATTCAGCAGGCCAGGGTCGGTTCCCTGGCATTTTCTGGGTGGGTGGCGACACACGCTTCATTTGCTTTCCAAGATGGAGTTTGTGGTCTCTCATATTTATCGGGAAGGTAATGTTTGATACATGTTTTTATCTTAATTTTGATGATTTTACTTTTACACCAAAACAATGTTTTTAATTATTGTCCAAATACTCCTAAATGATTTAAAATGGTTTTAATATTTTTCGGAGTATTTCTTCAAGTTTTATTTTAGATAAAATTGGACAACACTTTTATTGATTTTATGTTAATATATTTTTACATCAAAACAAGGTTCCTAAATATTGTCTAAATACTCCCGATCGGTAAAAATATTTTTACTAAATTTTCGGAGTATTTCTTGAGTTTTATCTTCGACAAAAATTGGACAACATTTCTATCTCGAGGTCAACCGATCGCCATATAGGGAAACCGACACCTGAAGATATATTTTGGAGCAGTAAAATAAGGCGAAGAATATTTTGGCGGTCGACACCGACGTGAGGCCGACACCGTCGGCCGGCACTGGGCACTTGTTTTGAAACAGAACAATCGTTTATTGGTTTTGCAATAACCTTGGGATCGGTCCTTGTAGGGATCGATGGGTCGAAGACCCCCGGACCGGTCGCCCCTTGTATTTTTGTTGTGTTCCTTCTTTTTCTCTTACTTGTCTTGCGATCGGTCGCCCTCAAGTTTTGACAAAAATTCTAACCGTTGTGCGAGACAAACTTTCCTTAAATTGTGGGATTGATTTCTAAAAGCTATATTCTTGATTTTAATTGTATTTTTCTGTAGATTTTCAATTCCCAAGAGGAGCCTATGTTTGATCAATCATCTCCTATAAATAGAGGAAGTTTTGGAGCAACCAAGACAACACTTGAGATACAACACAACAACATACATTCAAGCAAAGTCTTTAGCTCTTCATTGTTATTATTCTTGTTGTAATTTGCCTAGTTATCACTTTCACATCTTGAGGTCTAGGTTTTCATTTCTTGATTACACTTGCACTCAAATTGTATTATTCATTATTGAGTTGTAATCTTGATTTTGGTCATCATTCAACACAAGACATCCTTGTGAGTATTCTTTTGGAAAGAACACGCTTGGGTGATCTAGGTGATAGGTGTTTCAAAGAGTGTGGTGCTCTTGAGGTGTTGAAGAATTTGGTATTCTTCAAGATTGAAGATTGTGGTGATCTTCAAGGTGCGTTGAAGGAAGATTGTGGTAATCTTCAAAGGGGAGATTGTGGTAATCTCCAAATGTGGTGTTGAGAAGAGTGTGGTGCTCTTCAAAGTGTTGTAAGTTGAATTTGTATTAATTTTGGTAATTAATAATTTTTTTTTTTTCAAAGCCCATCCCGGATATATTGGGGTGGTAGAGCACAAAGTCCCTAGGTGGGGTGAAGCTCTATAAATCGACGCGTGATATTTATATTCCGCACCTTTATTATTATCTTGGCTTTTTTGTTCAAAAAAGAGGGCATAATCGAAAAGATGGAGATAATCTATTCACCCCTCTAGATTATCGTAGCCGCTGGACTTACAAGTGGTATCGAGCCAAACTCTTTGGCAAGCTTGTTTCACATCGCGAGTGAAGAGGAACAATCGTCGGCTACGAATGAAGCTCATGTTTCCGGCACCTCCACCACCAAGCCACCTCGGTTTGATTCCAAAAATTTTACATTTTGGAAAGAAAGAATGGAATGTTATTTACAAGGTTGCGGGTTCGATATTTGGAACATCATCATCAATGGAGAATCCATTCGATAAAAGACACACCATACACCTCCAAAGCTCTCAAGGAGCTCAATGATGAAGAAAAGAAAATCATCTCCTTAAATGGTAAAACTCTCAATATTTTATATTGTCCACTTACCAATTTGGAATATGATCGTATTGTAGGAATTGATCGGCTCATGAAGTATGGCAAAAATTAGAAGCCATTCATGAAGTATATGCAAATGATAGGAGCAACTCAAAAGCATCTACTTCTCAAAGGAATACAAGGTCAAATCTAAGGGACAAGCCTTTTACAACTTCCAACTATGAAGTAGTTGAACAATATTTTATGGGCATCGAAGAAGAAAATGAGGTATGTCTTAAACCCTCTACTTACTATGATATTGTTATACAAAATGATTATAGTGATTTGCAAAATGATTTTGATGACCTTCAAAATGAATTCCAAAGCTTGCTTGTTAAATACAAAAATTTGAAAAAGGAATTCAATGCTTTGAAAAATGATAAGGATAGTTTATTTACCTCTTATGAATCACTATCATGTGCTCACACCACCACCACACTTGACAAGGTTAGAAACCTGGAAAAAGAAAATAGTACTCTTGTTGGGAAATTTATTTTTAGATTTTGATGAATGCCATGTAAAACTTAGACTAGAAAGTTGGCACCCCATTTTCTTTGTAATTTGCATTGTAATAGATAGGGATGTCGATTTGAGTTAAGTTAGCTATGCCTAAATATGCAAGAAGTCAATTTGGAGACTAGAATGAAGACTCATTGTGAGGCATTTGGGTATGTGCAAGGAAGAAGACATGAACTCGATCGAGAAGTATCACCGAGAGATGCGTTGTGTGAAGTGTCATCAAGTCAACCCAAGATAGCCAAGTCTCAAGTTGAATGACGGATGAGTCATCCAATGATTGGGAGCTTACTCGAAGTCATATGGGGAAGTTAAGAAAGCGCGATCAAGTCAAGACAATCGAAAAGGATCCGCGGAACGTAAGTCAAGAAAGTTACTTAAACAAGTAATACTTCCCATCTTGCTTTCTTAAAGTGCTCGATCCCCGAAGCGTGCAAAAGGAATAAACCAATGGGAAGATCGCACTGTGTTAGAACTACGAAAAGTTGAAGGTTCATTCAATACGAGGAAATGACAATTTCAAGGATCGCAACAAGACAAGCCAATGACCACAAGTGTCTTTTGAAAATTAGTCTATCTCTTTAACGGCGGTTTTCAAAAGAACACTATAAAAGATCGAGGAATCAATTTGAGAAAAGGTCACCTTGCATACGAAACACAAGCTTTAAAGACATTATTCAAATTGTAACCTACAAAAATATTCTCAAGTCATTCAAGCTTAATCCTCAAGCCATAACTTGAAGAAATCAATCCAACACTTACCTCGTGAAGGAAAGATGACTTCAATCGAGTTGAAGAGGAAACATATGAAGAATCAAAGGGGTCTACATTCCACAGAGGATTGTAGAAAGGTTCAAGGTCGAACCAATCTTAAGTTCTTGGAGGGCTTCGTGATCAAATCCAAGAAGCTTGAGCAAGTGAGTTGTAGTAGCAAGGCAAAGCCCTGTGAAGAAGGTTCGAGTCGTCACGAGGCTTTGCGTGACCAAGGCATCTCAGAATGAGTCCCAAATGATCAAGTCGGTTGTGTGATCAAGACTTGCATACGGGTGATAACCACTTTGTACTCACGATCAATACTTAGTGGATTCCTCAGGAGTTGGAGAAGAGAGGATTAGAAAAATTACCCCATCTTCGAACCTCTATAAAATTTATTGTGTCATTTATATTTTAGCACTTCAAGTGCATATTATTTTATATCTCTTGATAAATTTGCTATCCGAGTGATAATTAACTAAGTGCTAAAACCAAGTACTAAAACTTACTTAAACCAAATTCAAAGGTGTTAAGTCTTCCGTTGAAAACATATCACGATCGAGTTAAGCTTTAGACTAAGCGGTTGAGTTATTCTATCAACTCAATCGAGTTCGTTGAGTGGCTAACTCTATTTGGTTAACTAACTTAGTTGTCCATCAAGGACTTAGCTGTGAAGAATTAACTCTGAACTATTTTAAAAGGACTAAATCGAAAGGTTGGTAAGGTTTATTCAACCCCCTCTTCTAAACCTTACACTCACACCCTTGGGACCTACAAGTGGTATCGGAGCGGTTGGTTCATTGAGCCTTCCCTGACCAGTTCTTGAACTAGATCTCCAATCTTTTAAAGCCTGTTTTAGCACTTGATCTTTCAACTCTTTTATTCAAAGAAAGTTACTATCATGGAAACAAATTTGACACGCATCCCTATGTTCACAATCGGGGAATTTGACAATTGGAAAATTCGTATGCAAGCTCTCATCTAAAGCATTACACGATGAAATGTGGATAGTAATAGAAGATGGGCCACTACAAATTTTAAAAGTGAACACAATCGCAAGGAGAGCTCTTTGCGGTGAAGGAGAAGAGGATCTTGCTCCCGGACCGGCTATGGTTGAAAAACCCTGAGTGAATGGGCAAATGATGATAGAAAAATATACAACCTAGATAATGTGGCCAAGGACATTCTTTACAAGACTTTGGACAAAGCCATGTTCAACAAAGTCAAATCATGCAAGACGGTCAAAGAAATGCGGAATAAGCTAACTTTGATTTGTGGAGGCTACGAAGCGGATCAAAGAAAATAAGCTATCTGTTCTTTGTACAAAAATTTGAAAATTTTAAGATGCTTGCAGGAGAAACCTTGGATCAACTAGATGCTCGATTCGAGAAATTACCAATGAGCTATCCGCACTTGGAAAAGAATATACAGAAGAAATGTGTATGAAGAGATTAAGAAGTCTTCCATGAGTGGGAAATGAAGGTCATGGCCCAAGACATTCCATGGACCTATAAAAAACATCCAACCATGAGCTATTCTCATATCTCAAAGCCTACAAATTTGAACTAAGAAGAAAAGAACAAGAAAGAGACAGTTGTGCCCAAAACAACTGCTCTAATAGTTAGGGATGGGAAAAAGTGAAGGCAAAGAAGTCATCAATCGGGAGGAGATTGCCTTGATGGTTAAAAGATTTAACAAGTTCTTCAACAAGAATTACAAGAGAGGCAAAGGTGAATCCTCCAGAAGACACGCTCGGCTCCGTCCAAGTCAGGGAAGATAGAACACCCAAGAAAGAGAACATCAAAAGATTGAGTATCAAAAGCGACAATCCAAGAATGGAAAGAGTGACCAAAAAAGTTGAGAATCTATGTTGGAACTACGACGGCCGGTCACTATGCCATTGTTTGCCCATATCCTGTAGTCAACAAATACATGAATGAAGAGAAAGAAAGAGTCTTGGGAACGAAGACAAGAAAAGAAAAAGGCAATGTTGTGGAGAGAGGCTATTTGAGACAGGCAAGTCAAAAAAGACACAGAGCTTGGAGAGTAGTGAAGTTGACTACTCAAGTGACTCACGAAGAAGAAGCCTTGATCCGTTTAATGGCCAAAGAACAAGACCAACTTGACCAAGAAGATGAGGTACACTCTAACTTATCTCACTCGATTCTAGTGATAGTGATTGTGACACACACATGTCATCACCCACTAATCTTTATGATTCATTAGGCAAAATGATGAAAGACTTTGAGCACATTAAATCCTCGCACACACTACTAAATGAGGAAAACACTGCTTTCAAAAGCCAAAACTCTGGTGACTAAGGAGCCGAGTACTACGAGTCACATAGGCGATGAGAATAAAGAACTAAAGGCTGAAAATGCTAAGTTAATAGCGAGAGATAGGCGCTATAGAAAAGAGGAAAATGACCTCAAAAATGTGATTGCCTCATTCACTAAGGCATCTCAATTTTTGGATGATCTTATTATGAGCCAAAGATAATGTGGAGATAAAGGCAGGCTTAGGATTTAATTCCTCTATGTTAAGTCAAGCTCCCAAAGTGATTTTGGAAAAAGGATCTTCAAGTAATGAAGCATCTCAAAAATCAAAACTCCAAATGGTGCACACACATTCATTCCAAAGCACAACCACAACCAAACTAGCCTTGGTTATAAAGGAAAAGGAAAACAACCGAGTTGAGTATCTTTGAGAGGACAGTGAGAAGAAATCCAGAGAGTTCCTCGGCAAACTCCAAACATGAAGTACTGTGAAGAAGAAAGAGAGCTACCAAAAGCCCCAGAAGTTCTCTGAAGGAACAAATATGATGGGAATGGTAGAAACTACCCAAGTCAAGCTGATTGGAATAATGTGAAATATCAGCAAAGACCTATGGAATACAAGCCTAAATGGCAAAGGCCTAGAACTCAGCAAAGGTCATTCCAGAGGCAACAAAGCTATTATCAGCACACATATGCACCCAAACACTACACTTAGAGATATCACAATTACCCAAAGAAGGCAATTGCTAAAACACACACACAGGCATACAGACAAAAGAGACAGTTGTATGAACCTAAAACCCCCAAGCAATTTGCCAAAGTAAATTATGGTTATGGCATAGATAGATGGCAACCACTTAGAGTCAAATCATTTGGCTATAGGTTGGTTGGATCATCTTACAGCACTAACCCCTCAAGACCCAGGCAAGTATGGGTACCTAAAAACTAATTTCCTTGATTGCAGGTTCAAGGAGCAGTGAGTGCCAAGGAACTGGTACATGGATAGTGGGCATTCCGGACACATGACAGAAACAAGAGAAATCTATCAAAATTCAAGGAGGTTAGAGGTGCAAAAGTCATATTTGGAGGAAATGAAGCTCGGGGAGAAATAAGAGGCATTGGATCCATCAAGAAAAATGGATTAGAAATCACAAATGTTGCATATGTTGAAGGACTCAACTTCAATCGCTAAGTCTCGATCCAACTCGTGACAATGGCTATAATGTTGGATTCAACATGGGTGTATGCCAAATCAAGGACACCAATCTAATGAAGTAGTGTTACAAGGAAGCGAGACAAAAGAACATGTATGTGGTAGATTGGTCAATGCAACACCAAACACTTCTCTCTAGCAAAAAGAGTACAACCGAATCAAGTTGGATGTGGCACAAAGTTGAGTCACCTGAATTTCAAAACAATTAACAAACTTGCAAGGAGCAATCTTGTGGAAGGACTCCCGGACAAGTATACAAGAAGGAAAGTGTTGTGATGCATGCCGGATGGGAAACCAGATCAAATCATCATTCAAAGAAAAGACATGTCAATCTTCAACAAAAATATTGCACCTATTACATATGGATCTATTTGGTCCGATTGAACAACTAACATAAGTGGAAAGAAATACAACTTGGTGGTAGTAGATGATTATTCAAGGTATACATGGACAATTTTCATGTGTAAGAAGAAAGAAACCTTGCGAAGCTACCTACACGGTGATGAAGAGAATTCAAAATGAGAAGAGTCAAACCATCATTAAAATCGGATCTAACGAGAGGCGAATTTGTCAATGGAATAATAACTCAGTATTGTATTGAAAATGGTATTGCTCATGAACTATCTGCAGACAAGGACTCCCGTGAGAATGGAGTTGCGAAAGAAGGAACAAAACTCTCAAAAGAAGCGGACAAGGACCTTGTTAGGTTAGTCAAGCAGGGCTGCCTAAAGATTTTTGGTCAAGCAATAAACACAACATGTTATACTCAAAATAGATGCATGATAAATAGCGGTGACAAAAACTCCTATGAGTTTTGGACGGGGAGAAAGCCAAATGTTGCATATTTTAGAATATTTGGATGTAAATGTTTCATCCATAATAATGGCAAAGACAATTTAAAGGCTTTTGATACTAAAGCGATGAAGGTATCTTCTTGCAGGATACTTAGCTGAAAGCAAAGCCTATAGAGTGCTCAACAAGAGGACATGGTTACGAAGAGTCCATCCATGTGGTGTTTGATGAACCCAATGTAAATGGAGAAGACATTGAAGAGTCGGTGACAAGTGAATCGACCAACCTGCGAAGAGTCCCTATGTTGAAGCTGAAGTCGAGCTATAAACCAAGATGAAGATGAGATAGTTGTATCTCAAAGACAATTTGGAAAATTCAGCTAGGTGACAATGAGAAAGTTGATCAAAATAACACATTTGCAAGACGATGAATCGGCTAACTTACTCCTACGATGTAAGATGGTTGAGGACCATCCACCGAGACCTAATCATTGGAGATGTAAAGAAGTTGTAAGAACCAGATCCGAGCTCAACAAGAAGCAATGTTCATTTGTTTTATCTCTCAAATAGAACCAAAAGATGTGTCACAAGCATTGGATGACACACATTGGATCCATGCCATGCAAGAAGAACTGAATCGAGTTTGAAAGAAACAAAGTATGAGAATTGGTTCAAAGACCAATCCATCAAAATGTTATTGGCACAAAATGGGTGTTGAAACAAGATGAATGAGGAAGGTTCTATGTTAAGAAACAAAGCAAGATTGGTAGCCAAAGGATCTTGCCAAGAAGAAGGGATAGATTTGATGAAACATTTGCACTGTGGCAAGATTAGAAGCCATAAGGATGTTTCTTGTCTATCTTGCTCACAAGAACTTCATTGTATATCAAATGGATGTGAAGAGTGCATTCCTTAATGGTTTGTTGGAAGAAGAAGTATATGTTGAACAACCTCCAGGATTTGAGCGAGAAGACTCTTGGAGATAAAATGTACAAACTCAAGAAAGCTCTATATGGATTGAAGCAGGCACCAAGAGCATGGTATGATACATTATCACAATTTCGATCGAGAACGGATTCACAAAAGGCAAAGTAGATAGAACACTCTTGAGAATTCAAGATGGGAAGAGTATACTGCTTGTTCAAATATATGTGGATGACATCATCTTTGGATCCACAAACAAAGAGTTGTGTGATAAATTCTCAAATCTCATGCAAAGCAAATTTGAAATGAGCATGATGGGAGAGCGACATTCTTCCTAGGACTCCAAGTAAAACAGTGAAGGATGGAACCTTCATAAGTCAAACAAAGTACACGGAGAGAATTAATGAAGAAATTTGGTATGGAAGAGAAGTCTTCTATGAAAATACCAATGAATACATCGTCAAAATGGATATGGATGCGGATGGCAAGCCTGTGGATCAAACAAGATACGGAGCACTTATTGGATCAACTGCTCTATCTCACGACAAGTAGGCGGACATTACCTTTGCGGTAGGTGTATGTGCAAGATTTCAATCTGCTCCAAAAAAAAGCAACATGATCGCATCAAGAGAATATTGAGATATTTAAAGGGAAGCAAGAAGTTGGCTTATGGTATCCAAAGGAATGTGGATTCAAGCTAAGCTGGTTATTCGGACTCGACTATCTTTGGATGTAGAGTTGACGAAGGAAGAGCACTTCAGGTACATGTTAAATGCTTGGAAATAGGTTAATTTCCTGGTTTAGCAAGAAGCAAAATTCGATAGCCACATCCACAAAGTGAAGCGAGATACATAGTTGCGGCAAATTTGTTGTGCCCAAGTCTTATGGATGAGACAACAAGCGAGAGATTATGATGTTGAAGAAAAGAGATTTCAATTATGTGTGATAACACAAGTGCAATTGCAATCACTCAAAATCCTGTGTTGCACTCAAGAACAAAGCACATTGATGTCAGATACCATTTCATAAGAGACCATGTTGAAAAGAAGGACATCACCTTGGAATACATCTCAACTGATAAGCAGTTAGCTGATATATTCACAAAACCTTTATGTGAATCAAGATTTGAAGAACTCAAGCATGAATTAGGGTTAATTGAGCTGAGTTGACACTCAGAAGACTCAGAGAAAAGAGATGGAGCATGAAAAGATGGAAAAAGAGCGGAGCTCTTGAAAGCGACTAAGTGAATCACCAGTATCGGAAAAGTCAATTTGAAAGTTAGGTGACAAATTTGAGTCACGATATGAATAGAGAGAAGAAAAGTTGAATCGGCTAAGAAGCAAGTGAGTCATTTATGAGCAAAGTGACAAAAACGTAGCCGTTCTACTAAGCGGGAATGTTTTTAAGAATGACATCAGCGTAATTATGGCGTGTCTGATCGGAAGTCGCATACCAAGCTTATGATTGGATATAAATCTTTGTCGCATTAAATGAGAGAAATTAAATGATAATCGGCGTGCAAAATCGAGCCATTGATCTCGATCAAATTTCAAAAACCGCCCCGCACGTCCTTGCATAACCCATACATATACCATTTCGTCTATTTTTCTCTCACTTTACACAAACTGTTCATCTCTCTCAAAAAGCAAAGAAAGAAATCTCTCTCTCGAAACCCTCTGATTTTCAAAGCACATTTTCAAAGTTTTGTTCGGTCTACTTACGATTTTGTTAAGTTGGGAAAACAAATCCACACAGTCGGTTCTACAGTGGATTTTGAAGAATGATCAAACAGGGGTTGACGAAAACCCTTGTGAAGAAAAATAAGCGAGAAAGTGGAGAAGTGCGGTGAAACCCTTTCTCACAATGGAGTTTCAGATGACTGCGTGGAGGAGGTCGTGCGGTTCTATGTGAACGCCGAAGTTCATGACGAGGGCATCAAGTCTCTGTTCACGGGGAAGAATTCACAATCACTACCAAGGATTTGGCAAAACACTGTTTGCTACCGGCGGAAGGAGTGATAGAGATCTATGGTGATGTAAACCTGGGCTTTTGCATGGAAGGAAGTGGCCAAAATTTGGTTGTCTTTGCGAAGATTGTCTACACAAGCGATAAGAAGGCTCTTGAAGGAAGATTACCATAAGGTTGTTGGACATTGTTGCCAAGTGTGTAGGCATCAAATTTGGAAGCTTTAATCAGATGTCCAAAACCAAGTGATCGTGATGGTGCGATCATGGAGGAGAAGAAGGTAAAGCGGGTTGAGTTTGTATACAATGGATTTCTGCTAAAATATTGGGAATAAGTCCTTCAAGGAAGATGGATAATTCGGAGGATCTTTGGGGTATGGCCTGGTGATTGGCGGTTGATGGAGGTGAAAGGTGTTCTCTCCGACATGGAAAGGCGTTCCATGTTAACAAAAAGATGTTCGATCAAATATCTCCGAACACGAGAGAGAGCTTATGCCAAGGGCGGACACAAGTGAGGGGAATTAGTGACCCTGAAGAAGCAGTTGTCTCCTCCTCCCAAGAAGAAGGTTGCCCTGTTTTGCAAAGAAGATTGTTGCCCCTCCAAAGAAAGAAAAAGAAAACCTTTTGCCCTGCCCTGCGGCCGAAGTCACCTGTCCCCGCAATTTGTGTCTCCTTCCCCCTGCAACCGCAATGGAGAAGAACCGTTAATCCCTTCTCGTAATTAAAAAAGAAGATGGCGCCACAACAAGGAAGGCATTTGCCTCTATGACAATGCGAAGGCATTTACCTTGACGAACCGGAGGAAGTGGAACTAGATATTCCTCTGGTGAAAACCAAAAGAAGAAGAAAAAGAATCTTCAAGCGCTCGAGCTTGAGAAAATAGTGAGTCGCCACTCGGCTAGAGCAAATTCTTTGAGGCAGTGGAGGAGTAGAATCTCCAAAAATTATAGATGAAACAACCAAGTCTGTTGAGCCGATCGAGAGAGGCAAGTTGAAGACCCACAGAGCAGAACAAGCGAGGAACAAGGAGTAGCCGAGAAAAGTGAATCTCATGTTGTGGGGTTGTGTCCCCTCCGCAACAACCCTGGCCGAGGGTGAAGAGCAACAATCCATGTTACCCTCAATTCCCGACCGGAGGACAACACGTAGATGACGATGATGATTTGATGATACTATCCTCCATATCCAGACATCCAAAATCGTCATGCGAGAATGGAGAAAGTGGAAGTTGAGTCACTCTATGGTGCAGTTTGAACACCCGAGTTTATTGAGGATGAAGAAAAACTCTTGAGGTTCCTTGAAGTTGACACGATCTTTGCAACCCTTGATGAGGACAAGCTGCATCAACATGTTGCAAATTCGAAAAAAAGAGAACGAACAGGCTAGAAGCGTGAGAGGAAGCGAAGCTCGTGAGAAAGCCAAGATCTGTCCTCTAATTTTGGAACCACTGATCATACTCATCCATATATTGACATGCTTTGAGAGAGTGACGAAGATCCGGACCTGCTCTGCGGCGAAGAATTGGAGATGCGAGAAAGCCATGCGGGAATCCAGGATCCTACATGAGCAATAGGCTGATGGAAGGCCCTGGAGAGTCTTCCAAATCACGGTGGAGATTGATCTATGGGAGTGGTGCGTGATTGCAGTTGTTGTTCTGCGACCACTTCCCGGCTCACTACGATGAAGGCATTAAGGAATTGCGATGACACTGGAACTTGGGGACCCAAGTCGACCCAACCCCTATTGAAGGTGTCTTACCACCGCCTAACAACGATTGACAACTCACAGGAAACAAGCGGGAGTCTGGAGAAGAGTGACCCCATTCCACGTCACTCGGTGGTGTGTCGGGAGGGGGAAAACTCCCTCCACCTGCTAGGTCGGAGAATGATGCGGTGATTCCACAACGAATCTAGGAGGCGGAGTGGAGAAGGAAAAAGAAATAGATACACAACAAGTTGTCACCGACGAGGCTCGAGGCAGTTGAGATTGTCTCTTTGGTGCCAATCGCTCGCTGCGACGCCAATAGGCTTCTTTGAAGCGGCAGAGGCACGGGATGGATCGCCCGGGAGTTAAACAAGGCAATGAAAGTGCAATCCACGGAGTTGAGACTCATGTGGATGCCATTGTAGAAGACCCCAAGACAGTTGAGTGCAGTCGAAGGGAATGTCCAAGGCCGTCTTTGCGATTGAGGCTGCGCAGGAGGTAGTGGCCTACGGGAGGTTGAGACTTCCCGAGGTAAAGGCGGAAACACGAACATCCCTCCGATTATCATCGATGCATCCGAGAAGGAGATAAGTGCCCTTCCACGATTCCCAAGACAATCGATGTAACATTTCGGGATCCGAAGGTGAAGAAGAGGTGAGTCATCTCTTGTTGCAAGTCCAAACAACTCGATTGAGGATATTCTTCCCAAAGACGAGTAAGCGAGAATTCAAAATTTGCGTCGTCCGTCAAAGGTTCAATTTTGATTATGAGGCACCCTACCAATCTCATCATCGTCCGATGATGCTCGATGTCGGCCGAGGACGGACAACTCAAATGGAAAAACCCGGTGAGACCAAGCGAAGCTGTTGTTGAGGGTGAGGCTCGGCCAGTGGGTCCATTCCACAAAAGACCACGGTTGAATCACGTCAAGCTGCGCGAGCTCCCAAAAGCTGCAGAGAATCGACTCAACCAAGCACCTCACGACCACGAGTTACCATTGAGAAGATTCCCTATGTCCGTGATGATGCGTTTGAAGAAACGTTCCCCTTCTCACTAGAGTTACCTACTCGATGAAGAATCGGCTAGAGATCAACAACGTTTCCATAGATCGATCCGATCATTCCCACAGATACCATCGTTCCGAAGATTTTGACTTTGATGTTGCTTGGCGCCGGTGACAGAGGTGACAAGCGAGGTTCAAGAAGTCTTCAAGGCAATATTTGCGGAGATAGAGAAGATGGAAAGGCACCAGGCCTCATTAGATATGCTTTGGATAAAGAGATGCTAATCTTACGGCCGATTGTGTGGAGTCATAGTCAAGATCTAGGAATGGTGGCAAAGCAACAACAAACAATGCGTGTGGAGCAGGTTCGATACTTCAAAGCATTGTACAATAAGTTGCTAATCGGAGTGTTGATAACTTGACATGAAGAAGATGATGCAAGAAAATATTGATATAATGCATACCTCTCATACCACGGAAATGAAAGCGTTTGCGTGAATTTCATCGAAAAGAACTGGCGTGGAAGAAAACATGAATGCAAAATTTAGCCTTCTTATGGTTGAAATGAAGTTGGTAATCAAACACCACTCGCTCAATTTGAGACATAATTTGAGAATCAGCGAGCTCGGCTATCGGGGCGTCTAGATTTACTGATGGCATGTTTCCAGGGTTCCTCTCTCTTTTGATGATGCAAAAAAGGGAAGAGAATACCTAAAAATGTTGAAAGGAGAAGACAAATTGTTGTGAAGGAGAAACGAAGAAGAAAAAGAAAAGGAAAATCGGTTGAGGGGAAGGTTCGAAAGACATGACTTTGATGATTGCTAAAACCCTCAACAAGGACTTCACTGGTGACATCATCGCAAACTTCGATGACTCTGCGCTCCAACACTCTGTTGTGCCCATGGCTAAAAAAAAGAGGAAGATAAGCGAAGCGAGGGATAAAGGAGGTGGAAGGAAAAATGGATGCCGAGTGATGGATATACAGAAATAATATGGAGGCATTCCAAAGTGCGAGAGACACCGATGCCATTTCGGATGTCGGAAGCGAGCCGAGATCGGTTGATGAATTCAAAATGCTCGAATCAGGGATACTTCGAGAATATGTCCATGGCCCAAGCACAGGACTTGTATTGGGAAAAAGGCCTCAAGCTATGCGAAGAAGGCGACAGTGACGGAGACATCGCTCTGCGACTCACTCTGTGGTCACTCATTTGGGAAGAAGAAGGCCTCGATCTACAATACACACCGTGAGTAGAGGAAGAAGCGAGTGGAGGAAGAGGTTTCAAACCTAGACCTCTACCCAAATATATAGAATACATAGATCCGGGGAAGAAATGAGGGATCTATTTGGTTGATATGACGTAGTAGCTAATATGGAAGTGGCTAGGAAAAATGTTGAATATGTAAAGAGAATCAAAGAAGAAAATAAAAGACAAACAAACTCGGATGTGGGAAGAGAGACAAGAAAGAAAAAGAAAAGATGAAGGCTGCGAGAAGAGCTTTATGAAAAAAAAAGCGGTGAAGAAGAGAAGAAGAGAAAAAGGTCGAGGGAAGAAGATAGAGGTGATGAAGAAAGAAGAAGGCGACAAAGGAGATGAAGCGTTGTTGTCCACCCCTTCATGTAATTTACTATTGTAAATACATAAGTATGTAAGTCTTCTGTACATTATATAAGAAATCTGTAATTTCTCTATTTTTGCGTAGACATAGATGTTTTTCTCTCATACACTTTGTAAAATTTGTGTAAAGGACAAGAATGTTATACGATCAATAAAAATATTGATTCTACCCATACATTCTCATTCTTGCACTATCTCGTATGTATCTTTGATATTTACATCTTATATGTATGTTTTAAGTTTTGGCATCATCAAAAGGGAAAATTGTTGGGAAATTTATTTTTAGATTTTGATGAATACCATGTAAAACTTAGACTAGAAAGTTGGCACCCCATTTTCTTTGTAATTTGCATTGTAATAGATAGGGTTGTTGAAGTGAGTTAAGTCGGTTATGCCTAAATATGCAAGAAGTCAAGCTGGAGACTAGAATGAAGACTCATTGTGAGGCGGTGAGTATGGCAAGGAAGAGAAGACATGAATCGGATCGAGAGAAGTATCGGTGAGATGCTTGTGTGAAGTGTCGATCAAGTCAACCCAAGATAGCAAGTCTCAAGTTGAAGTGACGGATGAGTCATTCAATGATTGGGAGCTTACTCGAAGTCATATGGGGAAGTTAAGAAACTGCATTCAAGTCAAGACAAGCGAAAAGGATCCGTTGCACTGAGAAGTCAAGAAAGTTACTTAAACAAGTAATACTTCCATCTTGTCTTTCTTAAAGTGCTCGATCCCGAAGCGTGCAAAAGGAATAAACCAATGGGAAGCACTACACACTGTGTTAGAACTCTAAAAAGTTGAAGGTTCATTCAATACGAGGAAATGACAATTTCAAGGATCGCAACAAGACAAGCAAGCGACCACAAGTGTCTTTTGAAAATTAGCATATCTCTTTAACGGGCGAGTTTTTCAAAAGAACACTATAAAAGTTGAGGAATCAATTTGAGAAAATGTCACCTTGCATACGAAGCATAAGCTTTAAAGCCATTATTCAAAGCTGTAACCTACAAAAATATTCACAAGTATTCAAGCTTAATCCTCAAGTCATAACTTCAAGAAAATCAATCCAACGCTTACTTGTGAAGGAAAGACGACTTCAATCGAGTTGAAGAGGAAACATTTGAAGAATCAAAGGGGTCTACATTCCACGAGAGGATTGTAGAAAGGTTCAAGGTCGAACCAGGTCTTAAGTTCTTGGAGGGCTTCGTGATCAAATCCGAAGCTTGAGCAAGTGAGTTGTAGTAGCAAAGCGATTTGCCCTGTGAAGAAGGCGATTCGCACGAGAAGCGGTGCGTGACCAAGACATCTCTGGGCGAGTCCCAAAGGATCAAGTGTTTGTGTGATCAAGACTTGCATACGGGTGATAACCACTTTGTACTGACGATCAATACTTAGTGGATTCCTCAGGAGTTGGAGAAGAGAGTATTAGAAGAATTACCCTATCTTGAACCTCTATAAAATTTATTGTGTCATTTACATTTCAGCACTTCAATTTTGCATATTTTTTATATCTGTGATAAATTTGCTATCCAACTCACAATTAACTAAGTACTAAAACCAAGTACTAAAACTTACTTAAACCAAATTCAAGGGTGTTACGTCTTCCTTTGAAAACATATCACGATCGAGTTAAGCTTTAGACTAAGCGGTGAGTTATTCTATCACATTTCGGTCGAGTATGTTGAGTGGCTAACTCTATTTGGTTAACTAACTTAGTTGTCCATCAAGGACTTAGCTATGAAAAATTAACTACGAACTATTTTAAAAGGACTAAATTGAAAAGTTGGTAATGTTTATTCAACCCCCTTCTAAACCTTACACTCACACCTCTTGGGACCTACAACTCTTGTTGAGGATATTAATTGCATGAAAAAAATTTATCAAAATCCAACTTGAGTACCGATAAAATGACCGATATTGTTGATATTCATAGTTGTGATAAATTAAAACAAGGACTTGACCATAAGCCTAATGTTGTTAATCATATGAAAAATAGTCAAGTCTCTAAGCATGTTGGTCATTACACTTTTAGAAATATTACATGCTTCTATTGTGGTAAAAGGGTCATACGGTAAATAATTGTCGGGCTAGAAATAGCTCTAATTATTGTTGGAGACCTAAAAGTCTCAAGACTAATCCCAAAGGACCCAAGCACTTGAGGGTACCACAAAACTATGTTATATTAGGTACCCGGCGAAATAATGATCGAAGAAAATTCATACCGCCAAGGAGACATCAAATGACCATCTCGTTTATCAAAGGAGAAGACATCACCAAAATGAATTTCAAGAGAAAGAAATTATCAACAATGGGAAAGACATAATCCTTGGAAATGGAACAATCGGAGAAGCTATCATCAACAAGATGATTTTCAAAGGGAAGATATCATCAACAATGGGAACGGCACAACCCATGGAAATGACGAAATTGGTAAACCGTATCTCCCTATTTAAATATGCATTTTTTTTTGCATGTTTTTATTTGTGCCTAATTTGCAAAATGTGTTTTTATAATTTTAAAATTAAGGTCTTATATATATATTTGGGTTTTTAAAATCCTTTGAAAATGAGACCTTACATGTTGTTTTTTAAACTCTTATGGACTTACTCAGACTCATGTGTTTTTGTCTCTTATGGATTTCTATAGCATAAGCATTTTATTATGATATCTCTTATTGATTGGCCTATACTTGTGCTATTATGTCTTGTGCACGATTTGTTTAAAAGAATTGTGTAGGTTATATATCTCCTATTCATTGGCTATCGTCTATTACTTCATCTAAGAGATTCTTAAACCATCGAGGTATGTTCACTCGTATTATTCTTAGAACTCGATATTTTGTTCATGTCTTGTTTATGCACTTATCTTTCAAACTATTTCATTTCATCCCCTTAAGTGCCACTAAATGACTTTGTGAATTTTTCTCAAAAGGGCACTACTCATAAAATCTCGTTTTTCTCAAATATATGTTTTCTCGAAACTCATATTTGTTGGATTTTGTCCATAATTATCTTTTTGCAAAGGTTTATAACTTTTGGGGTGAGAAATCGAATTTTTGAAAATTCTAGAAAATGAAATTGACTTGGCGGTACCCGGGGGAGCGTCGATCAACAGGGGGTCACCGGTCGACCACACCGGTCGACGACCCGTCGACCAATCGGCCAGGGTAAAATTAGGCAGGCGAGAAAGTTTATATTTGAAATAGGGGCTATTTCTCTTCATTTCCTCCTTTAAAAACTTTGAACCCTAGCTCCTTCTTCTTCAAAATTTTTACTTATTCTCTCATTATCTCTCTAATTATCTCATCCTTGAGTTTATACTACTCAAATTCATCTTGTTTTCATGGCATCCCGTCAATTCTTTGGGACGAAATCCTCAAAAGAGGAGAAGAAAGCAAATGGGAGAATCTTCCTCCAACCCCCAACAAGATGATATTCCACAATGAGATAATCAAAACCGGCTTATGGAAGAGGAGATTGTTGAATTGAGAGCCGGGATTTCAAAATCAAATATTCATTGGGACTCAAGTAAGTTATCACTCTTTTACGAGCCTCCATCTATAGCTAATAGATTTTGATTTCTAAATAAACTTGCGGAGGAGCACTATGAAAACATTGGGTTGAACGATAAGAAAATTGCTTGCACTCGTATGGTTTGATTTTTGGCCTTTCATGATGAATATCAGGAAATTAGGGCTTACTTTGAAATTCAAGGTTGGGTTTCATTATGGGATAATCGTGTTTGCATTATGATGACGAGCTTATAAAACTTTTCTATGCAAATATGTGGATTGTTGATGCTACGGAAGATAATCCGTTGGAACTTCACTCATTTGTTAATGGTAGGCATTTTTCGTGGACATTGGCGATATTTGTAATCATTTTAATGTCGAACATGGAGTTGTTAATGTGGATAGCGCTCATTCGGACGATGATATTTTTGGTGTTTCACTTTATGAGGTAAAAACATTTTTAGGAGTGTATCAGGAAGTAACCTTCGGCAATCTTTGTCAAATTATCGGATTGTATCTATTATCTGCTCTATTGTGTTTGTGAAAAAAGTAAACTTTCGAGTAATCTCGAACTCTTTCTTACCTATAAGATTATACGAGGAGAAAGAGTAAATTATGGGACTATTTTTGTGTATTGTTTGTCGGAATCAAGAAGCTTACTAAGAAAAAATATACGTTGGGAAATTTGAGTTGTCGACTACTATACCTATCGGGCTAAAGGAAAATGAGATGAATACCAAAATTCGTCACAATGACTATGATAATGCCAATATTCTACAAATGGTAAGAATGCGTGAGAATTTACCACGGGTTCCCACCAAAGCCGCTAGGGGACGTGCTCGAAACCCACAACAACCTCGGGATGATTTCTTTAATGACAATGGGGTTGAAAATATTGGAAGAGGATATGTTGAGGAACAAGAAGATGAGGAAGAAGAGTATGGAGAAGATGAACAAGAAGTTAGGGATGAAGAAAATGAAGGAAATGAGGAAGAACACTATAATGAAGGAGATGATGGAGAAAATGAACCGGATGTTGAGGATTTGAATCTCAAAGAGAGAATGGAAAAGGTGGAAAGAGAGACATTTAGAGATGTTGCATCTCTTAGAAAAGATTCCGGGTTGTGAAGGAAGAAAATTCTAGATTGAAAAAGTCTATGGGAAAATTGAAGAAATTCATCAAAGAGCTTATCCCATGCTTGCTTCTCTTGAATGAGGATTGATGTCCCTACCCCGTGTTTATCTTAGCATTCCTACCCCGTGTTTATATTAGCATTTTTACCTTGTCCTTGTTGTTTTGTAGTTTTATGAACTATCTTGTACAACTCTATTGCACTAATGAGATTTGCTTGTTTTCTTAAAGAGGATAAAATAGCAAGTTGAAAGTGGATTTTGGCTGATCTTGGTATTAATGAAGTATTTGATGGTAAAAATACTCAATTTGCATTGTTTGATAATTGGTATGAAGTACTTGATGGTAAAAGTGCTTCTTTTAATTTTTTGCTTAAATGCATTTGTGATGCCTTGATCATTTTATTTAGATGGATAATTTGGGATATTTGTAATGTCTTATTTGCATTGATATGAACTACTTGATGGTTCTTTAATTTTTGCATGATGGCATTCGTAATGCCTTGATCTTTTTGGCTAAAATTATCTCAATTGGGTTGAACCCTTGAGAATTTACTTTGTTGGGCTTTTTATTTGTTGGATATATGTTGAAAATTTGCTTTTGGTGATGGTATGAATAACTTGGCTTAATATATTTTACAAAGGGCTATATATATTTTATTCTATTTTTGACGCCCGCCAAGTGTTCGATTAAATGTTTCAATGAAAATTTCAACTTCTACATGAATCTCTTGCTTTCAAATGTCTTAAATACTTATTGAGATCATGTTTTGGCAAATATTTTTATCATCCTAACATTCTTTTTGATGATTCCAAAGGGGGAGAAACAGGAAATTGGCTCGTTAGCTCAAAGAAGCTAATAAAAGCTCGATATAAAAGCTATAAGCTAAGACTTCTTAAAGCCACAAGTTGTGGACTCTACTTAGTCAAATTGTTGTTTGATGAACTTATATACTTGTCTAATGGTGTTTTGTTGACAGGGGAGCTTATAAGCTCTTGTACTTAAGTACTGATATGTAAAAGCTAAGCTTTTAGCTTGTGGTTGATTATTTGAACATTACTCTTGATGTGCTTGTTGATAGGGGGAGGTTGTGCTTATTCTTGAATATATTCACTCCCTTATTTGGTTGCTTATGTATTTTGGAAATTTTAGTCGCTTCTAAACGGTTAGATGTTTTTACTTAGGTAAATCGTTTTAAAAATTGTCCTCTAATATTTCTAAAATTGTTTTGGTTTGTAATCATCAAAAAGGGGAGATTGTTTGATACATGTTTTTATCTTAATTTTGATGATTTTACTTTTACACCAAAACAATAATTTTAATTGTTGTCCAAATACTTCTAAATGATTTAAAATGGTTTTAATATTTTTGGAGTATTTCTTCAAGTTTTATTTTAGATAAAATTGGACAACACTTTTATTGATTTTATGTTAATATATTTTTACATCAAAACAAGGTTCTAAATGTTGTCTAAATACTCCCGATCGGTTTAAAATATTTTTACTAAATTTTGAAGTATTTCTTGAGTTTTATTTTCGACACAAAAATTGGACAACATTTTGTCTCGAGGTCAACCGGTCGCCATATAGGGCAACCCGTGCACGAAGATGTATTTTGGAACAGAAAATAAGGGAGGATATTTTGGCGGTCAACCGGTCAACCAGTGTCGGCCGGTCGCGTCGACACCGTCGTCGGCCGTGCACAGGCACTTGTTTTGAAACAGAACAATCGTTTCTTGGTTTTGCAATAACCGGGACCGGTCTTGTAGGGGTCGACCGGTCGAAGACCCCCTGGACCGGTCGCCCCTTGTATTTTTGATGTGTTCCTTCTTTTTCTCTTATCAGTGCGCGACCGGTCGCCCTCAAGTTTGACAACAAAATTCTAACCATTGTGTAACAGACAAACTTTCCTTAAATTGTGGGATTGATTTCTAACAGCTATATTCTTGATTTTAATTGTATTTTTCTGTAGATTTTCAATCCCCAAGAGGAGCTTATGCTTGATCAATCATCTCCTATAAATAGAGGAAGTATTGGAGCAACCAAGACAACACTTGAGATACAACACAACAAGATACATTCAAGCAAAGTCTTTAGCTCTTCATTGTTATTATTCTTGTTGTAATTTGTCTAGCTTATCACTTTCACATCTTGAGGTCTAGGCTTTCATTTCTTGATTACACTTGCACTCAAATTGTATTATTCATTATTGAGTTGTAATATTGATTTTGGTCATCATTCAACACAAGACATCCTTGTGAGTATTCTTGTGGAAAGAACACGCTTGGGTGATCTAGGTGATAGGTGTTTCAAGAGTGTGGTGCTCTTGAGGTGTTGAAGAATTTGGTATTCTTCAAGATTGAAGATTGTGGTAATCTTCAAAGGTGGTCTTGAAGGAAGATTGTGGTAATTTTCAAAGGGAGATTGTGGTAATCTCCAAAGGTGGTGTTGAAGAAGAGTGTGGTGCTCTTCAAGGTGTTGTAAGTTGAATTTGTATTAATTTTGGTAATTAATAAAATTCTTTTTCTTTTTCAAAACCCATCCCGGATATACTGGGGTGGTAGAGCACGTAGTCCCTAGGTGGGGTGAAGCTCTATAAATCGACGCGTGTTGTTTATATTCCGCATCTTTATTATTATCTTGGCTTGTTTTGTTCGAAAAAGAGGGCATAATCGAAAAGATGGAGATAATCTATTCACCCCCTCTTGATTATCGTAGCCGCTTGGACTTACAGGTAATAGAGTGGTGGATTGTCTCAGTAAATTGCATGAATCGACCACGTGGTGGGATAGTCCTCTCGTGAGTATCATTACTTTGCTCAATGATGATTATGTTCGCCAATCTGAGTATCGATTTGTTAGTTAGCTCGGTTGTTTCATTGTTTTTTGATTATTTTATGGGCGACAATATGGATTTATTTTTCATGAACAATTTTTGGGGCTACTCTTTTTTTCCTTCCAAGGGTTTTCTCCACAAGGATGGGTTTTACCTTGGAAGGTTTTAACGAGGCCCCAACTTTAAGCTAACTGATAGGCTTGTGATCAGAACGCCTTTCTTTTCTGTTTTTTGACTTTGGACTTTTCCTATAAGCTATCTGGTCAACTTGTGACCAGAAATCTTTTTCATTTTTATATCTATATCGATTTATTCAATAAAAATAAATAAGTTTATGAACAAAGTGTGAGTTTGGCTAAGTGGTTAGTACATATACCCAAGTTCGATCCTATTGAGTGTAGGGGTTATTTTAATTTTTTTTTGTATTTTGTGATTCAGATTAAAAAAAATAAGTTCCCATAAATGAAGGGGCCATATTCCCTTGGGTCTTGTAGTCTTGTTAGTTGCTAACAATATATCACATTTAATTTTCCTTAAAAGCCTTAAAGTTAAATTTTCTCAAATAAAAGAGACAAAAAATGAAAAAAAAAATGGGGCCCATATTTTAAAGTTCGATTCAGACAAAAAAATTGATAGAATCGGCCTTGGATCTCGGACAACAGGTCATAATCGAATTGGGTCAAATTCCCATCCCTACATATCCACATACGAATCTAAGATCTAAAGTTTCCATTATCATCTCATATATATATGGTCCCAAACAGAATCAGAATCTTAGCACAAATATTCATACTAATATTACTTATAGTACACAGCTTTTTCAGTGGAGAATCGTTTGTATATCTGACCACTAAGGCATTAGTTTAAATTATAATCTATATTTTGCTCGTCAAAACATTGCTGGACATTACAAGTTAGACCAGATCTCTTGTAAGGCGATTTATGCGATGCGGTGGATTGTATTTTTAGTGTAAAAGTGATACTTTTAGGGTAAAAAATGATACTTTTATTGTAAAAATTGACATTTTAGTGTATTGGACAATGTATCGATCACTTTCTACACTAAAAATATCATTTTTACCTCTATTGTAAAAGTCTCGCGTAACCCGATTAATCCCCACCTAGGCGCTAGGTTCCTTTGTCCGCCTACATTTTTTTTTTTTTTGATTAGGTCCCGCCTAACCTCGCCAAGGGCTCGTCTGTGACCCGAGCCTTTGGCGTTTTTTACAACATTGTTTTTACACTAAAAATAGCATCCGATTTTGCACCGTGCGACCATCTTTATACAAGTTTTTGCTTGTAAGTTATAACCACCAACCAAGTCTTACAAGTTCTATTTATAAAATTTAAAACTGAAAGTAATTTTAATTTATCAATTTTTGAATGTAAATTAAGTTCGATGATTAATTTGATAAACGGATATGATTTTATCGAGTACTCAAATTGCCAATTTGATAAATATAATGAAATATTATTGTATCCTAAAATGGGTCTTGGAATGCTCAAATATATTTACAAATTACAACAAGCTCACATTAATGTACAAGATCCAAGGGATGATCAATTGTACTTGTTTAGGTTAAACACAGAAGACTATTCAAAATAATATTTTCGTCAGTCATTATTAATTATTTCATAGTTATTAAAATTTATGAATTTATTTTATAATATATATGTATTTGGATTGACCCGATTGTAGCAGTATGTGGGTTCAATTAAAGTACGATGTTGAATTCCTTAATTTAACCAACCCTTATATAGGAGATTTGTCATTGATCAGTGGGAATTCTTCTGAGCTAATAGAGACAAAAAATAGTTGATTAAAATAAGCTAGTGCACGTAAAAGATTAATACTATTGTGTTTAAAAAAAAGTTAATTTAAAATATAAAATATTAATTAACCAAAAAAATAATTTCAAATTTTGTATTGGATCTTGCGTTATACAGTTGTCTTTCATTGTGATGGGCTAGTCTGCATACTATTTTGGTTAACTAATATATTGAAATTTATTTATGTGTATTTTAGCAGTGAAATTGGCATCTTCTATTGTTGTCCATTGGGTAATTAAAATCGGCATTAATGGTCCTTAACAAACAGGATTGTTAGTACAAAAAAAACTATTATTGTTAAAATTAATAAATTAATTCCTATATATCATGATAACTACTTTGTAACTAAGCGACGGTTATGTTAGTTAGACGGTTAGACGGTTAGGAGTTTGTTGTAACCGCCTAGAGTCACAGCTGGCTTAGCTTCATCTCTTGTATATATATCCCTGTACCTTTTTCAGAAAGATTAATGAGCACTTTACATTTTCTCATGCCTTCTGTTATGGTATCAAGAGCTGGGTACCTCCAGTCTCTCTGAAATTCCCGGCCTAATTTTCTTCCTTCTCTGCTTCTTTGACGGCCATGGCTGCCTCATCTCTCCCTCATTTCGTTCCCCTCACACTGAAACTAGATCGTAACAATTACATTTTCTGGAAAGCTCAAATTCTTTCGGCAGTTTGCGCACATGGTTTTGAGGAGATTCTCTTTGGTTCGTCGCCGCCTCCTCCTCAATTTGTTGCTTCTTCAGTTGTGGGAAGCTCGGAGTTAATTTCAAATCCTGGTTATGTTTCATGGATGCGTAAGGATCAATTCCTTTTGAGCTGGATGTTGAGCTCCATTAGTGAATCCATGCTCGGTCACATTAGTCGATGTTCGACAGCTGCAGAAGTTTGGTCTGCTTTTGAGAGGCTATTTCAGTCTCAGTCCAAAGCCCGTGCTCTTCAACTTAGGTTTCGATTCTGAGGAGGCGTTGAAGAAGGGAGATCACGAGCATTGATGTTTTATATCCTCAAGATAAAGGCGATTCTTGATGATCTTAATTGAGTTGGCTACATTATTGCGATGATGAACTAGTGTTATACATTTTGGGAGGTCTTGGAAATGATTATGATTCGGTTGTTGTGAATCTTACGACTCGGCCGATGCTATTAATCTACAAGAGGCTCGATTTGTGCTTCAAACTCATGAGATGCGGCTTCAATCTCAAAATTCTCTGTTTTCGAGGTTATTTCTTCTTCGGTATGGCTACACCCTCAACAAATGTGGCTTATGGCACTTCTTCTCACTATCCCCGTGGTGGTGGTCGTTTTTTTCGTGGAAGAGGTCGTGGTGGCCGTAATTTTGGTGGTAGATACGATCGAGAATAAACTAAATGCCGAGTTATGTGGTAAAAGCTGGACACATAGCCATCAAATGCTACAAGAGATTTGATATCAGTTTTACTGGTACCGAGTATGATACAAATGGCTCTCCTGCTTCCAGCTCTCCTCAGGCACACCTCACTGCTGCCTCAAATTCCAACTCCTCTGACTCTAGTTGGTACTTTGATAGTGGCGCCACCAACCACATCACCACCGATCTGAAGAATCTGTCAATAAAAGCACCCTACCAAGGTATAGCTTCTCTTGCAGTAGGAAATGGTTCTAGACTTCCAATCTCTCACATAGGTTCATCTATCTTACCTAGTTCAAATCTTTCCAATTCTCTTGTCCTCAATAATATCTTGTTTGTTCCCAATATCACCAAAAATCTATTGAGCATATCTCAATTGACCAAAGATAACAACGTTCTAATCGAATTCTATCATAATGGTTGTTTTGTCAAGGACAAAACAACTTCCCAGATACTACTGGAGGGAGTTCTTAAAGATGGATTGTACCAACTCAATCTCAGCCATCTTCACAGCCTCAAGTCTGTTGCTCCTGTTTCTAAGTCAGCTGCTCCTGTTTCTAGTCCATGTTCTCAAATAGCTGTAACTCAGTCTATTTTCCCTACTGCTATTCACTCTGCTAATCTGTGTAATAAGCATGTTTCAACTCCCATGTCATTTTCTGTATATACTTGTTCTAAGGATGTAAACTTGTGGCATAGAAAACTTGGGCATCCCTGTTTCGGTCTTTAACACTTGTCCTTGCTCAGCTTGGAATCCATTTTCGACATCCTTGTCCTCATTCACATCAACAAAATGGCCGGGCTGAACGAAAACATCTTCATATAGTTGAAACTGGCCTCTCTATGCTTGCTCAAGCCAAGTTACCACTTAAGTATTGGTGGCATGCATTTTTCTCAGCTGTGTTTGTCATTAATTACCTTCCTACTCCTGTTCTTCAAAATCTCTCCCCTTATCAGTCTCTTTTTCACCAGCCCCCAGATTATCACTTTCTCAAAGTGTTCGGTTGTTCTTGTTTTCCTTTTCTTCGTCCCTACCACTCTCATAAGTTCCAATTTCGATCCTCTAAATGTGTTTTTCTTGGCTACTCTCCTTCTCATAAGGGTTATAAGGGTCTTGACTCCACAGGGAGGATTTACATAGCAAGCACTGTTGAATTCAATGAATTTGAATTTCCTTATGAAGACTTGTTCTTGAAATCCTCTTCCCAGCCCTCCTCTGCTCCTGTTGTACCTCCTCCTCTTTTCCCCATTCCAATTTTTCCTCCTTCATTACCTGCTTCTCCATTACACTCCCAGTCTGAAGTTAATAGTCCAGGACAAACTTCCACTCATCCATCTCCCAGCTCACCTGCAGCCATTCATTCCTCTCCTTCTTCTCCTGTCCATGCCCCTGTTTCCCGGCCTACTCCTCCTCCACACCCTATGGTCCCTAAGGTTGGTATTTTCAAACGTAAAACTTATTGATCACCTCCCTTCCTCCTCCCTCTCTAGAACCATCTTACATTACTCAAGCTCTAGTTGTACCTCATTGGAAGGATCTTTATGCAACTTGAGTTTGATGCGTTGCTTGCTCAAAATACGGACTCTTGTTCCTTACACCCCGGATATGAGTGTTATTCACAATAAGTAGGTGTTTAAAGTCAAACACAAGCCGGATGGGTCTGTTGTGAGGTTTAAAAAAGCCTAGTTGCTAAAGGTTTCCAACAAGCGGTACAGGGTAGATTACTTTGAAACCTTTAGCCCAGTGGTTAAGCCTTATCTTTATCGGACTTATACTCACTCTTGTTGTGACATATAATTGGAAAATTCAGCAAATAGATGTTAACAATGCATTTTTGAGCGGTGATTTGAAAGAAAGCGTGTTCATGCATCAACCAGGAGGGTTTTGTTAACAAGTCTCTTCCCACACATGTGTGTAAGTTTGAATAAGTCCATGTATGGTCTTAAACAGGCTCCTCGTGCCTGGTTTACAAAACTTAAGCGTTTTTCGGTGCACAAGGCTTCACTATATCTGTGTCTGATAACTCATTGTTCACTAAGAAGGATGGTGGTCAGCTGTTGATAGTTCTCATATATGTTGATGACATTTTGGTTACTGGTGGTAATTCAACAGCTATATTTGAACTTATTCAGACATTGGGACAACAATTTGCTCTTAAGACCCTTGGGGAGGTGCACTATTTTCTTGGCCTTGAAGTCTCACGGTCTTCAGCTGGTTTGGTTCTTACCCAAAGCAAATATATTACAGATCTTCTGACCAAGACCAACATGCTCAGTTGTAATCCTTGTGCTGTCCCACTTAGCACTTCACAGGCTCTTGCTTTATCTGACAGCATCCCGTTTGACAATCCTACACTCTATCGCAGTACCATAGGTGCTCTACAATATCTAACCATTACCAGGCCCGATATCTCTTTTTTAGTAAATAAGCTCAACCAATTTTCTCATGCTCCTACTGATAAATCATTGGTCGCATTTGTAAACATCTTCTTCGATATCTCAAAGGGTTTGTCGTGTTGGTTTGGTGTTTCGCCCGCTGCACAGCAAGTGCTTCTTGAGGGGTTCTCCGATGCCGATTGGGCGAGTGACAAGGATGATGAGAAAATCCACGGGGGTCATTGCATTTTCTAGGGGGTAACTTACTCGTTGGAGTTCTAGGAAATAAGGTATTGTTTTCGGAAGTTCTGTTGAGTCCGAGTATCGTTCTTTGGCGGATACTACTACGAGAAATTGTGTGGCTTCATTCCTTACTCAAGGAACTTGTTGTGTCGATTGAGAGTCCTTCCATCTTGTGGTGTGACAACATGAGTGCCTTTGCCATGGCCTCCAATCCCGTATTTCATGCTTGTACTAAACACATTGAGATTGGCGTTCATTTTGTTCGCCAAAAGGTCGTTGAGCGGGAAATTGATGTTCGTTATGTCCCTTCGGAAGAGCAACAACCCGCTGATTTGTTCACTAAAGCCTTGTCTTCTTCTAGATTTCACATGTTGTGTACTAAGCTTTCCTTAAACACCTCCCGGAGGAAGAGCAGTAGGGGAATATCATGATAAGCGATGTAACTAAGCGCGGTTATGTTAGTTAGGCGGTTAGAAGTTTGTTGTAACCGCCAGAGTCACGGTGGCTTAGCTTCATCTCTTGTATATATATCCCTGTACCTTTTCTCGAGAAAGATTAATGAACACTTTACATTTTCTCATGCCTTCTGATACTATATGGGCGGCTATGTTACTATGTATACCCAAACGTCAACTGTGAAGTGAAAAAACAAAAATATATAAATTTTAGGCAGAATAAAAGTACTTAGAATCAATGTTTTTTTTTTTTTAGCAAACGTAGAATCAATGTTAGGAACTTAGTAAACACTTAATTTAAGTAATTAAAGAAGAAATTAAGGTGTCTAATTGGATTATAAGATGTCAAAACACTTTGGATATTATAGATGGAAGTTATAAACGCGATATAAACGTCAATATTTCACTTTTTAATTATTGATGCTGCTATCACTCGAAAGTTTTTACAAGCTAGTAAGAAAGGTTTTGTGGTTATCCCCCGCCTCTCGATTCTTCACTCAACAAAGATTTTGAAAGTAATCTCAAAGGAGTAGACCAATATTGATTAATATAAAATTGAGTACCTTGGGCCTCGTGCGCCAGCAAATTGGACATAATTAATCAATAAATCAAATAATTACAATTAAGAGCAATAATTAATAAATAAGCTTGATTTATATAAATAATTAATTAAAAAATAATATTTTTTTGAAGCAAAAAAATGAACTTTTATTATAACGACAAGTCATCCAACAAATGATTAATAATACAAAGAGGTGGAGAACTCCACACTGATGTACTATCAAAAGAAAAAGCTTCTTTTGCTAGTTCATGAGCAACCCTATTACTACTTCGCCGGACGAAAGCCACCAAAATATTTGGTTCCCCTTATAATAAAGAACGACACTCTCGAAGTAAGCCGTCAAACTCTGATTCACCAAGCTCCATAGATGATATTCCCTCAACTACACATTTAGCATCTGTTTCAAGTACTACCTGTTTAAGTCCCAACATTTTGATCCAAGAAAGTGCTTTCTAACACAATAATAACCTGCTTCCTTTGGCTCAAATAAACCTGGAAATGAGACCACTCTAGCAACCACAAATTCTCCTTTATCATCTCTTAACACCATACCAATACCTGTATGATTCCTGTCATTTTTTAAGGCGGCATCAACATTGCATTTCAATCAATGAGATAAAAAATAATTAAAAATATAAATTACCCACGTCGATTATGTATACGCCTTTCAATCAATGCCTCAATAATTCTATTGAAATAGTACTTAGTTGGGTAGAATGAAAATTTTCCTTCTACACCTCATTTTTGGTTTTTCTTTTTTGGTAAATGCCACATCACCCCCTTGGCACATTTTGTGGCTTAACACACCACAAGCAATTGTGGGGTGGGGGAGGTCGGGGTTCAAATCTCTGCTCCATCAAATTGTTTGTGGGGTGGCACTTATAACTACCCATGAGATAAAATGGGAACTCATCTTGAAAAACCGTGTGGGTTTTCGGGGAGAGATCGTTATTAGTAGAGAACATAATTCTTTCTTTACAATTGTTGAGCACTTCACCCCGGTTTAGATGAAAAGGACATGAGGTGTTTCTTACTAGTTAGTTAAAAAAAAAAATATAAAAATTTCACCCCCAAGCTTTGCTTTTACCTAGATGAAAAGGACATAGGTGTTTTTCTAGAAATATAATTGAGGGGCGCTTTTACCTTATTTTCAAACACATAAAAAAACCCTCATATATCTAATTCTAAAAATTGCAAAAAATCAAAACACAAATTTTAAAACATATTTCAAAATGCGTGGATTTTATCACATTTAAAATATTTAACTTGAGTCCATTATATTTGTAATTAAAATTAAAAATTCCAAAATAATAAAATTCCAACATAAAAATCAAACACAATCTCAATTTTAAGCTCATCCTTTTCATGCTAGAATCTAACAGAAAATATATGCAACCAAAATATAATCTCGTTCGATGAATAAAATTTTCAATCTTAAATCATTTGTATTATTCTTTCGTTTCCCTTTCTTTTAATTTTAATAAGTCAACGTGGATTTTGCGCATTAAGACCGGCAGAGAGGAAATTACAAGATTACCCTTATATTTATCAAATGGGGAACCTATATATGTTTTTTCTAGTGATTTTTTGGCCAAAACTTCTCTTGGGGTGCTCCAATTATACTAAGTCTAGTAGATGAAATGCTTTTATATTACTTTTAGGGGATTATGTGCCAAAACATGTAAGAAATAGGGGTGAAGTGTTGTTTATCCTTTTTTTCTAAGTACATATTTTGGGGATTAGTGATATGAGTCGAACCACAAACATTTTGTCCTGGGCTTAAATGTTTTAACTACTTGACTATTATCCGATTTTCACATCTTATTTGTTGGGTTAAATAAATTTTAAAGTTTCACCCATAAGTGTCTGCCGAAAAACATATCGATGTTTAATTTATTATATATGGATATCATCAAGGATGAGTGAAACCTAGATGGATACCCTTAGAAAAAATATAATTAAGGAACAAAAGCTAATTTTTTTTAACAAATTGTAAATATAATTAAATCAATATAAAGTGATTTATTGCATGAATTAATATCAGGGGCAACAATTCGTGTCATGTTCAGATTCGCGTGTCGTGTCTATCTATAAAATTTATAATGTTCATGTCAGACTTCTCAACCCTAACCCGACCTGTTTTATTATTCGTGTCGGATTTTTTAACTCTAATCCGACCTCTTTTTTCGGATCGATCCAAAATGATGAGGATAAATTTTAGAAACTAAATAATTCATCAATTTATATGGTTATATATATTATATGGGTTGTATAAGTTAATTTTTATCCCAAAATTATATTTACATACATTTGATATTATTTTGAAAATTCAATTATTATACTTACAATGTATTCAATTAATAAAAAACATTGCAAGACATAACGTAATAACAACACAATTGAGTCAAAACGATTAATTATGTAATTCAAGTTAACATTAATCCAATCTTTTTTATTATTCATGTTATTCATGTCCTATGCAAATATAACTCTAGCTCCTTAAAGCCCAAATGTAACTTTGTTTATAACGTGTTTAGTTTATGTCATGCCAGGAATTATCACCATCCCCGCCAAACATAGACGGATGCATGTTCGCCTTATTTTTTTTCACCGTAAAGTGTACGGTGCGAGTTTATAGAATAGGGTTAGCAAGGTCGAATCACAGGGACTAATAAATTAATGTACTAAGTCTTTGGATTATAATAGCTTTATTTTTATCTAGACGATCGAAAGTGAGTGAATTGGTTTTATTAACTAAAGCGAGAATTTATCCTAAAATAATAAAGTAAAGAATGATTAAAAGATCAAGTAGATGAATGGATTCCTGGGTTATGGTTTTAGTTAATATCCCCTTTATTCTCAGATTAATCAAACCAAAGTTAAACGTATTTTTCCCTATAGATCGATCACAAAAGTAATTTACGCTCTCTCTCGAGATGCATGTAAAAGCGTTGATTGGAATATATATGCTAGCATTTATACTCAACATGAGATATCCAACTCCCAAAAGTTCAAAAGATTATAAAGCCTCACAAATATTCACAGACTTCTCAATCATGCAAGATATTCATGTCAAGTACTCATAGATCTAGTATTGAAACTCATCGGTTAGAATTATGAATCAATACATCAAACAAGTTAAACCAAACACGTTTTGATAAAACAAGAATTAAACAAAGTACTTGAATAGGGTTGGAAAACATTAACTTCAATTATAATTAATCATCAAATAAAAGTATCCATTAACATACTCCTCAACCCGGGAATCACAAAGTGTTTAGCCAGACATAGAAAAGAAATAATCCGTAGACAAATTATTAACGTTAATGTCTAACTAATTGAAAATAACGATACTATGGAATAAGTGAGCTCGGGGATGATGATGATCTCTCGATCTATCTTCAATCCTCGAAGGTGTGGTTGCGGTCTTGATCGATCTCTCCAAATGTCCCATAGAAGATTGCTCTTTTCTCTGCTTTCTAGGGCAAAAATCAGCGTATCCTTGTTTGTGGCCGCCCCGTCTCTATTTGTACTTCGTTTGGGTCGAAACCTAGTTCAAAACTAGTGAGACTCTGTTTTTCCCGCACAGGCGCACGGGCTGTGCGCTAGGGCACGCCCTTGACCGTCTTGGAAGTGCCATGAGAAATTGTTCAAACCATCTGAATGGAGCACGGACCGTCTTTGTATATAGCACGAATAGGACCGTGCTTGTAGTCGAACCTTGAAAACTCATTGTTAATTTGAGCACAGGATGTGCTAGGGTAGCACGCCCTGCCCGTGCTCACCTGCTGCAACTAGTACTCGACCGTTTTCTTCTGTTTTTCGCCCGGTTCGTCTGACTTCTTCTTGATTCAACTCCGAACTTTGTACTTTACGTCAAACATTGGCGGTTCTTTATCGCAATGCTCCGAATTTTTGCTAAAATGCTATAATTTATCAATCAATTCCTACAAAACGAGCAAAACGTAATACTTTTTCCACAAAACAGGAGTAAAGCCCTATTTACTCATGTAATGCATGCATATCAACACATTCTAGCCAAAATTAAGCCCAAAATACATGCAAAATACATGCCAATCAATGCACACAACCCCCTTTATGGGGGCACTTTCCCCATAAAAATTTTTTTTTTTATATTTTGTTGTTTATTTTAAAAAGCTAATAATTAGGTTAAGAAAATAAAAGTATGTGTGTACTAAATTTTTTATGTAGTTTCTTTGTACCTATTTTATTTTTGATATATATAGTTTATAATTGTATTTGTTTTGTGAGTAGGTCTCTGACAGAGGTCACCCCATGCTACGGAAATAAAAAGTAATTCTTTTTTATGTAAAAATATATTTTTAGCGTAAAAATAAATACATTGTCTCAATAACTAAAAAGTATGTTGAGTCAAAAATATTATTTTTACCCACAAATATTATTTTTACATGAAAATTATTAATTTTACACATAAATGCATTTTGTTTTCAAGCGTGTTGTGACAGTACTTTACATAAGTTTTTGCGCTTTATTTTGTGTCTACTTATAAAAAGTTTTTGGATCCATCCTCCAGCCAAATGTACAATATGTATTGTATTTAGCAATCCTTTTACTATGGACCAAATGATGCCAAAGTACAAGTATTGCTTGGTTTTCTGTCATTTTTGGCTTAATTTTTCAGTGGAATTCTACAAGATAGCTCACTTGTATTTTCAATTATTAATTGATCATTTAATTTAAGTTTTTGTCTTTCTGTACAATTTCGAAAGTATGACTTCTCATTTAAGAACTAGATATGATCCGTTGTTTAAGACTCTCAAGCTCAAATTTGAGGTTTGAAGTTCGATTCCAATCACCTTCTCCTAATATAAACTAAAAAAAAGGGTATGATTTTTCATTTTTATTTGTAAATACATCATCTTGTTTTAAAAGACCAACAAAAGATTAAAACAATTTGGAAGGTAAAACCAATGTTTTTAAACCCGAACCGAATATCAAATCGGATTAATAACTGTGTCATTGGTTCAACCGGTCAAAACCGTTCTTAAAAAATGGTTTACCCATACACACACGTACATATACACACTTGTAAAAGTTAAACACAAACACAAATGTAAAAAAAAACTAACAAATACAAATAAAAATGAAAATTTAATTAATATATTATAATATCCAAATATATATATATATGTAAATAAAATATAAGAAAGAAATCATATGCTAATTTACTAAACATATCGTCCTTCAATTTTTGTAATAAAACAAAAAACAATTATTTACTAACAAGACAAAACAAAAAAAAAAGAATCGGGTTAATTGGGTCACCGGTTCCCGAGTTTTTTTGTCGGATTTGACGAGGTGGCAACGCTTTTTTAGTCCCCCGGTTTTAACATATAACTGTGTTGGGTATGTGACCGGTTCCCGATTGAACCGGTTGGTCCGATTTTCAAAACATTGGGTAAAACAAAGGAGTATTTAAAACATAATATCAGTTTTGCATTTTTGTAAACAAAGACATATAACACCACCTTCGTTATATTTAAATGTCAACTTTAGTATTAATTTCAAAAAAAATATTATATATAATTATGTTCGCTGGCATTATGAATGAATTATAACACTAGGAGAAAATAAAATAATTCCTGTATTAATTAGAAAATTCTGGAAATGTACAAGAATAAAAGGAAAAAAAAAAAAACTACACTGCTTATGTATGTGAAATGACGTAATGATGGTCCAAACCACGTTCATCTTTGACTAGTCACACCGTACTCTGGGGACTTGGGCTTAACTATCCATGGCCCAATCAGAAAGAGACGCACCTTTCTTTGTATATTATTATTATCCGATTTATCCACCTGATTATTATCAAATTAATATATGCCATATTTGAATCATAATTATAAACGATAATAATATTTTCAAAAAAAAAAATAATAATATCAGCATTTCCACTATAATATTATATAGTTTGTAGTCTTACTTGATAGTTGATATTGTATAAGTGGATGACAAAGTAACGTTTATATTACAACCGACCTATTGTTTTAGATCTTTTATTTCACTTCGGTTTCATTTTAAAACACGTAAAAAAATAACGTTCAGAACTTATTCACCAAACATTATTTATTAATTTTATCAATTCTTAACTTATAATGCAAGCACTGCTAACTTTTGATACTCAACTTTTATTCACTTATATTACAATAAAAATTATTTTTCAAGAAGTTTTTACAAACACCCTTGTGTCCATTACTATAACACCCGTATTTTTCATAACACAAAAACTTAAATGAGACGGTCTCATGGATGTAATTCATGAGAGGGGTCCTGTATTTAAATAGAGTTTCGATCCAAACACGTATCCATAAAAAGAATCCATATTTTTGTGTGTTTTAGGATTCATATCATGAAATTAGATGCATGAGACGGTCACATAAGACCTCCTCTTTTCATAATATTCGATTATTTGTCAATCATCTAAAATATACGTACACATATGAACAATAAATCGAGCGTCTTAAGTATAATTATCCCTAATGTTTATTAAGTGAAAATTCAAAGTTTATCCACAATAGGGGTGAAATTAAATCCGTGTCGTATTAAAGTTCGCGTGTCGTGTTAAAAAATAAAATTCATTTTATGCGTGTCAAATTTTTAAAATCTAACTCGACCCATTTAATTGTTCGTATTAGGTTTTATCAACTCCAACCGACCTATTTATTATTCGTGTTTTTCAGGTCTACACATGACGACATGTATATATATATATATTAAAAGTCTAAATTACTCATCCATTTATATATGCTATATGAGTTAATTTTAATCCAAAAATTATATTTAAAACATTTGATAATTTCTCAAAATTCAATCATTGTACTAACATTCAAACGATAAAAGAATATTTAAAAAGCAATATAATAGTAGCATTCAGGCGAACGGATTATCATGTCATGTCAAGTTAATCATATCCCGATTTGTTATTGTCCTTGTGCTATTCAGTCCGAACAAATTTTGATCATAACCCACCACACATCAATCGTATATCGTGTTATATTTGTGTCGTGTACATATACAATATAACATCGATAATTTAATACTTGGTTAATTAATAACCTCGTTTAAATAATAACTTTAGTCGGTCCCGATTTGAGGGCAACAAATAAAATTAATAAATATTGACAGTCCCAGATTATTAATTTACAGAAATTTAACCGTATTGAACTCGGTGTAGGGGTCCTACTCTTTCCCTTCCTCCTACGTGGCCCCATTCTATTGGTCCAGTCAATCAAATTAACCAAAACGCAGAGTATACAAATTCTCCACTCATTTTCAACGAAGTAAAAACCAACTGAAACCCCCTCTTTCCCCCACCACTTCCGCCACCACTCTCCGCCACCACCCCACCACCGCATTTCCAACCACTCCACTTTCAGCCCACATCCTAAAATCGGTTGTCCATGTAGGCTTGTAATAGCAGATTTATTTCCATTATAGATTCTGAGAATGTATTATTTATTAATTTTCTATTATTGCACAACGTTTTTAATTAGTTAATGTATACAATAATAGGCCATTAATGGTTTCGCTCATCACATGCCTAATAGAAAGACACGACCTTTAACACAAACCCGTTCGTTTTGGCGGCACCTATTACTCCCACTCTATACATATACTTAGATTTTCTTTCTGTTTACATTAGTAAAAAAAAATAGTGAAGAATATCATACATTTTGCGGAAAAAAGATGGAAAATTTTCAATCTATGTGTTCTCCTACTAGTCTACTACTGTGTAAAGAAAATGTGGGTGGTTTGGATGATGAAGAGAAAGAAGCTGAAGGTTTTGGTTCGATTGATGATGAGTACATACAAAAGCTTCTTGATAGAGAAATTAAAAGTGGTGGGCTCCAAATGCTAGAAAATTCTTGGATTGAAAGGGCTCGTTTGGATGGAATCCAGTACATTCTCAGGGTTTGTTTCGAACCCATTTCAATTTTTTTAAGTTTTCTTCTTCTGTGTGTTTATGTGTTGAAATGTTTGCAATGTGTTTGATGTATTGCTTGAGTGAAGGAAAGTTAAAAATTCTTGGTATTCTTTTGATGCAGATGAGGGAACTTCTTGGGTTCAGATTTCAAACTGCTTATGCATCAGTCATGTATCTTGATAGATTTATGTCAAGAAGATCTATTGATGTAAGTTAATTTATTTATACTTACAATGTTTTGAAATTTTGCCTCAAAAGTTGAAATTTTGTTGAACTTATGTTCAATGTAAGTTCCATTTTGTTGATATTTTGTTTCAATGTAAGTTCTATTTTCTTGAATTTTTGTTTCAATGTAAGTTCCAACTTAAATTCTTGTTTTAATGTCAGTTCCATTTTCTTGAATTTTTGTTTCAATGTAAGTTCCATTTTCTTGATAATGTGTATATGGTTTACTTGAATCAATTGATAAATGCAGGGGGAGAAATCTTGGGCAATAAGGTTATTGTCAATGGCTTGTCTTTCATTGGCTGCAAAAATGGAAGAAACTACAGTGCCAGCATTATCAGAGTTCTGTTTTGAGGACTACAATTTTGAGAGCAGTGTGATACAGAGGATGGAGCTTTTGGTATTGAATGAATTGGAATGGAAAATGGGATCAATTACTCCATTTTCTTTCATTGAGTTTTTGCTTACAAGTTTTTTGATAACTCTACACCTAGAAATGGAGTATCAAGAATTGGAGAAGTCATTTTAGGCACAATGAGAGGTAGTTTTACCAATTACAATACCCTTTCCCAAAAGTTTGATCAATCTTGGAATTGTTGTAACTTTGATTGATTTGAAATTGCAAAAACTCACAAAATTTCTTGAATGCAGATGTGAAAATAATGTCTCACAAGCCATCTGTGATAGCAGCAGCATCCACATTGTTTGTACTGGATCAAGAATTTACAAGAGATGCATTACAGCTCAAAATTGGTCTTTTAACTTCAAGTCATTCTTTTGAAATTGTGAGACATTTTTTTGTTTGTTTTCTGTTTAAAACAGTCAATTGCTATTTTTTTTTTCAAATCCCACTATGGAGTTTTTTTGTCTTCTTATCAAGATTTCATTTTTTTAGGGATAACTACAAAAACACCCCCAATGTTTAGGCTAATTACCAAAAATCTAGAGATGTTTTAAAATTACAAAAAGCCCCCTCAAGCTTGATTTTCACTTAAATTTAAGAGGGTAACTGTAATATTTCTACAGATATCAGGGGGTTTTTGAAATATATTTTGCTTATGAAGAAGGAAGATGTAAGACGAATCAAACCTTGAGGGGTTTTTTGTAATTTGTAAAACTCTTTGGATTTTTTTGTAATTGTCCCTTTTTTTTAATTCTAGAATTACTAATTTACAGTTTTTTTTTTCCTTCTAATTTTCTGCTTGCAGGAAAATATCATTTCTTGCTATTACCAAGTTCAGGAGATGGAAATTGAAAGATTAAAGATAAGTAATAGCATTAAATCTCCTGATTTATCACCCATCCAATTAAACAGGGCTGAAATAACATCTTCTGCCGGTGCAAAAAGAAAGAGGCTTGTGTTCAATCAGAATGATCAATTTGGTGATATGACTGACAAAAAAGGAAAGCCCTGAAAAAACTCAAATAAAGCAGAAAAAGTTTGGTGAATGAGAATTTGCTTATTGGCCTAATGGGTAATGCTAATTATTTTTCTTTAGTACTTGTATATGATTTGAAGTTGATTGGACACAAGTATAGAAGAATGGAGAAATATGTTTGGGGGGAAAAGTAATAAAAAAGCAGAAATTTTGGGAGCAGAAAAAGGAAAGTCACACACAGCTCATAAGGGAGTGGAAAAGAAGGCCTCAAAGATATGACTTCACACCATTATTTTTTCTTCATACTTGTGTTGTCCCATTTGTTTCATTATTTTGACAACATTTTTTTCTTTATTTATGTTTATAGTTTATTATTATATCCATATGCAACCCTAGATTTTAGAGGGTGTGCTTGGGATGCTTTTTTCTTTTTAGTCTTTGGAAAAAGCTGATGCAATAGGGTTTGATAAGTTAGAATGGGGTTGAAAAAAGCTGTTCCTTTGATTTGATACATCTGTGTTTCATATTGCCCATCATAAAAAAGTTTGTAAAAGAATAGTGTGATTATTGGATTTGTTTGAATGTTTGGGGCAAGCCCTTTTAGTGGTTGGGTGTTTTTTCTTGTGAGGGGTCAGCAAAAGACCCAAGATTTGGAAAAGGGTGGAAATTTCTATGCTCTTTATGTTTGATGGAACAAATCTTGCTGTACTTGAAGCTACAAGAATTTGTCTATTGAGTTTTATTGTTGGGGAATACTTGTTGGGATTTCATTGGTTAACTTGCATTTGTGTAGGCCTTGTGTTTAATGCACTTTCTTAAAGTTTTACTTTGTGCTCTTACTAACTTGGATGAGATCTTCTATTCAACATTGTGTTTCATCTCCTATTCCCCCTCACGGATGATTGTCATGTGTATACAATTTTTCATATTAAAACCCCACATTATCTGCCTGATTTATGCTTGAAAATTAATATAGAATATTGTACACACGTGACAATCATCTGCACGGGTGGAATATGAGATGAAATACAATCTTGGAATATAAGATTCAATCCAACATATAGGGATGATATTTGAAATACGAGTGACACAACTTTAAATATAGAAAAAGTAGTGCTTGTTAGGTGGGTAAAACTAATGGTTTTAGTATTTAATATTGTAATACATATCCTGCAATTGAATATCAATAGAGAGACATGAAAGCAAACCAACTAAAAACTGGAAAGTTTGGAGACCAAATTGATATGGTATTACTTGAGTTTCAAACTTTGAGCTGGAAGTTTCCTTCACTATGGACTACTCACATCAATTGGTCAAGGGCGACAAGGTTGTTTCGACAAAAATCTTTCAATACTTAAATCAGTCTATAGAAAAATACAAATCAAAGAACAGGAGAATCGAAAACAATATGACCAAAATCCTCTGATGCTCTAATAATCAATTCTACACAAAAATATAGATCAAATAACAAGATAATCGAAAATAGATAAGTGATGATGTACCTTTAAAAAGTGGAGAAGATGGGTGTTTATATATAAACTTTTGATGGTTTTTATATGACCTTTAAAAATTGGTTTTTATTTTGTGCATCATGGTGCACGAACCATACGGCTCATCTAGGTCCATAATATTGGGCTAAATAAGTGAGTCTTTTAATTGATTATGTTACGCCTCTTATAATTGAGCTCGAGTAGCATGTATTGGTCTGATCTTTTATTTCTACGTTAAGTGGTGTATATTGATGTAATTAAAATAAGAAACAAAATATCATGTAAAATAACATTAAGAGTTAGGAGTGGACACCAATCTTCAATGTCTTAACATATGCAACTTTCGTCAGTATTTCATTTTCTATATTATATATGAAATTTTTAGTAAATGATAAACCAACATGGATATTATTGGTTATGCTAAACCTTTATTGACCAGAACAACATGAATTAGAATAACATTGCATTCTTCTTGGTCTTAAGTTGGAAAGGGAGATAATGATTGAATTTCAGTTAAAAGACCTTGATTACTACAAAGACCTTGACTGAGTTGCCAGAAAGTACTCTTTGACATAATATGTATAAATAATGATGCAAGTTATCTTTCTCAAGAAACATTGATTTCCTAAAAGAAAAATGAAATCCCAAGTGCCCTAAAGTTAATTATTAGGAAAGCTTTTTCAATTGTCACCAAGACAAAGTCTTTTTTAATTTCTTTTTTCTACAGAAAATATTAAATATATATATTATACTACGGAATATATTCTTCTATATTAACTCCTCTCCTTAAATACTTCCTTCAAAAACATTATTTTTTGCAAGTGTCGAGCATTGCCCTTCCTCTTTTTAATGCACCTATTGCGATTTGTTAGCTGATTTTCAATCGTGAGTTAAAATATTTGATTGTTAAATTATATATATTTCACTTTAAAGAATTATTTTGAACATATTTTTCGTTTGATAGATGCACATTTTGATTCAATTAGTAAACCCAAATCCATAACCGATAAATAAATTCATAATATTTAAGTTTTATAGGATTGGTCTCATTAACTTAAATCAATGAGACAATCCCATGTAAGTCCACCTATATGTGTAGAAAATTAAGTTACTTGAGTTTGTATTCGACTATAGTAAAATTTCTCATGCTTGATTCATTTAACAACCAAATCAAAACCAAATATAAATTCTAAAATTCAGTAAAAAGTTTAAAGAAGTTAAACTTGGAAAAAGCCCATACCATCTCTCATTAGGAGAAATTATACTTGGTCTCACATATTAGATATGTCATATGAGGTCAAGAGTCAAATCCCATCCTTACCTTATAATCTGGGGCGGAACTAGACACCTCATGTTGGGGGGTTAAATTACTAAAAATTAAATTTTTAAGTACTAAAATTAATATTTTAAAACACAATATATAGAAATTAATTATGTTTTTTAAAAATTTGGGGGGCTTTTACAAGGGTACGCCCCGCCTATAATCCCTTAAACTGTACTTAACAAAAAAAATTGGAAAAAGCCCAGGTAATTGTCGAGTAGGCAATCTTATAGTAATCTAGTGGTTAATACTCTTATATCCAAACGAGAGTTTGGATTTGATTCCCACCACTCTCTCCCTCCGATCATATGTGGAAAAAAAAATGAAGTACATGTTTGAAAAATAGAAAACAAAAATGAAAATTGTCGAGTAGTCAAAAGGAAAACTTGTCATGAATTATTATTACACGGTACTTCTCTGGGCAATTTCTGGTCCGCCAGCTTTGCTTGCAAACAAAATTGATTTGCCCATACTCAGTCCTTTCACCGTGCTCTATGTACGTGTGTGCAGTTTTTTTTAAAATAATTTTCATGACCTTCAATTTTCATTTAATAAATAAAAAAAGTATCACAAATTAAGATATAAAATTACTATTTCCTAAAGGGAAAAAAATTATATTTTTTCTTATTGTTTATCTGAATAAAATTAAAGTTCTTCATAGCGTCCACGAAATGAAATGCTGTTACTATTTTATGTCTCTTAATTAATTCTCCTTCATCCTCTAATCATTTTTTTTTTATTTTTTCTTTTAGCGACAATATATGGATGAACTATTAGTTAAATTCTTATACAAGTAGAAATATTTTTGCAAGATCTAAAATGCGGTAACGAATCAAAATTATATATATATATATATATGTGATGTTATAATTGAAGAATATTCCTAAACTATTAGTGATGTTTTTTTTCGCAGATCATTTCAAATCAAGGATGGTCCAACTTTTTATCCGGAGCTGGTAGAACCTTTGAATAAGAACTAGCCCGCAACACACAAAACAATGTTAGGGGGTTTCTGGAGTGGTCCCAGGGAGACCCCTACGACGCTCAAGTCAGTAGGAGAGAAAATCCAGAGCGCGAGAATGTACAGAATTCACAGTAATTAATTGATCTTACTTACAAGTAGGATGTATGAACCTTTATATACCTTGGTTAGCGAGCCTCCTGGGTCGCACAAGAGAAACGGTGCGTGGGCCGGATCTAGGCGTCGTTGGCCAATAATTTTATATGTGGCCCAATAATTAATGAATGATATTGGGTAATTAAGGAGATTAAATCAATGTGTTAATTACACCCCCTAGGTTAAACTGGTGCTGGTCGATGGGCTAGGAGCCGTTGCACCGGGTGCTAAAACATTTGTATTTTGTATCCATTGAGCAAAAACGGGTTGTAATTATATAGCGGTATCTGAAAACATATCTTGAGGACGCCCTAGCGAGCTCATGGTATCATTATGAATATACAAAATTACAAACCAAAATGGTGAAAGCCCATAAATATACATGCCCAGTTGAGATGTGTTATAATTGCATCACAATGTTTTCCTTTCATGTCCAGTATTTTCAATCCAAGCTGAAACAGGAACAACCGCAGCCCGCAAGCACCCCTAGGCCCGATCGTGGGTTGAACTTCAGGAGGGTTCAATATTCATTTCTTACAACAATAGGAAGGTGACAGTCATCCCAAAATAAGCTGGCAGCATCAATGGCGTGGTAGTAATAATAATAATAATAATAATAATAATAATAATAATAATAATAATAATAATAATAATAATAATAATAATAATAATAATAATAATAATGAAATCACTTTTTCACGCAGCAATTAGTTTCATGTCCATATAATTGTCCTTGCAGAAGCAGTAGATTTTCTTGTTTTGGATTTATGGAATCATTTTTCCGGGCCACCCATCTAAAGACATGGGACGTAGGGGTTCAAGTTGGGCTTTTCGACTAAAAGCCCAAAAGTAAGACCAATTCAGTAATGGCTCATCATGCTAAGTTCAATTGATGAGAATCGTGCAGCTACATTTCATAATTTGACAACTTATCATGATTTGCTTTTTGGTAAAGCAGGCAAAAACTTTGGGCCTTGGTCCAAATAAATAGATCTCATTGTTACTCCTTTTGCCAAGATAGTTTGATGCCTATTTTTGGACTGGCAAGTATTATTAATAATAGTATTTTTCATTTAGAATTGAATATTCTATTGATATTATCGATGTTAGCTTAATAATTTTTTTTTTGGAGATGGAGCTTAATCATTTTTAGATATTGAATAGTTTAACATTGATCAAATAATATCTATAACATAATATATAAACTTGAAAGGTTTTCTAATCAAATATTAAAAACCTAATATAATAAATTGATTGGGCCTATTTTGAATCAATTATCAACATCAACTTTGAGAAAGAAAAGAAAAAGTCCATTAAATCTCTAGACAATCAATTTATGTTATTATGGACAAATTATTATAAAATTGAAATTTTATGTTTCATGCAACAAATATTAAGACGTAAAGGGACTTTGGAATCATTGTTTGATGTATTTTAGACTCAGTTTCAACACATTCTATTAAAATTTGTGGTCTTCAATCAGCAAAAATGTCACAATATATCAACAAAAAATTTGAACCCTATTACACAAAAGTTACAACACTTTATTATTTTCTTTATAATTTATTTATTGAACGAGAAACCTACAACTACTATCTTTCGGGTGCGCACTAAGTAAACCATCGGACTTTAATATAATAACTTGGTAAAACACACCAGAGTACTCTTGTGCGACAAACTCAACCAAGTAATGTAGAGATTGAGATTCGAACTTGAGACATTTCGACTTGAAAACCCATTCTACACCATTAGGCCACACCATGTGGGATAAAGTTGCAACACGTTTAGAGTGTGTTTGGATGAGCTTATGAGCTTCATCAAAACATCTTATTAGTTATTTTTAAGAGATTATAAAGTTTTAACGTGTTCGGTGCAAAAAAAAAAGTCAAAGACTTTATAAGAATTTAAGAAAAATGCCTGAGAGAGCTTATAACATCCTGAAGAAAGTAAGCCAACTTATTTTCAAAATAGCATCTTTGTCTACTAAACTAGTATAATTTTAAGTTATAAAATTAACATTATTAACATCTTAAAAATTCAATTAAATTATTTATTCAAATATCCAATAACTGAATCTAAAATAATTTAAGATCTTATGAGCTATAAAAAGTAAAGATATCTTACAAGTTGATGTAGTACCACTCCAATTGATGGTAGGGGTGATCAACAAAACCGAAAAACCGCTAAAACCGACCGAATCAAACCGCACCACACCGCAATTGCTTATTTATCGGAAAAACCGCGATTTATATTCTTAATCGAGACCGCACCGCAAAGGATGGTGCAATTACAATTTCAAGTCTCGGACCGCACCGACCGCACCGCAAAGTAGAATACTACATATATGTATATATATTCGATATATATTATTACATTTCTCTCAGTCGATAGTATATTTGTGTATAATTATGAATCGTCATATTTAATTATTTTCATTGGTTTATTGTGGGTATATTAGTCAATTTACTTAATAATTTAATACATCAAAGCCTTCATTTCTTGTTATGGATGTATTGTATAAAATGATTTATTTTGGGAAATTTGTGACATGGAGATTGAAATATTGAAGTTATAGGAGAGTTTGCAAAACTTATGCTTTTAGAAAAAATAATTTATTGTAGAGTAAGAGTAGTTGAGAATCAGAAGTTGATAGAGTTTGAAAATAAAATCAAAAGTTGAGAATCAGAAGTTGAGTTAAGTGAAAAAGTTGTAGAGGTGCTTATTTGTTTATAAAATCAAACTAGGAGTAGAAGCACAAATCTAAAGCATCCCTCTCCATGCTTTTAGATTATGATTAAATGAAGCAGAAGTTGACACTTGCAAACACTAAAAAGTGATTTTTTAAGCAGAAACATAAGAAATACTTTTTTTAGTGATTGCAAACACTCCCTATATCTATTAGATTCAACTATTATATGTTATTGAAGTTGTTATAATATTCAATTTAGATAACAACATATCATTAACTTTTTAGTTATCGAATTGATAAGTTTTTTTTACTCATTTTGATTGTTCCATATAATATTCACGTACAATACGTTAAAACCGCAAAACCGCCCGAAACCGTTGAAGGCGCATGTTTATTTTATTCTAAAAAACCGCGACTTAAAACCAAACTCTTGGCCGAACCGCACTTAGCAATTCGGTTTGAAAATATTGAAAAAACCGAAACCGCACCGTGATCACCCCTAATTGATGGAACTTCTAATGAGCTCAACTCTTGAATGAGTTCGCTTGCGTCACAAAAAGTCGTTAGAGTGTCGGGGTACTTAACCCGATTTAAGACCTTCAACGCACAAGTCGATTGCAAAGAAAATGAGATGAGAAAAAAATCGAGAGCAACTAAATGCATAATGAATTGCATTTTTAAACAATGTATTGCATTATTTCCAATAATAATTATATGAGGTATTTATAAGCGTATGAATCTTCGTGGGTTTTTTGACACTACGGCCTTAATGGGCTTCTTCTTTTTTTTTCTTTCTCAAACGATAGTATTTATTAAAACTCAATGGGAACATACAACGAACATCGAAGCCCACTGGCTTAGGACCTACTTAGCTAAACATAGAGCCAAGAGGGGATTGGGAAGACCAATTCAAGTCATCAACAGAATCAAAAGCCAAAGGAGCTAGTCTATTACAAAGAGCAAGCCTCACTTGGTCTAACGACATAAAAATACACGAATCAAAAAGATAACATAGTAAATAGATGTCTTCGGCTATTGGCGACACGTCAAGCTCAAATGGAAATTTGTTTATGAGTTTGAAAGCAATATCCTTGTCATCTAATCGTATGATCACTTTTTGATTCCACGTCTTTGAGCCACACACATAGCTTTACGAACACAAACGAGAGGTGTTTCCACTGGATTCACAAGGCCCTCCTAGAAGTCGCCCACGCTTGAACAAAACTATCCTCGAACACCTCGATCCACCCACCCAAACAAAATTTTCCACTTTGGAGAATGCAAAGAAAGACGATCGCCAAGAAATGTGATCCCTTGGTGCATTTTCACTTGGAGTTGTTATGTTTGTATGAAGGGAAGTTTCCGAGGTTTGAGCAAATCGAACACCTTTTCCACAAATGGATTGAAATTCCATCCATTCCTTCAAAGCCTTCTCAACAATATCACTTTTAAATTCGATTTTTGAAACACCCACAAGTTACGAGTTTTCCATAACCAACACAACATGTAAACGGGAGTTGGATCCTATCCTAAGAAATTTGTGATTTATCCAACGAGCGAGATATTGCTCCACCAAATTTCTTATGAGAATGTAGTCTCATTGGTATTGTTCCAGCAAAAGAGAAATCTTCCGGACTTTCGAGCAGGGGGCATTGAAAAAGGGGTGGACCACAATTTCTACATCCTCACCACACATTTCACAATATCCATGGTGCTAAACACCCTTCCCGCAGCTTGGTCTCATGCGGTTGGGAGAATATTGTTGACGCTCCTCTATAAGAAATGCTTCACATTGCCTTTAATCTCCAATCCCCAACATCTCTTCCAAGTTGTCCCCACTTCTTTCTTTACGGACTAGATTCAAGAATGTTCTCCCTTTTCCTTCTCTCATTGATCATGTGTTTATTGGTTGAGCTCATAGAAAATCTCCCATGTTTCTCTAAGTGCCGAGGAGGGTATCCCTTTCACCATCCGGTGGAATCTTAATCTGCAAAATATTAGCGATATCCGAGAGCGAGAAAAATTGAGATAAAACATTATAATTCCACTCAGTCCCTTCTTCATTCATAAGGTCTCGACCCAAAGAGTAGGACAATCAGACGGGGAGGGAAAATTGGTTTGAATAGAGGTTCTTAGGAATCCAAGGGGACTCCCACACTCTAATCCCTTTACCATCCCCCACCTTGTATCTAAGACCCAAAGAAAGAGCATTCATAACTTTAAGCCAACTTTTCCAAAGCCACGAATCGTTATTTTTGCTCACCGTATGTAAGAGACCCCCCTTAGGAAAGTATTTTGCTTTGAGAAGCTTGCTAGACAGCAGATTAGGTTGTGTGACTAATCTCCAGAGCTGTTTAGCAAGAAGAGCTTCATTAAACAGAGCAATATCATGAAAACCCAAACCCCCATCCAATTTTGGTTTGATCATTTTATCCCAAGCGGCCCAATGAATTTTCTTATCCTTACTCCCTTTCCCTCCACCCCACCAAAAACTAGCAGTCAGTTGACAAATATTCTTACATATGCCCAAGGGAAGTTTGAAACATGACATAACATAGTTAGGAGAGCATTAATGGCGCTTTTATAAGAACTTCTCTTCCAAAGCAAAAGATAAAAATCTATTACTCCACCCTAGAATTTCTTTTCACACACTCAAGAACATACCCAAAAAATCTCTCTTAGATCACCCAATGACCAAAGAGAGTTCCAAATATTTTCGCATTTTCTGAACACTAACACCTTGAAGAATAGCACAAATCAGTTTTTGGGAATCCTCAGAAGAGTTTTTACTAAAAAAGACCGAAGACTTGTCTAAATTAACAAGTTGCCCAGACACTCTACAATACGAATCCAATATGTCATTAACCACATACGCTTGACTCACAAAGGCTTCACAAAAAAGAATAGAATCATCCGCAAAAAAAATAAATGAGTAATCATCTGATTTGTTTTTCTGATTTTGATCCCTTGAAAGAGAGACGATCGGGCCTATGAATCAAATTCGAGAAAGCTTCAGATAATATAATGAAAAGATATGGGGATAAGGGATCACCTTGACGGATTCCCCGGGAAGGGACTAAAAAACCAGCTACCTGTCCATTGAGATTAAAAGAAAAAACAGAGGAGGAAACACAAGTAATAATCCATTTCACAAACACCAAATCAAAGCCCATTTTGCAAAGAATAGAAGCCAAGAATTTCCATTCCACCCTATCATATGCTTTGGACATGTCCAATTTAAGAGCCATGAAAGCTTTTTTGCCATGTCTAAGACCATTTAAAAAATGAATGCATTCGTGTGCAACAATAACATTATCAATGATTTGTCTCCCCGAAATGAATGCAGATTGATTTGCACTAATGCAATTGTGAAGCACAGGTTGAAGTCTATTTGCAAGCAATTTTGAAATGATTTTATAAACCACATTGCAAAGGCTAATTGGTCGAAAATGGCTCATAGAAGTGGGGTTCTTAATCTTGGGAATAAGAGTGATTATGGAATGGTTAACACTTTTAGGCATTTTGGAGCACTGAAAAAATTTTTTGACAGCAAAGCATAATTGATAAGAAACAATGGGCCAAAATCTTTGAAAAAAAATAGGGCTCATACCATCAATTCCGGGTGCTTTGTTCGGGCAGAGGTCAAAAAGCGCCTTTTTAATTTCCAAGTCCTCCACAGGTCTGGTGAGATCTTGGTTCACTGAAGATGTAATTGATTTCTTGATTCCACCAAGAAGGTCCGGTTCCAATGGGGGGTTAGAGGAGCAAAACATTCTTGTGTAGAACTCATATATTTCATCTTCTAAGGCCACATGGGTATCACAAAGACTACCATTCGTTTTTCTTCTTTGTAAAGTATAGGCGTGGAAAAATTTGGAATTTTTGTCGCCTTCTTTAAGCCAATTCACTCGAGATTTTTGACTCCAAAAAAGTTCCTTGTTCTTATACGCTGTCGAACAATGCGAAGAGATTTCCATTCCCCGGTTCCCTTTCCATCGAGGATTTCGGCTTTGATAACTTCTCTTTGTATTGTTGGTCGATCTTGTTGAATTCGAATGGTGACTTTTGCTCGGTTTAGCAAAGTTACTCTACAATTACCAATTCTTTTTGAAGTTGAAAAAGGGGGTACCCCAAACCCGCTTATTCCAAGCACTTTCCACTACACAATCCACATCATCCCTACCCAACCATCTTTTATCAAAAAAAAAATGCTTTTAAACTTAGTTTTGCGGGGTTGCGATCAAGGAGCAATAAGGAATGGCCGGACTTTGTTTTTCACAATGTTGCACACGAGCATGGGGGAATTGGACAAGCCAACTGGGATCCAAAAATTCTATCAATGCGTTTCTTCCACAAAGCCTCCTCTCTCCTATTGTTAGCCCAAGTAAATGGGTGGCCATCAAATGGGATTTCCCCATTTCCAAACTAGCAATGAAATTTTGAAAAACATGAAGATCGGTTAAAGATCTAGCTCTCCCACCCTTTTTATCCTCGGTGTTTGCAATATCATTAAAATCCCCCTCTCCCAAAGAAACCACTTCTACGGCCCCATTTGTCTTAGGCGACTAGGAACTCCCATTGTTGTTTTTGAATACCCCATCGAACTCCCATAGAAAAAAATAGCCCAAAAATTCTCCTCACTATCCAGGAAAAAGTTACATTCCATCTCAACACAAAAACCCGACGTGAGAAAAAATTGGCCCAAAGAGATCTTACTAGACCAACAAACAAGCAAACCATCGCTTTTTCCTATCGGATCAACATACAACCATCTATCTTCCATCTTAAGTTTTTGCACACCGATTGAACAAATGCCTCTTTTTTCTTAGTTTCACAAAAGAACACCAAACCAGAAGGTGGAGTGTCAATGACTCCTTAAGTCGGGAAATTTTAGAAGGTCCTCCCAAACCTCTACAATTCCACACACATACCTTCATTGATCGGGTGGGCCCATTTAAGGCCTGGACACCTCCACCTTTTCCAAAAATACCAAGTCCATAGTTCCATCACCTTCAATTTTTGGTTTTCTATTCCCCTCCGAGTTATCACCTTCCTCATCAACCAACCTAAGAGGCCTTTTCGGGGAATCACCTCTTTTTACCACTGGGAGAATACCTTCCATGGGGATTACCTCGAATTACTTCTCTCTCTCTCTCTCTTGCAGAGGTTCCGCCTACTTTGTTTAGGTTGTCTCTTGAAAGTCTCAAGGTCAAGCTTGTTTATTCCGAATTTCGTAAAGGGGCTCTTTTCGTTTTTATATTGGCCGAGATATCCACTAGAGTTTGACTCCCAGAGTGCCCAAATTTTCCTTATTTGTTTCTCCCCGCAAATCTAGTTATCTAGAGGACCCTCTCTTATTTTCAAAGAGTTTCTTGATTCGCTACAAATCGGAGATATGTTATTTTCACAAGAGATCATTGAGTTAGCGAGACACTGCATGACATTCTTCCTCTAATCTGTTAAGAAAAATGTTTTTATCATGATTTTGATGATTTTGTTTAAATGTGTTTTTGCACCAAAACAATGTTTCTAAATGTTGTCCAAATAATCCCGATTGATATAAAATGTTTTTACTAATTTTTGGAGTATATTTCTCTAAGTTTATTTTCAACAAAAATTGGACAACACTTTTGTCTCGTGTCGGACCGGTCTCCGTATAGGGCATCCGTATGCGAGTTGGGTTTTAAAAAGTAAAAACGGGACGTAAGAGAAAATGGGGAGGGTGACCGGTGCCTGTGCGCATTGGCTAAGAAACAGAACTCTCTGTTCTTTGAGTTTGAGGACCTCAACCGGTCGAGTAAGAGGTGGACTGGTCCAACCCCATGGTGACTGGTCCCCCTGTGTCATTTTTGTACGAACTTTTCAAATCTTTCTTTATGTGCGACCGGTCGCTATATATTTTTGACAACAAACTATCCTTTGATTTTTCAGTCAGCTTTTCCTTAAACTGAGGGGTTGATTTCTAACAGCTATAATCTTGATTTTAATTGTATTTCTTTTGTAGAAAGCACTCCCAAGGAAGAGCCTATGTATGGAAATCAATTCAAGACCTCTCCTATAAATAGATGATGCATTCAAGCAACAAGAAATACACATCTACACAAGCAAAAGCATACAAGCAAACACTTTGTCATATTTCTTGTTGTAATAGCCTAAGCTCTTGCACTTGCACATTTTGAGGTCTAAGCTTTCTATTCTTGATTATACTTGCACTCAATATTTGTATTATCATTATCGAGTTGTAATCTTGAATTTTGTCCATCATCCAAAACAAGATATCCTTGTTGTTGTTCTTGTGGTAAGAGCACACTTGGGTGATCTTAGGTGTTGAAGAGTGTGGTACTCTTCATATGTGTTGAAGGAAGATTGTGGTAATCTCCTTGAAGGTGTTGTAAGAAGATTGTGGTAATCTTCAAAGGTGGTGTTGTATTAATTGTGGTAATTAATAAAACTTCTTTTTTTTTTTTGAAATCCATCCCCGAGATCTTTGGGGTGATAGAGGATTAGGCCCTAGGTGGGTTGAACCTCTTTAAATCAATGAGTGTTGTTTATTTCCGCACTTCCATTCTTGTCTTGGCTTGTTTGATTCAAAAAGAGGGCGGATTTTGAAAAATTGGCATAATCTATTCACTCCCCCCGATGATTATCGTAGCCACTTGGACTTACGGTGATATCAAAGCTAAACTCTTTGGCTAGCTCGTTCGAGTAAAGAGGAAAGATCCATGGCTACGAATGAAGCACATCTCACCACTGGTGCCTCCACCAATAAGCCACCACTATTTGACGCCAACAACTACGCATTTTGAAAAAGACGTGCACGGAGTGCTTTCTACAAGGGTGCAATTTTGGTATTTGGAATGCGGTTATTGAAGGGTTGATCAACCAACCAAGAAATTGGAGGACAACACCTTGGTTCTCAAAACTTTCGAGGAGTTCGATGACAATGACAAGAAGACTTTCTCTCTAAACAAGATAATGCCTTAAATATTTTACATTGCTCTCTTACCGCCACCGGGTATAATCGCATAAGAGGCATAAGGTCGCACATGAAGTTTGGGAAAAATTGGAGACAATCTATGAAGGAACAAAAAAGGTCAAACAAGCAAGAAAAATAATGCTTGTGAAAGATTTTGAAAATTTCAATATGTATGATGGAGAAAGCATATCTAAAATGGTGGAAAGGCTTGACAACATTGTCAATCCTCTTGTGGCTCTTGGAAAGGTCATCTCCAAAGAAGACAAGGTGACCAAGGTATTGAACGCTCTTCCCGGCTCATGGTCCGAAAAGGTAACGGCTATCACGGAAGCACAAAATCTTGAAACACTCAAGTTCGATGAGCTCATCGGGAATCTCCTCATTACGAAGTCTATCTCAAGGGGAGGAAAAATTCCAAACCATCAACCACTCAATCGGGTATGCAAAATATTCCTAAAGGTCTAGCATCTTCTTCAAATAATTCATATTATGCTAATGATGAGGATGATGAAGAAACGGCCGCACTTGTCCAGAAATTTACAAAATTTGTGAATAAAAATAAGGCAAGAAAACTGAGAGACAACTCGTGTTTGAAATGCGGAAAATCCGAGCATTTCATAGCCGATTGCCCGAAACTAGATGAGGAGGAACAAAAGTAGAAAAAGCCTTTTCCGAAAAAGAAGGTTCTTAAAGCGGAAGTCAAAACTTGGGATGAACTACTCGCCAGATCCGACGAGGAAGGAGAAATCGAACATGGTCTTATGGACATAGACGATGAAAATAGCGAGGTACGCTCTAACTCTTCAAGTTCTTCCTTAGTTGATGAATTACAATGTAACTTTGATGAATTGCAAAATGAATTTCAAAATTTGATTGTTAAATACAAGACTTTGAAAAAGGAGCATAAAGAGCTTAAAATTGAAAATGATAAATTGTTTACTTCTTATGAATCTCTTGATAAAGTTCATGCTATTACTCTTACTAAAGTCCGTACTCTTGAAACTGAAAAACAAGTGCTCACAAATGATCTTGAATGTTTGAAAAAGGATGACATCATTTTAACTTAAGTACGAATAAAGTTACAAAAATTTTAGATGCACAAAGAAGTGAGCATTCTAAATTAGGACTTGGCTATAAACCTTTTCAACCTATTTCAAAGAAAAAAGACCAAGGTCCTTCTTTTGTACGAGCTAGTAGTGCCCGTAATCTTATTTACTTTTATTGTGGTAAAGTTAGACATTATGCTGCTCATTGTAAATTGAAGAATAATTTTAGCTATTTTTGGAGACCCAAAGGTCTCAAAACTAACCCCCATGGACCCCAAAATTATATGGTATCTAAAAGTACTTCATTTATAGGTAATAGGGGCTATAACAACCATGGAGGATTCAAAATGGCTCGTGGATAGCGGATGTTCGCACCATATGACCGGGAGGATAAAACTTTTTACCAACATCAAGCTCAAGAAGAGGTATGGTCATGTTCGGGAATGGCAAAGGAAGAATTCTTGGAAATGGAGAAATTGGTAACTCTTCCTTCTCTCTTAGTAATGTTCTTTATGTTGAAGGGCTTAAGTTTAATTTGATAAGTGTAAGCCAACTTTGTGACTCAAATTATAATGTTGTTTTCAATATTGATAAATGCCTTATTGTTAAAAATGATGAAGTTATTTGTGAAGCATATAGAAAAGGCAATCTTTACAAAATTAGTAAAAGTGATTTGGTTAGTCAAAATATTTCTTGTCTTGTCGCCAATAATGATTTAACTAGTTTATGGTATAGGCGACTTGGACATGTTGGATACAAAAATTTGCAAACGATTTACAAAAACCAACATGTAAAAGGACTACTCAAATTGAATTTTGAAAATCTTGGCTTATGTGACACTTGTCAAAATAGTTAAAAGTAGTTTTAAGCCCAAAAATGAAATTTCCACAACCAAACCCCTATAATTACTTCACCTTGATTTGTATGTGGATATTGGTACGACTAGTTTAAGTGGAAAACATTATACCTTTGTTATAGTCGATGATTTTTCTAGATATACTTGGGCTATTTTTCTTGCAAATAAAAGCGATGCCGTTAATGAGTTTGTTAAGTTGTGTGACTTATTGAGAATGAAAAGGAAGATACTATTAAGTCTATTCAAAGTGATCGAGGTGGAGAATTTGATGGAGAATTTAGAGTCTTTTGTGAAACCAAGGGATATGCTCACAATTTTTCGGCTCCAAGGACACCTCAATAAAATGGAGTAACCGAAAGGAAAAATCGGACACTTCAAGAAATGAGTCGATCGATGCTCAACGAATTTTCACTTCCTAAATATTTTTGGGCCGAAGCCGTAAGTACCGCTTGCAATGTCATTAATCGTGTTTATCTTCATCCTAAATTGAATAAAACACCATATGAGCTTTGGAAAGGAAGAACTCCAAATATTAGTTATTCCAAATATTTGGATGTAAGTGTTTTATTTTGAATACTAAGGATCAATTGGATAAACTTGATCCTAAGGCCGATGAAGGTATATTTATGGGGTACTCAATCAAAAGTAATGCATATTGGGTCTATAATAAGACTAGTATGGTTGTTGAAGAATCCATTCATGTCAAATTTAATGAAGCCTCGGGTGTTGAAAGGATACCAAATGATGATAATGATGAAGAGGATATTGTTGAGCCTATTGTTCAAATTGATACTCAAAGTGACCAACCACCAACCTCAAATGTTCCTCAAGAAGACAAAGGTGATACTTGGATCTTCCCGTGGTATTGAAATTTAAGGAGATCACCCAAAAGATCTTATTATTGGTGATCCCCTTGATAAAGTGATGACTAGAAGGAAATTTGCCGAGAAAGCTCTTATATCTCACAAAGAGCCTAAAAATGCCAAGGAAGCTATTGAAGATGAGGATTGGTTTTTAGAAATACAAGAGGAGTTAAATCAATTTGAAAGAAATGATGTTGGGAATTGGTACATTGTCCTCCATCTCAAACTATTATTGGTACAAAATGGGTATTTCGGAACAAACTCGATGATCAAGGCAATATTGTTCAAAACACGGCAAGGTTAGTAGCTCAAGGGTATTGTCAAGAAGAATGTATTGATTATGATGAAACATTTGCACCGTAGCACGTTTAGAAGCTATTCGTATTTTACTTGCCTATTCTTGTTTTAAAAATTTCAAGCTTTACCAAATGGATGTTAAATCCACATTTTTAAATGGTTTTATTCAAGAAGAAGTATATGTAAAACAACTTCCGGATTTGAAGATTTTTCTAAGCCTAATGATGTTTATAAACTTAAAAAGGCTTTGTATGGTTTAAAACAAGCACCCCATGCATGGTATGATAGACTTAGCTATTTTCTTTTGCAAAATGGTTTTACAAGAGGTAAAATTGATACTACTCTCTTTGTTTTTGAAAAAGGGCAAGATTACTTACTTGTGCAAATTTATGTTGATGATATTATTTTTGGTGCTACTAATGAATCTTTGTGCAAGAAATTTTCTAAGTCGATGCAAGGTGAATTTGAGATGAGCATGATGGGGAGCTCAACTTCTTCCTGATTTCAAATTAAGCAATGCCAAGAAGGTATTTATATTTCGCAATCAAAATATACAAAAAGAGCTTTTGAAGAAGTTCGGCATTGAAGAAAGAAGAAACGCTCTACTCCTATGACAACCAATGTCAAAATTGACAAAGATGAAAAAGGCAAGTCGGTTGATGAATCCAAGTATCGAGGTATGATTGGTAGTTTGCTTTATTTAACCGCAAAGTAGACCGGACATTCTTCATGTCGTATGCATATGTGTTCGTTTTCAAAGCAATCCCAAAGAATCTCATATGAGTGCCATTAAAAAGATTTTTCGATATTTGAAAGACACTATTCAATATGGTTTATTTTATCCAAAAATGAAAAAATTTCTCTTAAAGGTTATAATGATTGGACTATACGGGTAATATTGATGATCATAAAAGTACTTCCCGGATCATGTCAATTTTTAGGCGATTGCCTAGTTTCTTAGTTTTCAAGGAAACAAAATTGTGTTTCACTTTCAACGGCGGCCGAATATATTTCCACGGCTTTTTGTTGTACTCAACTTCTTTGGATGAAACAAACTTTAGCGGATTACAAATGTTCTTTTGAAAATGTTCCTATCTTTTGTGATAACATATCCGCTATAAATATTGCTCAAAACTCAATTCATCATAACCGTCTTAGACATATTGAGATTCGACATCATTTTCTTAGGGATTGTGTTTCAAAACGAAAAATTGAGATATCTTTCGTACCATCTCAAGATCAATTAGCGGACATTTCTACAAAATCGCTATCTTTCGAGTCTTTTGCATCGATACGAGCTCGGTTAGGCATAATGCATATTGAATGAGGTTTATGTTTGCATTTTGCTCGTTTTTAAAACTTAGGGGCGAAAAATCAAATTTTTGGATCAAATTTCGGATTTTTGAAAACAGGATCGATCCAGTGGGCAAATTGGTGAGGTCGACGGTCGGCCCTAGCCCTCGACCGGACGCCTCACTGGACCGATCGCCCTATGCTATGTTTTGATTAAAATGTCTTCATTTTCCGCACTTAGCCATTTTGGCTCTTCCTTCCATTTTTCGACCCCCGTGCTATTTTCACACACATCTCACTTCAAATGAATTTATTGCATAATTTATATATCTTGGGGTCTATCTTGCTCGTTTATCATCATTCTTTGCCCCACCTTTACCGATTAAATGGTAAGAATTCTACTCCTTTATCTCAATTGGGTTGAACCCTTGAGAACTTGGCTTCAATGTTAATTTATTGATGCAAATTGTATATGTTTTTGATGAACTCATTAATTGTTGTTGATAGGTTGTTGTATAATTTGATTTGGTGATGAAATTTTTGGCTTGATTACATTTACAAGGGCTATATATAACTTCCTCGATTTTAACGCCCGCCAAGTGTTCGATGAATTATTACAAAGAAAATTTCACAACTTACGTGACTCTCTCGATTTTAAAGGTCTTATATATTTATAGAGATCATGTTTGTACCAATCAAACGAGCCTTTGCATTTCAAATGATCGACTTCTCTCTTTTTATTTGGTTTTCAAGCTTCTATTTTCAAAAAGCTCGACAAATCGACTATTTTGCACACTTTGATATGGATGAATGATGTTTTTATCGTGCTAACATTCTTTTTGATGATTCCAAAGGGAGGAAAACAGGGAATTGGCTCGTTAGCTCAAAGAAGCTTATATATGCTCGCAAAAGAAGCTATAAGCTATGACTCTTTAAAACCAAAAGTTTGAAGAACACTTAGTCCATTGGATATATTATGGACTCTTATGCATGCTTAATAATTGTCCTTGACAGGGGGAGCTTCTAAGCTCATGATATTTATGTACTTCTTGATGTGCATGTTGATAGAAGGAGCTTGTGTAAAATGCTCTTGAAAATCTTTTTCTCCCTTCATTATGGCTACTATGAATGATTTTCTTGTCATTCAAAATGGATAGTTTATTCTTTGACCGGAAAATTTGTTTTATTTTTAAAATCGTCTTCTTAAAATTGTTTTGGTTTGTAATCATCAAAAAGAGGGAGTTTGTTAAGAAAAATATTTTTATCATGATTTTGATGATTTTGTTTAAATGTGTTTTTGCACCAAAACAATATTTCTAAATATTGTCCAAATACTCACGATTGATATAAAATGTTTTACTAATTTTTCTGAGTATTTCTTTAAGTTTATTTTCAACAAAAATTGGACAAAACTGTCTCGTGTTGGACCGGCCGCCCTATAGGTTATCCCCAGATTCGAGTTGGGTTTTAAACTAGAAAAAGAGAAAATGGGGAGGCGACCGGCCGACCTCGGGCGACCGTGCACGTGCGAATTGGCTAAGAAACAGAACTCTCTGTTCTTTGAGCTTGAGGACCTCAACCGGTCGAGTAAGTGGTGAACTGGTCCAACCCCATGGTGATCGATCCCCTTGTGTTATTTTTGTATGAACTTTTCAAATCTTTCTTTTCGTGCGGATCGGTCGCTATTTATTTTTGACAAAGATACTATCCATTGGTGTAGAGGTGTGCCCTTCAACCCCTTTATAAGCCGTTTGATCCTCCGGTACATCGAAATATTAATCCCTAGCCTGAACATTGGCCCCTCCTTCACGGTTTGACAAACTTCATTCCTCGCACCACCTGCTAACAAAAAGTTCTGGAGCACGCATCCAATCTCCAAACTGGCCCTCTTTCACAATATTCTTTTGAATATCATTTTTTCTAACAGTGCAAGTTCTTTCTAAATGGCCAACCATTCCACAATAAAAACAGAAACCATGGAGATTCTCATACCGAAAGTCGACCCAACAAGATTTCTCTCCCAATTTCATAATTGTCCCTCGAAGCAGCGGCTTATTCAAGCAAACCTCCACAAGAATCTTAATATGTCTCCCTCTCGAACTACCTGTTTCAGGTATAAGAATATCCAGAGTTGAACCAAATTTTTTCCCAATTTTCTTTCCCGTCTCTAAGCTTATCCAGTGAAAGGGAACATTCCAAACTTGAATCCAAAGCTCCACTGTATTAATCTCCTCAATCTTTTTGATGATTTCCTCAGACCAGCTACGAAGTAACAGATATTGGTTCTCAAACGACCATGTTCTCCCCGTAAGTAGTACTTATTCTTTGTCTTCTTGAGATCTAACTATCAATCCGTCGATTAGAAGTCTACAAAATAAATAATAATCCTAATAACCAAGGATACTCATGGTACAAATTAATTCCGTAACTCAAGATAAACTGGAATATTTACTAGGCTTCTTATTATAAATTGAATTTCCTTGATGATCACTTATTTCAATTTTATTTGACTTCTAATTATACATTGATTTGCTTCGTCAGAACTCAAGTTGACTAATGAAATACTAATTTTAAGATTGACAAATTGAAAAGTCATATACATACACTAATACAATATATTTTAATGTATTTTCATACATATAAAGCATATATACTAAAGAAAAAACGAAGTTATCACGTGTTATCACCTTATTCTTCCAAATTCATTTAGCGGCTTCGCATTTAGCCATGCGGTAGTCCGAGTCAAGACACCTCATTCTTCCAATTATAAATTGAATTTTTTTACTTCTAATTATAAATTGGATTTCCATATACAACTATCAATCGAGAACTCTACAAGATAAATAATAATCCAAAAAACAAGGATATACAAATTAGGAAGTTACTATATGTTGCAAATTATTTCCATAACTCAATATAAAATGGATTCTTTTTTACTTCTAATTATAAATTGAATTTATTTGATAAAAAATGCCAAAAATAGATTTTAGCCATTTCAATATACAATTAATTTATGAAAAAATTAATGTGGAAATGGTTGTAATAATTTAATTATGAATACAAATTTGTAAATTGTATTTTTGTATACAACTATCAATCAATAACTCTACAAGATAAATAATACTCCAATAATCAAGGATACACAAATTATGAAGTTACTTTTGATGTTTCAAATTAATTCCATATCTTAAGATAAATTAGATTTCTTCGATAAACAATAAATTAGATTTTTTAAACGACAAAAAATTAAATATTAGCAATTTTAATATATAATTAGTTTGTGGAAAAACTAATGTGGAAATGGTTGTAAGAATGTAATTATGAATTAAAATTTCACGTCAGTGAAAGCTAAAGAGATATTTATTGAAAATTATTTATTAATAAAATTAGCGAGAATTAACTAAGTGATTTTGTAAATGCCAAAAACTATATATATCATCCATTGTATTACACAATGAATCAATGCAAAATTAATGTAAAAATAGTTGTAACAATATAATTAAATAATTAAATATTAGCATCATTTTGACAAGCAATTTATTTATTCCTTATTAAATATCATGTGAATTTGAATTGGCTTGATTTTTACCCACCTACATTGTGCAAATAGTATATGTTCACCTATTTAAATTTTATATAAATTAAAAACAATATAAGATTTTTTTATTGAATACTTTTGAGTTTTGATTATTAAATTATGATAATTAATTAAGTGATTCTTTAAATGCCCAAACATATGTCAAGACACTTAGAAAATAGAACATATAATTTATGAAAAAGTTTTCCAAAATTTGAATTGAAAATGATACTCTTTTAAATTTTGATTTTTTAGTGTTTCTAATTAGTATTTTGAATCTCTTATAATGCACCATAAATTTTATTTTGTATACAAATCTCGTGTAACACACGGTGTTGTTCTAGTATCTAAATAATCAACATCACGTGTTTATTATGGAGACACATGTTATTTTTTAAGCAAGTGGAATAAGAAATGAAATAGAAATTATGGAATAGGAAACTTCATTCCATACCAAATTTGGTCGATTTAAATGATTGTTTGATAAATACAATTCCGACTACATTTTAACACAAAAATAGGGGCGATTATGAGCGAGTTTTTTGAGTTAATTTTAAATTGAATCGCTTTATGCGATTTTATTAAATATTATTTCCAAATTGCAATTTCTCAAAGTAAAAGCGAAGGTGTGATTTTAAAAAGTGGTGGGCGTTTGACAACTTTAATAAATGAAAAGATAATATAATTGATAAAATAATATAATTTTGTTATGACCTTTTTTTAAAAAAATATATTAACACTAAAAATGCATTTTTTTTTGTACAAGATGCATTGAATGAATATTGCACTCTCTTTTATTTTACTTAATTCAAAATGGAATATTTTATTCTTATATAAAAATACAAGATACAATCACTTTAACAACACTGAAAGAATGTACAATACATTATGTTTAGTATGCAAAATGTGAATCTAAACTAGAGGTGCAGTGTGTTGTGGTTTTGGCGGTTTTTAAAATCTAAAACCATGAGGTTTCTATTTAACATTGTGGTTAGTTATAAATTATTATGAATGGTGTGGTTTGGATTTCATTCTACTGGTTTTGAAAAATTTATGATTACCTCTACAAAAATGTATCCACTACAAGAATTTTGCTAATACACAACGGATATAATATGTTGTGTATTACAATAATCAACCGTTGTCGTAGATGGTGTTGTAAAACAAGTCCGCTCAATCATAACAGTTTAAATCCGTTGTCATTAATAATAAGACAACGGTTAGAATCTCTAATTGATTAGGAAATTAACTTGTGGAAGAGTTAGACTCTGCCTTAATTTGTATTACTTTGTTGGCAAGAAAAAGGTTTCCAAGTTAGAATAGGATTCCAATTAGACCCTAAATTACCAACTATAAATACAAGATCTTGAGAATAATTTTGGACACACAATCTTAAAACAAAAAACGCCTACTCACTCTCTCTCTCTCTCTCTCTCTCTCTCTCTCTCTCTCTCTCTCACTTGGGCAAAAATTTTGTGTTCAAAATTGTGAAGTATTTTCATCTCGTGTGAATCCCAAGTCTTATTTTTCTTCTAACCAAGTTTTATTTTTCTTCTACATCAATCTATAAACACTCCATACAACAAAATTAGAAGATCAAGTAGTGAAAGAATTATAGCACGGATATTTACCAAAAGTTTTGCGGAGTAAGGATGTGATTGCGGATGTGGTCACATTCACAATCACATGCAAAGCAAAATTTTGAAAACAATAAAGAGACACACGAAATAAAAATTGTCTACAAGCCAACAAGCTTGTAGACGTGCCAATATAGCAAAACTTTCCACTAGTGAAAATCGTTTGATTCCGTATACAAAAATACTCAAATCCAACTAGTAGAAACTCAACGAAAAACTCCTATCTAGAGTATATATGATCTATGTAATTCAACTCATCCAACAATAGACATGTGTGGACTTCGTTAATCACAATACAAAAATAATGGATAAAAACCTAACAAACACAATCTGCAGGGTGAATGTAATCTCGGATGTAGTCACATTCGAGATTACATCCGGGCGTGAGACTCCTTGTGCTTGTATGACTCTTAACTCTCTCAAGACTCTTGTAACTCGGTGTATTTTTGTGTGTAGATTATGGGCGCCCTCTCTCTTTTATAGGCATCCAAGACCTTCCAAAGAGTCCTAATAAACATGGAAAGAAGATATATACAAATATATGACAAGTATATCACTTATGTTAGGAAACAAGATAAATATCAAAGAGTCCTAATATATCTATACCATATCAATATGAAATCTTTCCTAATCTATTAACCACTCAATCTTACCATAAGTCTAGAACGGCAAAACAAATCAAAATCAATCTTTTATTTTAGGAAGATACTTGGCGAAATAATCGCCTAACAATCTCCCCCTTTTTGCCTTTCTGGACAAAACATATATCAAGCACAAATCAAACAACCCCCACTAAATCGCATGCACAAAAATCTCCCCCTGAAACTCATGCTGAACAAAATGCAATCACATATAAGAGCACATTTCAAAACAAAGAACAAACATCCAAAGAAAAACAATCAAATATCAAATATCCGTAAAACTCCCCTAAATCGGAAGCATCACAATCAACCTTTTTCTCCCCTTTTTGTCCAGAAAACATAGGTAACAATCATGTATGCTCCCCTCACTTGGACACGTAAAAGTTCATTTCATATTCAAAAATTTGAGGAGAGTAAAGGATCATAAGACACCGAGAATTTTGGAAGACAAACATCGAAAAGATGATCAAGAAAAAAAAAATCAAGATTTTCTATAAAATAGGATTCCCAAAAATCAAGATTTTCCATAAAAAGAATCCTACACATCAATGACACTCTTAACCAAAGATATAGATAATTAGGAGTAAAATCTATTCAAAAATTCCAAGTCCTTCAAACCGTGTATAACCCACAAATTATTATCCATCAAGATTTTCAAGATTTTGGGAAGAAAAATATCACTCTCGGATTATATATGGAAACCAAATCTCAAAGCAAAGAATCCAAAATCAACAGGACATGCAAAACCTAATATGCCTAATGCGAAAAAAGAAAAACGCACACAAGAGGTGAAAAGTGATGCAAAGAATGGATATAGGTTCAAATGTCATCCCATTTGAGTCACACTGTACTAGTTGATTCAATGAATCGCAATCCGAAATCCCAACTTATCAAAATTTTTGAGTTTTCTTCAACTTTTCCGAGTCTCATGAGGGAGTTAATCAATAGGAGCTTTCACTCAAATGCCAAAGGTAGCTATTTTTCACATGATCATGCTTTTTTTAGACAAAGAATACACTTGAAGAAATTGGTCACAAGGAATAGCTTCACACAATGGGTTGATAGCTTTTTCCTAGAAGGCATCCAAGCATGATCAAGACTTTATTCACAACTCACTCATTTGAAAATATCATCATTTTTTTCTTTTTTTTTTTTGAATTGGAGAGATCAACTCACACCGTTTTCCAAGAGAGACAATATATGTGACTAGTTTGAACCATCAATCCACTTTTTGCAGATATGCATGAAAGCTTACAATGCGGGGATGCCTAAAAAAAATAAAAAGAAATAGAGGAGAAGAAAAGAAATGCGTATGGATGTCACAACGGATATGATGTACAATGTTGTGATATCTCGTGTAACATTTCGTAGAACACACAAACCAAGAGACTTCCTTAAAGTGGAAAATCTCTCAAAATCCAAAGCCTTGGTGAAGATGTTAGCAAGCTGATTTTCGAGAGCAATATACTCAATTCAAATTATATTTTTCTCAACTAAATCTCAAATAAAGTGATATCTAATATCTATGTGTTTAGAAATGAGAGTGTTGGACAAGATTTTTGTATCAATCGCACTCATATTATCACAATAAATGGTTAAAATATCACAATGAAAATCATTTTTTTTTCTATTGAATCGATCATAATCTTCATTCAAAGCATTATTCGAAAATCATCTTTCAAAGCATCAAACATATTTTTAGGCTCGAGAAAAAGTGACACAAAAGTTAAGTTCTTACCATTGAACAAGTAGAAGACAAACACTTTTTTTTTTTTTTTTTGATGAAAATGTGAAAATTCATTAAAAATATATTAAAAAAAAGATACAAATTAAAAGGGGCATACCCGATCGACTCTAATGTTGAATGGACGGACCCATTAACACGAAGGGAGCAAAGAGAGTCAACAACCAAAGCGGTTGATCAAGGAGAGGGAAAGAAAACCTAAAACCTCAACAAAGGTATACTAAAAGACAAGGAAAAAATCTCCAACCAATTAATCGATATAACAAAAGGGAGTAGACGGTCTCGACCTAGCGCTCCCACTTGTAATTCGAAAAAGGGTGGCGAGAGATGGATGATTCTTTTGATTTACGCTTGGGGATCTCATTTTTCATTGGTGATTAAATCATGTCTGCCAAGTTTGTTTCAACTGGTTCGTCGTAATCGAGTCGAGTCGACTCATTGCGGCAAACACGGATGTGGGCTTAGATCTTTGTCACATTTGGATCTACATTTGAGACAGGATGTAGATGGGGCTTTAGTCACATTTTCGATTACACATGTGCTTACATCCATCACAGTGCGGTCTCAACAAATTCGAGCAGATCTCCAACATTGTCTTCTTCACTCTCATCTGCAAGACTAGAAAGTTCATCGAATACAATATTTACAGATTCCACTATCGTCTTTGTCCGAAGTTTATAAACTCAACATGCATGGCTATTTGAAGAATAGCCTAAGAAAAGACTTTTGTCACCCTTTGAGCCAAATTGAGCAATGTTATCTCGATCATTCAGGATATAGCAAATACAACCAAAGACATGAAAATATTTGAGGTTTGGCTTCTTCCCCAAAAGTATTTCATATGGGGTCATCAAACTTAGGGCCTCAAATATACACGATCGGCAATATGACATGCGATTTAGAGCTTCCGCCTAAAAACCTATTGAAAGTCTTTTAAAACTCAACATGACGTGAGGATGTCTCATGCAATGTACGATTTTTTCTCTACCACTCCATTATGTTGTGGAGTTTTAGGTACGAAAAATTCATGAGAAATTCTCTTTCTATCACAAAAAGACGTGAAAGAAGAGTTCGCAAATTCTTTACCATGGTCCGACCTAATTCTAACAATTGTTAGCTTTATCTGATTAACAACTCTTCTATGCCAACTTCTAAACACTTTAAATGTTTGATTTCTCACGTAAAAAATATATCCAAGTAAAACGTGAAAAATCATCAACAATCACAAAAAATATTTCCTTCCACCAATACTTTCAACTTCAACGGGACCCATAATGTCCATATGAAGCAATTCAAAACACTGCGTGGTATTGAAATGAGATAACATTTGGTGTGACACTCTTCTTTGTTTACTCTTTTGACAACTTCCACACACATTAGCATTCTTCATGCAAAATCTCGGCAAACCACGAACAACCTCAAATTTTACAAGATCCATCATTTTCGTAAAACTTAGATGACCTAATTTTTGGTGCCATAGGTCGATTCATCTATGTGTGCGATGTGACAAATTTTTTATTAACAAAGCGATAGCGATTATCGATGATCTTAAACCAAAAGAATACACGTGTTAGATTCATTAAAAACCTCACAAGATTTTTGTTGAATTTAACATAGATATTATCATCACACAATTGGCTAATACTAAAGAGATTAGCATTTAGACCATCCACATGCAATACATTATGTAGCCTAGGTAGGCCATCAACATTCAAAGTTCCTTTCCAACAATTTTTCCTTTACCTCCACCTCCATAAGTCACATTACCACCATCATGTTTCTCATAGTCAGTCAAATACTCCAAAGTACTGTCATGTGTCGTGAACACCCGCTATCAAAGTACCAAGATCCCGCAATGTTAGATCTCAAAGAAGTATAGATAACATGACATTTAACATCGATTTCTTAACCCATACAAATTTGGAAAACTTTGAAATGTGATTACGAGGATGTCGTAACATTTCGAGATGACATCGACATGCGTAATTTTTGTTCGCCAAACGATTACATTTTGTAACAAAATGGCCTAATGTATCCAGGAGCATGACAATAATGACAAATAAAGTGGCATTTACGAGGTTTAGACTTAGTAAAAACTCTTCTTATTGTTGGAGGAATCAAGATTCTCCTTGTTCTTTTGCTTTAACAAATACGGGAGTTTTATAACCAATGCCAACTTTATCATCACTACTCAAAAAAAAGTATATCATTCGAGTTTTGATTTCCCGAGAATTAAACTTTTTCATGGTTTCAAGAGAATCTTCAAGTTTAGAATTTACCTTTTCAAGTCAAGTTCTTTCTTGGTCATGGAGGCCTCTAACCTGGTAATTACTTCCCTTTGATCATCATTCTCCTTCTTGAGTCGACCATTCTCCTTTTTGAGCATTTCATTCACTTTAATCCTCTTGACCAATCTCTATACAACTTTGTGTATGTGTCTTCCAAGCTTTCTCCATCGATTCATCATCATGTTCAATACCATCGGGAGCAAAAGTAGAATTGAACAAAAAAGGTCGAAACAGATTAAGATTTCATGTTCTTGGATGTGACCTCGGATGTGATCGAGAGAAGGTGTGATCACATCTCGGACCACACTCGCAACAACTGAAGGATTAATTTGGAGAGACTTTCGATCTTTCACCAATGTGGTCAAAACCTTGTGACCTTAACTCGGACGGCGTTCTCATCATCGAGAATCATTGTCACTTAAGGTGACACTCAAACTCATTCTCTTTTTCGGAAAAATATTTGGACAATTTTCAACATAATGACCATATCTAGAACATGCTCTACATCTAAGAATCCGAGTTTTGTTATCAAACTTTTTCGATTTTCAAGCGAGGGACAAAAAATAGGGTTATTTTGAGTATCCATGCTAACAAATACTCATGATCAACACTTAGTGTCGTCAAGTGTAGGCTACGATACCAATTGAAAGAATTATAGCACGGATATTTACCAAAAATTTTGCAAAGGAAGGATGTGATTGCGGATGTGGTCACATTCACAATCACATGCAGTGAATTTTGAAAACAATAAAAGACACACGAAATAAAAATTTTCTACAAGCCAACAAGCTTGTAGGCGTGCCAATATGGCAAAAGTTTCCACTAGTAAAAATCGTTTGATTCCGTATACAAAATACTCAAATCCAACTAATAGAAACTCAACGAAAAACTCCTATCTAGAGTACATCGATCTATGTAATTCAACTCATCCAACAATAGACATGTGTGGACTTCGTTAATCACAATACAAAAACAATGGATGAAAAACCAAACAAACAAAACTATAGAAATTTGAATGTAATCTCGGATGTAGTCACATTCGAGATCACATCCGGGCGCGAGACTCCTTGTGCTTGTATGACTCCCTAACTCTCTCAAGACTCTTGTAACTCGTGTATTTATTGTGTGTAGATTATGGACGTCCTTCTCTCTTTTATAGGCATCCAAGACCTTCCAAAGAGTCCTAATAAACATGGAAAGAAGATATATACAAATATATGACAAGTATATCACTTATGTTAGGAAACAAGATAAATATCAAAGAGTTCTAATATATCTATACCATATCAATATGAAATCTCTCCTAATCTATTAACCACTCAATCTTACCATAAGTCTAGAAAGGCAAAATAAATCAAAATCCAATCTTTTATTTTAGGAAAATACTTGGCCGAATATAATCGCCTAATAAGAAGGATTGCTAGCGAAATTCTACTTGAAGGTTTCATCCATTCGTGTGGACTATCTTTGGAGGAAAGACGCTTGGATTTCACTTGTTAGCGTTTTGTGAAACACTTGTTAGATACGTTTTGTTAAATACTTGATATTGTTTTATTAAACATTTGCAGATATGTACTAGATACAATCACTTGAATGTCATGTTTTGTTTTAATTAGTTATATGTTGTTTTCTTGTATTGTGTTTTGCTTTTTGCATATATGAAATCAAAAGTTATATTACCGCATGTGAAAAAATAATAGGCACAAAATAGAAAATGCATTAGCCGTGGTCCAAAATTACAACGGTTTTTATGATTTGTAAAACTGTTGTAATACTTCAAAACTACTACGAAATTGATTTGTTGTTGAAATAGTTACAAAGTACAAAGATTTTAAAGCTTTGTAGAACTGTTGTGATACTTTAAAACCACAACGGATATTAACCGTTGTGAAAATCTGTTGTTGTATTTTATAATTCAAAAACAGTTCCCAACCGTTGTCCTTTAGCATCTAAAGACAAACAAAAAGTGTAACAAATGTTCTCAAGGCTATACTAATTCTTTCATTGAGAACAGATATACTAATTCTTTCAATAAGAAGTATATACATCAATTTACATTAAAATCAGATTCACTCATGTATATGGTCTTGGACGTATTCTGCCCACTCCGATCGCACTTAATCAATTTGAACTTGAGAATACTCAACCTTTGAGAATTGTGAGAAAACATATGTTATATAATTACAACTCCCAACACTTTTAGATTTATGCTAAAGTTGCTAAAATAAAATTGATAAGTTAACTAAAGGTGTGATTATACCATGAGATAAAGAATTGATAACAAAATAAAATTAAAAACTCTCAAAGACTTTTAGAATTATGCTAAAGTTGCTAAAATAAAATTAATAAAATAACTAAAAGTGTTAGGTATAACATTAAAATAAATAAGGACATGATAAATGCCTATAGACTCAGGTTTATAAATGTTGTTAAAATTGTTGCCTTTAAGAAAAAAATGACGCTAATTACAACGATGTAACCAACCATTGACGAAAAGGATGAATAAAAGTTGTCTTTTGAAAAAGATTAGGAGCTAATCAACAATGGATTACAAAAACATTGTCGAAGACCCAAGAAAACCCATTGTCAAAAAATAAAAAGACCGCTAATAGACAACGCTTCAAGAAAGTATTGTCTTAGACTCGAGTGAATCGTTGTCGTTAACAAAAAAATCCGCGCATTGGCATCGATTTAACGAAAATTCGTTGTGAATACGTATAAAGACAACAATTTATCTAAAATTCGATTTGTCTTTTGGGTGTTCTTGTTCAAGATTTTTCTTGTAGTGATCCCACCTAGTCCGATTCTCAACTAAAAATATTTTTCGCGCAATCCATTTTATTTTTTCCGCCCACTATTTTAGTACTTAAGTCTTTCAAGTTTTAGAATATTATCATAAGACAAAAACTTGTATGGGAGCATTGTCCACAAAACAAATTTATATATATATATATATATTTAAATCCAACCCAAACCCATTATTTTTTTTTGTATTTTGTATGATCTGTCTCATGAACATAATGTTGTTTATAGAAATTGGAAAAGCATTTAACAATAGCTTATTATAAAAAAAATAGGGGTATTGATTTTTTGGTACCTGAACTATAGGTGTTTTGCTACTTTGGTACCCGACTTTTTTGACTTCCTATAGTACCCATAATTAGCTAATTATTATTAGTTGGTACCTAATGATAACCGGCGGTGAAATTTTCCACCAGAATTTGCTCACGTGACACACATGTGTTGGACTGAGGGGTTTTTTAGTCATTTCTTGTTATTATTTGTTGTCCGTTGAAATTCTCCAAAAACACTGCTAAATCTGAAAAGCCCCAAATCACGATTTTTCTAGGGTTTATGCATTTGGGTTTGAAAAACACGCAAATTCCTCCATTCTCTTCGATCGTCTTCCCAAAATCGTCCAATATCCGCAAAGTGAAGTTTGAAACCAATACAATAATGGGGTGGATTATTCGAGATAAAAAAAACCGACTCTCTCCTCCCGGAGCCGCATGCCCTGAATACGGTATGTAAGAACCATTTTTTGTATTTTTTATGTTTTTATTCTAGGATGAACATGTATAGTGGGTTCATTGTTTTAAATATCAAAAATATTTTTAGGGTAAGTGCTGGGTGTAAAATCTGAATTTTAAAGGTCCTCGTTGTAGGATTGTTTGTGAAATTGTGTTACCATTGTTTATTTCTTGATGTTTTCATGCTTTTTGTTGTATCAGGTCCTGACTCACAGCATTCTACCATAAGAATCCACCATTCTGGAGAATGTTTAAGGTTAGGACATACATATTATGTTGGGGAGAATATGGGGTAGATCATATTGATTTTTGTGATCCAGATGAGTTGTCATTCCTTGAAATCCTTAGTATGGCACGAGAGCTAGGTTTAGAGAGATGTAAAACTTTTCATTGTAGTAAATGTGGGGGTAAGTTGTCGTCCTTGTTTGCATTACAAAATGACAGTGATGTTATGTTCATGGTTAATTTTTTGGATGAGAATAGGATGACAAGTTTGTTTGTTGAGCATATAAACAAGAAACTATCAATTGTTGAAGAGTTGCATGATGACGAGTTACATGATAAAGATCCGCCTAATGTTGATGAGCCTTTAAACTTTATGGAAGATTTTGTCCATGAAAATGTGGAGAGGAATGAGGAAGTGACACAAAAACAGTGATGTTGGAAAAGGTGACATCAATAATGGTAGTGATTTAAGTGATGTGATTGTGCCCAATCTATGGATCGATTCCTCATTCTCTCAAGGTTTTGTAGATAGTGATTGTGAAGTACCTGAAGATGATGACATGTTATTTGATGATAACATTGATGTTGAGGTTGAATGGGGTTCACAAATGAAAAAAACAAACAATGAAACAGTAAGAATAAGTCATGCTAAAGGTAAAAAAGCGAGCGCATTTGCTAAGTGTGGCAGATTAGATATTGAGAATCCTAAATTTAAGCTAGGACAATGTTCACGATCTGATGCCGAGACATTTAGGCGAGTGTGAGGGCATATTCAATCAAACAGACAGGGATATAGCTTTCACATTAAACATGAAGTATAAAATTCAAGCCAAGTGTAAGCATGATAGTTGTCCTTGGGTTATCTATGCATCAAAGGTGAAGAATGAGGACAACCTTCAAGTAAAAACATTTGTTGGGAGCCACAAATGTCCTAGGGTTCAAAAAGTGTCTCATGCAACACCAAAGCGGCTAGCTACCATGTACAGAGAAAAGTCGGCTTCTAATCCTAAATGACTTTGTTGATTCCATGATCATGCGAAAGACATTAAACTTGCCTTCACTAAGTGGTAGATGTATAAGGCAAAGAAGATTGTGCAAACTTTAAGTCATGGGATCGATGTAGAACAACATGGCATGTTGTGGGCATATCTTTGAGGAGATTAGGTGATCAAACCCAGAACAAGCTGTGAAAATAAAATCCAAAGTGTTGAATGGGCAGCCACAGTTCAAAAGATTCTACATTTGTTGGGGTTCTTTAAAGAGAGGATTTTTGGAGGGATGTAGTCTGTGATATGCTTAGATGGTTGTCATTTCAAGACTCAGCCGATGGTATTTTGTTGAGTGCAAAGAGCATTGATGCCAATAATCGCATGTATCCATTTGCATATGCGATTGTTGAAAAGGAAAAAAATCATGGTTGTGGTTCTTAGAGTTGTTAGTGATGGATTTGAACATTCAAAATAGTTACCATTGGACAATAATGCCCGATAAACAGAAAGGCTCGATTGATGCTATTGAACAATTTTTGCCAGGATGTGAGCATAGATTCCGTGGTCTAACATTTATACGTAAACTTCAAAGCTTCACATAGGGGTCTAAAGATCGAAACAGATCTTGTGGAAGGCGGCCAGGGCAACAAAGGTTGTTGATTTTAGTGATGCCATGAATGAATTGAAAGCCGAGATGTGGATGCATATAATTGGATAGCTCAAAGGCCTACTAACCAATGGTCCAAGTCACACTTCGTTTCCATTCTAAGACCGATTTGTTGCTAAATAATATGTCTGAGAGTTTCAATTCAATGATATTAAGGACTAGAAACAGGCCAATCATAAGCATGTTGGAGATGATAAGACTGATGCTAATGAAAAGAATAGGAGTTAGGAGAGATCAAATGAATAAGTACACTAGTGATATTTGCTCAAAAATTGCAAAGTTGTTGCAAGAAAACAAGAAAAGAACAATGGAGTTTATTGCTCATTGGAATGACCATGACCAGTTTGAGATAGAAAGTTCTTTTGGTAAAAGATTCAAACTACATTTGGGAGATAGAACATGCTCTTGCAGGAGATGGGATCTCACAGGCATTCCTTGTGCACATGCAATATCTGGTATGTACTTCATGGGCCGACTTCGAGGATTTTGTGGACAAATCGCTACAAAAAGAGACTTTTTGAAAACATACAACCACTTGATGGAAACTCTAAATGATCGTGACATGTGGCCTCGAGGTTGATGCGAGAACCATTGCAACCACCGGTTTGTGACATGTTGCTCTGGTAGGCCAAAGAAAAATGATAGGATAAAAGATCCGGATGAGTGAAAACTAAAAAAATAAAATGGGTTAGACATCACCGTGGAGTTGACTAGAAAAGGAGTTGTCATTACATGTTCTGCCGTGCCATAAATAGAATCACAATGCCGAAAATTTCCTCTTAGGAAAGAGTCACCCACAAGTCCAGGATTGGATGTTCTTGCCGCAAATGAAGCTAGAAAATTCAAGGAAAAGAAAGGTATGTCTTGTTTTCACAATGCATACATTTAGTGTTGTATTTTTCGCTTATATAACATATCATTGCTACTATTATTGATTATACATGGGAGAAGCAAAAATCATATCCTACTATTATTGAAAAGAAAGTCACCTAAGTCACAAGCATTGGTTGTTTCAAAAGATAGTCCTGCTAGAAATACCAGGAGTATGTCTGTTTTGGAATCCTCAAGGCGATCAAAAATACCATCTCAATCTACGAGATCTCAAGGGTGCCCAAGATATTAGAGGTGAGAAGAAATTTGCGGGTAATGTATGGATTTTATGTTGTTGCATATACATTCAAAAATTATTAATCATAATTTCTCCAATTTTGACATTGAATTTGTAGGTGAACAAAAACTAGCGAAGTGGGGCACTCAAGTGTCAACCAACAAAGCCATTGATAAAGTGCCACAAAGAATCATAAAGAAACAAAAGCAGTCAGTTCCAGAAAAGGCTACTTGGAAACCTCCGGGGAGAAGTAGTTTGACCCAGAATGTTAGATTCTCAACCAACAAGGGTGAATCATCTAACAAGAAAGAAGTTGGTGGGGAGGAAGAAGCACCAATTTTAGGGTCTTACTATGTAGCTATTGGTGATTAGTTTAGTTTGTTGATATGGTTTTTGGCTTTTGAAACTCATGCCATATTGGCACAATTGGTTTGTGCACCAATTAATGTTCTTTTTGGCCTTTTGAAACTTATGCCATGTTGGCACAATTGTGCGGATGTTATGGTGTATATTATGGGATGTTAGAACTATTGGTGTGTCAACCAATTGATGTTTTGGATTATCCGGATGTTTTGTGACTTTATGACAATTATATGATAATGGGAGTTCTTTCATCTTATCGAGTTCATTTATTATGTCAAATTACCGAGTTCATTCTTAATGCAAGAACAGCTTAATGTCAAATACTATGATCATGTTGGCACAAAATGACCGCATTAACATTACCATTAGCCATTACAAAGGTTGCATTAACATTAGTCATTACAAAAACGTTGTGTTGCATTAGTCATTACATAATTCCTAAGCCATTACATCATGAGGTAAACAACAATCCAAGATAGCACAAGGATAGTCCACATCCACCTATCCCTTGACCTTTTTTTTTCAGATCATTCTCCAACTTTTCCACTACATTCTCAAGATTTTGCACTTCATATACAAGCTTCTGCACTTCATCTTTCAGCTTCACCACTTCATTGTCATGTCTGTTAATTCGTTTCATAAGTCCAGGAATGATTTGTTGAGCCCTACTGCACATTGGGGAATCAATCCAAGAAAAGTAGTGGCAACTTCCTACTTCCTACAAAATTACGATTTTTTTTTAAAAAAAACAACAACAAAAAAATCAGTGTATCAACCACAGATTTTCAATTTTTATAGCAATGAAAACCATAAATTCACAACTAAAGCTGAAATTCGAGATTAATTTATATAAGAAAGAAAATTGAAAATTATGGTTTCAAAATTTACAAACTTACTCGAAATTTTGTACAAGCTTTGTACCTCCTTCCGATTTAGATCAGTCCATGAAGTTTTCACAATCAATTTCTACCGCAATGGCACAAATCCTCCACCACATACTCCGATTTATGCCTCCACATCCTCTCCTTTGTGTCTGTGAAGAAGAAACCAAAATGGGAAGAATGTATTCTTTTTAAAAATCGAATTTCAAGTGTGGTTTGTGGATAAGTCGTTTTTGCCCATAATAATAACAAGAAATGACTAAAAAGCCCTCCACCCCAAAGACATGTGTGTCACGTGAGCAAATTCAGTGGGAAATTTCACATAGGTTGTCAATAGGTACCAACTAATTTAGGAAGTCAAAAAAGTCGGGTACCAAAGTATAAAAACACCTATAGTTGGTACCAAAAATCAATACCCCTAAAAATATATATATAAACATAAAAATACAAAAAAACAAAACTATTAATCACAACTTTCAATCGCAACTTCTTGAACAGAATCGATAAGCCGAGTCGAGATGGGTCTCTCGTCCACAAGACAATTACGTTTTGACTAGTGCTCACGATCCAATGGATTGTCCCAAAATATAAAATGACTTTGTCTTCGTGTAATAACACCATTAACACAGTAACTTAAAATGCTAAAAAGTGAAAATATGGTAAGAGCTCTTAAAAAGGAAAAAAAACGCTTTGTTGTTTGTTGGAGGTGCTCGAACGAACAACATTCTTGCAAATATGTAAAGAGCAACAACCATTGCACTGATTTCTTCTTTAGAAACAAGGGCAACCTTTTGAGTGAATATACATATCATTTTTAAACAATTAAAAAAATTGAGGTGGGGCCGCTAGCCTAGTAGGTAAAGGGTCTGTGTGGCGGCCAAGCCAAGACGGCTCGGGACGCATGCTTTCTCAAATCTAAATTTCCAACACTTAAGCCCATGAGGCGACCTCATATAAGACCATCTCTTATTATGAAGTGGATGTATTTATATATGAGTAAATGCAATTATTTTTTTTGAAATTCGGCAGTGTCATAGCAAAGACTCGAACTCGAATCTCTTCACTGAAGAGTAATACTCGTGGCCATTGCGGAGTAAATGCACTAAAATTTACGAAACCAGAGTTCCTCAAGATTTTCTAACAAAAAAAAGGCGGATGACAATTTTTATTACACAAAATCATATGCTCCGCCTCTCCATAAACACATTTTCGTCATAATTCAATAAGAGTAGGTTAAGGACACATTTGCTCAATATAGAAAAAAGATGACACATTTTTAAGTTTCCGGATTTTTCCGGACTTTTTACACTCCTCCCCGCTTTATTATGACAGTTTTATGCTCTCGCTATTATTTTCCAGATTTTTTCACTTTGTTGTTTTAAGGTTGTTTTGAACATTTTTCATCTAATAAAATTTCAGTGACAAAATAATGTCCGTCCCATTAAATAATCAATTTTATACTGAAAAACTTATAAAAAAATAAAGAAATATACACATAAACAACATTAAAACCAAACAAATTGAAAATAATATAGAAACAATACATAAATAAAAAAAAACATATCAATTTTTGATCCAATCCATTGAAAACGTCATAAACATGGAAACAATTAATAAACAAAACAACATTGATAGTGTATAGAAAAAAACTCAAAAAAGAAACATAAAAATATAGAAAAAACCATATGAAACAAAAAGAGCTTAAAAATAGGTAGAATTTGCATCGATATATCGAAAACTACCACATAATATACACATGAACAAAAAGAGCTTAAAAATAGGTAAATAATATACTAAGACATTGAAAACTACATGAGAACAACAAGAAAATATCAAAACAAAATTTAAAACATTATAGACAACCTACAAACAACAAAAATATATATAAAACAACACATGAACAAGAAAAACGTAATAAATAGGTAAAAGTTATATTGAAACATTAAAACAACATAGAAACAACCAAAAAACAAATATAAACAAAAGCGAAACAACATAAATAATATATAGCAAAAAAAAAAAAAGGTAAAAAATTCAAATAATATGCATGAGCATAAAAAATAGAGGAAAAAGTAATAAACCCCCAAACTATACGCGATTTTCTACATTACCTCTTAATATTTTTTCTTCTATTTAACCCTTCAACTACATGAAAATTTCTACGGTCTCATCCATCCTCCGCCAAATGGAATCGATGGGAATATCCATCGCGGGGAGGAGAAGAGGGCACCGTAGAAATTTTTATGTACTTTAGGGGGTTAAATAGAAGAAAATAGTTTAGGGGTTGGTTTCAAAAATTGTGCATAGTTCGAGGGGTACATTGAAATTTTCATAGATTTTTATATTTATACTTATTGTGCATTTGTATACAAATAAAGTATTAAATTAAATCATAGTTTTATAATTTCACAAGTTATTATGCATGATTTCTAAACGAATTACTCTTACTCTGAAAAATATTTAGACACTAAAATAAACATTTGTTTAAAGCAAAATAAAGAATACAAGCTTTGAAAACCCAATCAAATATAGAAATGACATTCATCTCCATTATATGATTGTTTTTATTCGATGCATAAGCAATAGAATGGTCAAGAATAGGGATGATAATTTCGACTCGACCCACGAGTACCTGTCCTGCCCCTGCTCCGTTTGGATCGCCCCAGCCCATGACCCTCGACGGGGCATGTCTGGGTATCACTTCCACCCCAGGGGGTACCCGCCCCGCCTATGTTTTTTAATATATTTAATAATTTATGTAAAGAATATTTTATAAGTATATTAAAAAAATTTATTCATTTTTTCTATTTAAATTTATTTAATGTGGGCTAGGAGGGTCGACCTGACCGCCCCGTGTGCCCGCGGTGGGCCTGGCCCATCCCTAATCAAGAACCCAATAAATCGAAACATCATTTTGACAAAATCAATGAAATTATAACATATTATATAAGCATACACACATATTTATGGGCACACATTTCAAGCATTTACAATTTGATGTGCACACGGGGAAAAGTCGAACCCTGCAGTAAGCTAGTAAATCTAAGAATTGAGGAAGAATTAAATGAAAATTTAAAGTTGATTTAACTACTAGAGGAAATTTTAATATACCCTAAGCTATGCATGATTTTCACATTACCCTAAACTATTTTTTTTCCTCTTTACCTCAACTACACGAAAAATTCTACGGTCCCATCTTTTTTAGTCGGCTTAATCGACAGAATATTCTGCCGGTGGAGAGGAGAGATGAGGCCATGTAAATTTTCATGTAGTTCGAGGGTTAATAGAATAAAAATTAATTTAGAGGACCGTGTAAAAAATCGCGTATAGTTTGTGGAATTTATTAATTTTTCCCCTATAAAATATCAAAAAGCCAACTGAGAGCGTATAACTGAAGTGAACAGTCATTTTTACCGGAAAAATAAGGTAAGTGTTGACAATTTTTGTCAATGACTTTTATGTTGTGGGCAAAGAAAGCCCATATCAAGTCGTGGGCCCCGAAAAACTTCGGATAATATCAATCAGCCACAAAAGTCCACTGGATTCCCACAAATCTGCAAAATGAAGATGTATGCGGCGACGTTTCTTATCCCTCTGGAACTAGCAATAATTTCCATTCCAAAATCCAAATCACTTGACTCTAGTTAACTACCGACTTCCACTTTCTTCTTCCTCCTACTAAGGGCCTGTTTGGTTTTACGACTCGGATTGGATAAAATGTCAGGATTGCACCGTTCACTAATCATATAAATTGATTATTGTATTTGTGATTGAAGATTGAGAAATTTACTTTTAAAATTTTAAGTAACCTTGTATAATTTTTGGGATAATTTCATTTTTGATACCCAATTTATACCCTAATTTCACTTTTGATACCCCTGTTTTCAACCTAATCAAGATTGGTACCTAATGTTGAGAAAATTAATCATATTTGGTACCTTTCCGTTAACTCTCCGTTAACTCTAACAGATTTAACTGTTATAGCGAGGTTTCCTTCTTAGAACAACCTTTCAATTTTAGTACCTAATGTTTTATGAATAATCTCTTCCAGCACTCCACACTTTACTTCGCTACAATAATGGAAATAGTCTATTACGACCATATCGGCCCAACATGCTTCCGTAAAATTAATAGATCCCTTAAAATTCATACCTCTTTGGACCAAACACCGCCGGGTTAAGTGGTTCGCAACGCCACCAGTCGGGAAAATTATCGCCCCAGATCGTTTGACAAACAACTCCTCACTGTTCAACCTCACCCTCGGGAAGATGATGCGCAAGTTATCCGCCTTCAAGACTCGGCCAAAGACACGGCCTTGGTTCGTTTCCTACTCCGGGCGTAAAAGTATTTCTTGAAGGGATAGATCAATAGAACATTATGAACACATGTTGAACAAAAGCCTTTATTTTATTAAGAACTTAAAGGAAAATTTATTACATCAGTAATCTCCTTTTGGGAGGAGAAAACTTGTTTAGCCTCTCATTATTGAGGCTTGCACTCGAAAATACATAAATTCAAAACTAAACACTCAAACTTATAACAAATTTTCACTCAGATTTTATTGTAAGAAAACTAAGGAAATGTTCGATGTCCTCAACTTCCTTCAAATCCTCGCATTTTATAGAGGTAAGTCCAGGACTTCAAAGGCGGACTTCAAATCTTGATATGATATATATGACGTCATTGCTTACGTCATATCCCACATTATTGTCTTGCCAGTGGTTTTCTTTTTTCTCCGTGACTCACCCGTATGATGTTTGTCGGGAATCTTTTAAAAATTTGGTTTTACGTGGTCCCCGGGATAACGCGTCTTGTGAGTCGGGCCCTTATCCTTTCGGGATTTGCATGATCTTGTCGGTCGGGTTTGGGTCGGAATCCTTTCCCAAACTCGGGTTCCTTTTGTTCGGGGCATGCTTGACAGATCCTGGTCCGGTCGACCCAACGGCCAACACGCTATGTTATTCGAATTCCGGTAAGTTTTTTTGCTTTTAGGAATCTTGTTTTCCAGAGAATTCTTCTTTTGGTCTCAAGAGTTCTTTCGCAAACCCCGTGGTTGATCCGGTCATCGAATTCAAAAGGAAAGATCCATTCGCCGATTCCGGGAAGAACTTGAATGGATATTTGACTTTTTCCATTTCGATTAGACAAACCCAAAGACCCATGCTCGCCTGGTAGAAGCTTCGTCTTGAAAAATGCTCCTACTAACATCGGTCCTTCTTCCTAGGTGAAGTCGCCTTAATATATTTTAAAGCATTTCCATCAGGTCTTCTTAGCTTGATAAAATGAAAAGCTTCATTAAAGCCTTTCTTTCTTGGTTCGAGTTGAGGCTGACCGATAAAATACAATTCCAAAATATCTCCTCTCGGCCAAGTGTGGATTATCGCCCAGGTCTCGTAAATCGCTTCCCAATCCATTTCGGTAGTTTTGAGATTTCGGGAATCTCGGTGACACGGTATAGATTGAAGCTAAAGCTCCAAAAGTATACCATTCATGTACTTCATTTGGATGACTTCTTGGTTTCATCCAAACTCTTGGATACTTGCACGAGATATCAACCATTGTTTTTTAAGGTTAATACCTTGTCTTGTAACTAGTTTCTCCCATCGCTTCTCGATATACCCGCATAGGAGAAATCTTAATCTCTTGATTTGAACCTTAGATTTGCCTGTCTCGTGGCCCCAAGATTCAACTCTTCCTCTTTACCCCAGAGGTGATGGGTTGACTTGAAGACTCGGGTTGTGACACCGGAGCTTCAACATTGCATTCGATTTGTACACCTCGGGGGATGCATCACCCGCAACACTTGTGATTATGGTACTTGAATCCCTAACCTCCGGGTTAGAGCCCGTACTCTCTAGGCCCCTTTTTGCACCGTAGGAGATGCGGCCTGGAAGAGAGGCCCTTGCGATGCTAAGAACAATTGTCCTCGAGCGAACCGGCATGCTCGTATTTGACTAGAAACGGTTGAAGTCGTCCAGAACTTATGCATTGAGACATAGCGTCCCAAAATCTCGTTCTAGACTCTCCAGGTTTTCCCGATATGTCTTACTCGTTTAAGGACTTCACAAGAACGCGTCCTTCCATCTCGTGTCAAGAAATCGCAAGAATATTTTCATGAGATTTTATAATGACAATATCATAATCATAATATTGACATTGACTTGCCATCTAAGTAATCGAGCCTTTTTGGTTTTGATTCAATTTTATTTTTTAGAAAAGCATTGACACTTGAATTATCAATTTTTAAAGTAAACTTCTTAGCCAAGAAAATAACGGCCATTTTTTAAAAGTTCTTCGACCGCAAAGAATTCTTTCTCGTTGATATGCCATCCGTTTGCTTCATCGGGTGTGAATAAACCGCCGCAATATCTGCATGGCACTTCTTCATTTGGTGTGACCTTAGTAAGAACCGCCCCACCAATCATCACCGGCATCTGTAAAGAACCGATTCATCCTCGTCTTGGGGAATCGCAAGTTTTGGAAGCTTTTTACAAACTTCTTTAAGTTGCTTAATTCTTCTTGATGTTCATCTTCCCATTTGAATCTTTGCATTTTTTTAAGTAATGGGCTAAACACCTTCCCGTAGTATGCTAGATTGTTAATAAATATTCCAAAAAATTAACAACTCCCAAAAACTCAAGTCGCTTTGTCTTTTAGTGTATCTAGAAATCCCTCGTATCTTTTCCACAATATGATTTCGCATAATAATTCCAGATTCATCGATTTCAATTCCGAGGAATTCAATCTGTTTTGTTGCGACATCGCTTTCTTTTCCGAAAGCACTAATCCTTCTTTGTGACAAACATCTCAAAAATATTTCCAAATGTTTGAGATGCTCCTTCATGTTCTTTGATGCGATTAGAATGTCGTCGATATACACGAACATGAAACGAAATAATCTTTGAAAAGATTATCCATCTTTCTTTGATATATACGGGGTGCGTTAGCCAATCCCATAGGCACCACGTTCCAAATATAGTGTCCATGTGGTGTAGAGAAAGTCAGTAAACTTCTTACTTTCTTCCTCCATCTTAATCCGGTAGAATCCGGACTTGCATCGAACTTTGAGAATATCTTGGCACCTTTGATACGATTAACCGGATGTTCTCTGTTTGGGATATAGTATTCGTCGAACTCCAAAATGTTATTAATCCCTTTGTAATTAATAACAAGTCTTCGCTTTCTCTTTTGATTTCTCCATGGTTTCGACTAAGAATCCTCGGATTCTTTGTATGGAGAAACTCCGGTGAAATTAACTTAAGGTCAAGATGTTCCTTAAGTATCTTTTGCATATCCTCACGATCTCCCTGGTTCATAAGGATTGGTTTGAATCTTACGAACTCGTACTCCTTTCCATGTTTAACCTTTAAGGAAGCTTTAAGCTCGTTCTTATCCCACCAAGCCAAAGGATCTTCATTGTAATTCATTTGGATCTTCTACTTGATATCCTCGAGTGATATTTGTTCCTCTATTGTTACATCACTCTGTGGATTCTCCATTAGACTCATCCATAATTCCGCAATGGCTTCCGGAGTGACTCGTTCTTCTCTGACTCGAATGAATACAAGTTATTATCCCATATCTTCTTCGATCCTTCGGATGGAACCAAATTGTCTATAGGATAATAAAGCTTCACCAAATTTCCTTCGATCCGCCATTTTTGGATTACGAAGTTTGGCTTCATCACCACGCTTGCTGCGAAAATTAATGGGCATTTTTCAAGTAAAATGCTTTCAGCGATCTCTCGGACAATAATCTTATGATCACATAAGGTTGTGAAAATAAGTCTTCTCGTCTCGTTCTCTTGTGTGAACCGCTTGAATGTTTGTAGGAAATTGTTTCCCAAAGAAAATATCTCGCACTGTATCATGGAAATAGATTGGTGGCGTCTTTACTTTGTACCACGGGTACGCCCGCTCCTCCGATCATTATTTTCGCTTGTTTAATTCCCCTGTTAAGGATAAGAATCCTTTTAGAGAAATCTCTTCCGCAATAGCTGGTAAATCTTCTCCAATTTCTTTAGGAAAAACATCCGGCTTTGCAAGTACATATTCCGACACTGAATCAATATAGGCGGCGAAATACTCGGCCCAGATTCAAGATATAACATTCCAATAGAAATGTATATGGAGAATAGACTAGTGGTCATCCGATTCAGTATCTTTTATCGCCCACTTTGTGAACTCCATTCCGTCTTGTAATCTTTCCCAAGGTTTATGCTCCTCAAGAAATTCAATTCCCAGTATTAATTGTTCGGGATCTTTCCCGCAACTCCTGTGATAGTAAGCTCAATTTCTCCTATCTTGAGGCTTCCTTGATACCTTCCAAAGATTGGTTGTTGGAGATAATATAGAACATCACAAGGAAAAATGTTATCCTTTTGAGTGACGTCGAATATTACTTCGACCTCTCGCCATTTTCGGACATTTCAGCTCTCCGTTGTTTTGAAAACATCGGGGATACGCCGAATCGTATTTCTGGTCTTCTTTCTTCCTAACGGTTGCTACTCGTCATTCTCGTCTGTTGGAAAGGCATCCTCCTTGGCTCAACTCTAAGACTTCGGCTTTTGTTGAAGACCGGTTGATCTTGTATTTTCATATCGATCTCCTTGATAGTTGGAGACTCAATAATCTCTGGTAAAACCACCCTGGCAAAGTCCTCGAAAATCCTTGGGACTTGATAAATTCCTTTCTCAAGAATACTTCGAATGATGTGTATTCGAGAGAGCATAGGATATCCTGTATGTGATCGAGTAGGTCTATTCCCTTCTTTCATCAAATCATCTCTTTTGAAATCTTGATGAAGGATTATGACTCTCTTGAAATATCGATCTCCCCATTGTATGCAATTCTAGGATAGACATTAAATGCCAATTTCCCAAAGATACAAATTTCTCAGAATCGCTCCAAGGCATGAATCCTTGAGGTTTGAGATTCGCTTGTCAAAGATAGCCAGATTGAGTGGTGAATATATCCCTCCTTTGAATGTTGCTTTAATAATTACTCTTATGGCTCCAATATGAATCCATGAGAGTATATTTGCAACTTCTCTTTCAACTTTGCTTTTGATCTCTTGTATTTCTCTAATAGGGACCAATTGCATCTCGATCGTTCTTGGTAAACTCCATCGGAATAGCAAATTCTCCGGTTGTTACCCCGTGGATAATTGGTGTTTTTCGTTACTTAAACCCAATTTTATCCAATGATTTTTCCATAGCTCCAATTGTAAATCCATCATAGACTTGAAGCTTTGGATCTTCATTCATGATTCTCATAAGAGTTTTATGAGAAACCGTCGTGTGAGAGAGGAATCCCGACATATCCTCCCGATCGTCCTCACAAGAATTTCTTCTTCACTCGACTCGAGCCGGAGTCACTTCCATCATCGAGAATAGATCTCTTCTTCATAGATGCTTTCATCCGAGGAATATCCTCGAATTGATACACTCCCGTATTAAATCTTGATAATAGATGCCTTCTTCGATTTCTCGGTGTAGCCTCGAACCGCCTCGACTCCTCGTTTACGGTTTTACTCGACAATCGGTCGAGATATGTCCTCTTGCTCCGCATGTCCAAAGAATTACAGTCTTTGAAACTTTCATTTGCTCGTGTGAGCACGCCCGAAAGTTTTTCTTCCCCGGATTTCTCGCCTGGTACTTGCTTGATTAGAACCCGCGATGATGAGGCTCTACTCCCGCCAGCCTTTGGTCTTTGTCTGTTTTGTAACTTCGGGCTTTTGTTTTGACCAAAACCTTCAGGTCTCCATGAAGACCTACTTCTTTTTTGTCGCTACTTCCTCGGCGGTATGGATGGATTCGCTCCTTCTTCCTTTTGTGCCGTCTGGTTGACCTCCCACCACCTTTGTTGGGATATCATTATCTATGCAACATAGAGGAACCGTTTTGTTAATTCCTCTTAATCTTTTGTAATTCTTGTATAGAGCCGCTTGGTAACACCATTCGATAACTTGGCCTTTAGGAAAGACATTTTTCTAGCCACGTTTTCTACTTGACTCCACCCTTGTATTCCTCGATAAGCATTTCTCTCCAGGGGACTCGGAATCTTGGCAAAGAATAGTCATGTGCGCCTTCTTTTTCCTCAATCTTGGATTTCCACCGTATTCGGTGAACAACTTGATATATTCGTCAATATGACAAATATCCAAGAACTCAAATGCTATAGAGGGCTTGTTTATATTTCTTTCTTTTTTCATCTTCTAATCCCTCGAAATAACCCGGAGCCGATGAATGGATTTTGAATAGTTTTGCCATACCATCGACAATTCCTTTAAGTGATTCCCGATGTGACCGAACTTTTAAATGCGGCATCGGTCATATCCCCAGGCAATCTTCACCGATCCTTCAACACTCATTTCAGGAGTAATATGAATGAATCATTTGTAAGATCGAGGGTTCTCGCTTTGAAATTCTCATAGTCAAGCCCATTCATCAATGAGAACTCTCATTTTTTAAAATGGGATGTCCAGATTTAACATCAACCCACACGGATGTATTGGGTCGAGGTGCGATCTTCCATAAGGCGTCGATAAACATTCGGCCTTAGGTAGGTTGTCCAGTTCCCCGCAAGAGGTTTCGACCTCCCGCCCTGAAAGTGGATCACTCCCGGTCGTGAAATCCCCAACATGTGGCATCCTCTCGCCCCGAGCTCCATGATGTGAACCCGCTTTCTTCGACGTTAGGATTAACCGGTGGCGGTGGTGGAGGAATTGGTCTACCTTGTGGGTCATAGGTAACCAAAGCCGATTCTCACTGCGTTCATCTTTAAATCTACAATACCTAATCCCGCGAAGGATTCTCGCCAGGTCATGTAGATCTTTAAGATTCATCTTTTCAATATCCATTTTTTTTAATTTTTGATGGATTTTCCTTTGATTAGAACAATGAGCTTTTCCTCATCCGTCATTTTTCGTATGACTTGGTTGGTTTCCTTTTTGGTGTAAATAAGGTATTGTCCCAAAATCAATACGTTTCCTTCTTAGGATGAACTTGGCCTGGCCCTCCGGTTCTTGACTCGTTTCGAATATCATGAAGGAGTTCAAGAGTTTCCTTCGATATTTCACCATCGTTTTCCATCTCGATCCGATGAACTTGTCTTGGTAAATGAATATGGTGGTTGCCATAATTCGCACCGCTCTTCTTCGATTTCTCTAAGATCTTTGGAGATCTTAGATTTGTCTGAAGTATCTCGTTCCACTTTGGTACTCCATCGGGAATCATTGTTCGATGGGAATTTTCATGAACCGTTTTTGAAGGTTCATCAAGTGAACATATAAGTGTCCAGTTAAGCATCCGTGAATCGCTTATAATATTCTCGCTTTCGCATTTTGCATTGCATTAAGGTTTCCCCGTCGGCTCTCGCCGCTCCTTTTCTTCATGTTGGTATTCCCAATATGAAACCTGGTCAAGGTGTTCTTGTGCATACATCGTCAATATTTGACGATATGTCCTGTAAGGGTACATCTCGGACATCGGCCCGGATCCATAATCTCGGAGTAATTTCTCCTCACCAATTGTTAATTACATAAATATAATAAATTTAACTAAAAGTTCTTAATAAACCTAGCTCGATACCATTTTCGTGCCCAAAGTAAAAGAGTTGAGCATTGAAAAGATCGGTCCTTTGAATAAAAATTGAAATATCTAGGGACCAAATTTGATAAACCAAGACACATAGGGTACCAAAAATGATATATTCGAAAGTTTGGAAAACCTTCTACAACTGCCAATCAACCAGGTCGGTTTTAACATTTATTTAACTACAGTGTATCCGAATTGATTAAAACTCAAAACGTTGGGTACTAAAACCGATTAAATCTGAAACCTTGGGATCAAAACCAAAACTAGGTATAATTGAGGTACTAAACCGAAAATAACCCTAATTTTTTATTTGACATTATTGATTGTGTAGGAACTACCTCTCACCTTTTAAAATATTTTACAAAACAATTTTATATATATATATATATATATCCGACAAACCCACACTTAAACCAACAACATGACGTGTTGTCTGCTTGCCGATATCCACAACGTGCAAGTTCGAATTCCCCTAATAATAGAGTAGGGGAAAATTTCTCGTGCGATGACTCAAGATATGTGATTCCGACTAGGACAAGCGGCAATTGGACTCTCAAGAATAGGGGTGGGCATCGGGTCGGGTATTCGGGTATTCGGGTGGTGCACCAAATAATCGGGTAGTCATTGTTTGGTGTACCCGACCCTACCCGAAAATATCGGGTACTGATTTTTCGAATCCGAAAATGCGGTGCACCGGGTAAATTATTTTCGGTAGCAATTTTGTGATTCTGAGGAATAAACTAACAGACATCCAAACATCCAAAACAATATCAAGCCTGAAATATTCTAAATTATTTTGTTAACTCAAACAGGACAATCAAGAAATGAATTAAAAGTTTGTACCTTTTTCACAACAAGATTCCAGAAACTAATCACAATCAATTTTCATGGTCAATCTCATTCAAAACAAAAAGGAAATAAAAAAAAACGATTTTAACTGGATGAGAAATAGAAAATTCTGTCCCAAAGTACAAAACCTAAAAAGAAAAAAATTTGCAAAGACAACCAAATGAAACGACACCTTGATTTTTAAGTGTCGAGAGTTTTGGGGAAAAGTGGAGGGGTCACCGCGCTGGGAAACCAAGAAGCTGGAGGCGAGCGAGCGCGGAGCGCCGTGTGTGGCTGGTGTGGGCGGGCGCGCCGGGAGAGATAAACACAGAGACAGAGAGACAGATAAACAGAGGCTGGAGATGGGAGTGGACTTGTAACTAATCTTTTAGTTTTAGGGTTTTTATTTATCGGGTACCCGACTACCCGATCGGGTATTTATTTAATACCCGACCCCCGACCCGATGTTTTATATATCGGGTATCGGGTACCGATACCGAGATTTTATCAAAATACCCGACTGATCGGGTATTATCGAACGGATCGGGTTGGGTACCCGATACCGAATCCGAATGCCCACCCCTACTCAAGAATGAAGTTCATCCTTTTTTTTTTTTTTTTTTAACAAACCCACATACTTAAACCATTTCGACTCCATAGTGCTGTTGAGGGGCAGAAAATTGAGCACACATCTTTGGAAACAAGGGATAACATGATACTAGGGAAGTTTGGATTAAATTAGGGGAAGCTTGATAAAATGATGAAATGAGTAATGGATTCAATCATGGGCCTTTTTATAATTATAGGCCCTCAATGGATATTCCAAAAACATGATTTGGGTTTGATTAAGGTGCTTATCCAAGTTATCGTTTTGTTTAAAAAAGAAAAGTGCTTATCCAAGTCAATCCAAAAAAAAAACCAAACAGGCCCTAAACGGCTAAACCTACCATGCCCGACTAATAAAGCTCAAAATAAATAAGACAAAAAAAAAAAAGGAAAAGCAGTAGACAAAATGGACACGCCATCACGTGAAAATCACGTGCATGTTCTTATCCTCTTCTTGAAAAGAGAAAAACAAAACCACCCTTCATTTTGGGGAAAAAAATAGACCACAAATATTCGCCACGTGTCGATCCATTATTCCCCAGTTAAAGCTTTTCTTTCCCTCTTTCCTCCCAATTCCTTCATCGTCACCGGGGCAACGCTCGCCGGAGTTCCTGCGCCAGCAGATTAGGGGCGGAGAGGTGGGGAGGTGACCTTCTATATCCAACATGTGCACCGTGCTCCGCCCTCCGAGGTGGTTCTTCAGGTACGTCGCAACCGACGCCGGCACCGAAACGTCCTTTGCCGTCTGAATAATGGAGCACGGCACCCTCACCAGCCCTAGCACCCCTCTCAGGTCGATGTTGAACACCGTGCGGGAAACGAATAGCGTTATGTCCGGCCTCATATTGAACAGCGTCCGGCTGAACTCTCGCACCGCCTCCGGCACGTCCGCCCCCACCGCCAGCGGCGCGAATCCGTTCACCCACGCCGCGTAGTTCGCCTCCATTGCCGAGAAAACTTTCTCGATCTCGCTTTGCTCGAATCCGCCGTGGTAGTTCTTATCGTTCAAAAACCTGCAGTACGAACATTTGTTTATATTAGCGGTTTTCCGTTTGGAAATGAATTTTAGGGTTACTTAATTCCTACGCAAAATCAACTCAACTATTGCCGAAATTTCACGCAGCAAATGTTCACGAAAGTTCAATTCCACTCAATTGCGAATCGGAAACAGTAAAAAAAACAGAGAACACCAAACAATTGCGACAAATCGCCTATTTTACCTCGGAGAAGCGCCGATGAGGACGAGCTTAGTGAACAGCTCAGGGCGGCGAATGGAAGCGAGAATTCCGATCGTGGCGGAGATGGAGTGACCGACGTAGGTGCATCGCTCGATGCGAAGCGCGTCGAGTATGTACAGAAGGTCGTCGACGTAGGCGTCGAGAGTGGTGTAGCGGCGGAAATCGAAGTAATCAGGGTTGACACTGCCGGCGCAGACCAAATCATAGAGCACAACACGGTGATCGCGCACGAAGAACGGCAAAATGCGCTGCCACGCCGATTGATCGGTGCCGAAGCCATGGGCGAGAACTAGAATTCTATCGCCGGAGCCAACCACTCTCACGTTCAACGCTTCTAACAAACTATGCCCCATTATTTTCCTTAAATCTCAAAACTATTCAAAAAAAAAAAGTATTTGTTTTTCTTAAAAAAGAAAAAATTGTTTGAGAAATGAGAAATTGGGGTAATCAATAATGTATCGGGGTCTAAGGAGAGGTTTTGGTGTGGACTATTTATAATGGATAGTTAAGAGCTGTTTGGATGGGTTTTTTTTTCTTTTGTATGCTAAAATGACTTGAGATTTTTTGAAAGAAAGTGTGACTGACAGCTGAATCTGGGATGTGAAAATTTGTGTGGTGACCAGGTTGCCTAGTTTGGATTTTGAGCTTATAGGGAGGGGTTTGGAGTTTTGGACTCATTCACTTAAATTTTGTGTGATTAAAAAAGATAAAAGAGACAAACCTTGATTCCTTCCACATTCAAATGAAAATTTTAGTTGGAATTTATTGGAGGATTGATGACATTTCTTCTTGCATAAAATGTGTGATAGGTTGACATTTCAATATGCAATCAATGATTAATTATTATTATTATTATTTTTATTTAAATAGCTAAAACATTTATGAAGGCCCAATAGAATAGCTCACATGTGCAAACGAATACGTGAGTGATGTGAAATCCGTTTCGTTGGTATTCAAATCGTGGGGGTTCGAATCCTTACTAGTAACAAGTTGTGTTGTGACTTAGTCTAAACCAACTTAGGACTTTGGCTCGTTGAAAACATATTTTGCGATTCACCTCCTCTAAAAATTCTAAATGACAACAAGAGGCCTCGGAATGGGATTCATCCTTTGTTATTAACTCTATTAAGAAAGGATAGGTTTGAGGCGAGTAATAACTAATAAGTACTCTAATTTAAGTTATGTGGGACTCGTAAATTGTAATGTCTGTTTAGGCATTAGGGAAATAGTCATGAATAGCCTAAATGATATAGCATGGATACTCCCTCAAAAAAAAAAAAAAAAAAAAAAGATATAGCATGGATACAATTCTAGCCTTATTTATTCAAAAAGATCAATTTTAGATATTTTTCTTATTATAATCCCAAAATACCCCTTATACAAAATTTGGAGGCAAACTATGGTTTTATCAAGGTTTTAAAGGCCGTAAAATGGTATCGAGTGTTCTGGTTTATAAAGAACTTTTAGTTAAATTTATTATATTTATGTAATTAACAATTGGTGAGAAGAATTTTCTCCAATAAAATGGATCACGACAATTGTCCAAGATGTCACCTTACAGGACATCGTCAAATTTTGGCGATGTATGCACGCTAACACCAATACAAGATAATATATTGGAACAATCAATATATTGAAAATGAACTGCGAGGAGCCCATAGCGAAACCTTGAGATACTAAGATAGACAAGCCGCATATTATCCGAAGTTTCCTTACGGTAAATCGATATTATATGTCGTCGATGAATTGTCAATAAGCGATCCATGAAAATACCCATCAAAATCATGAGTCCCGATGGAGTATCGAATGGAGCGAGATACTTCCGCACACATCTAAGTTCTCAAAAGATCTTAGAAAGGTCGTAAGACGGTGCGAGTGCATTATGACAACCGCCATAATCATCTACCAACACAAGTTCATCAATCCAAAATCAGATGGAGACGATGGTGAAATATCAGAAGGAAACTCTTGAAATCCTTCATGATATTCAGAAACGAGTAAAGAATCTAGAGGATGACCAAGTCATCCGAGAGGAAAAACGTATTGATTTCGGAATAAGACTTATTTACACCAAAATGGGAAACCAATCGAAGTTGTAAAGATGACCAGGATGATGAAAAGCTTATCGCTATCATCAAGGGAAAATCCGTCATAAACTAAAGGTGATGGATATGAAAAAGATAAATCTTAAAGATCTACATGACCTTGCAGAATCCTTCGCAGGATTAGGAATTGTAAATTTAAAGATGGCAGGAGATGGATCAACTTTGGTTATACTTGACCAACATGGAAGACCACCTCCACCACCACCAGTAAATCCCAACGTTGCAGAAAGTTTGGGTTCAAATTATGGAGAGGAAAGAATACCCCACGTTGAAGATTTCACTAGAAGGAGAGATCCTATTATAGGAACTCGACAACCTTCCAAAAGGCCAAATTTATATAATACGCTTTATGGAAGATCACAGATCGATCCAACACATCCATATGGATTGATGCTAAATCTGGATATCCCATATTTTAAAAATCGAGAAGTCATTATTGATGATTGGGCATCAGCTATGAGGATTACAGCAGGTACCCTCGATCTTACGAATGAGGATTCATCTTACTCCTTGAGATGAGTCTTGAAGGATCTGTAAAGATTGCATGGGATATAAACAAGAAGTTTGAGACATGAAAAGACGGTCACAACTGGAGAATCATTGAAAAGGATTATCGATAATATGGCCAAATTATTCAAAATTCATTTTTATCGGATAAAGCTATTTTGAGGGATTGGAAGAAGAAAAAAAGAAAAAGATATAAACAAGCCCTCTATTGCCTTGAGTTACATGATATTTGTCATATTGATGAATATATCAAGTTATTCACCGAGTATCGATGGAAGTCTAAGGTGGGAGACAAATAAGCTTTGCAGCTATTCTTTGCAGAGATTCCGAGTCCCTGGAGAAAAATGCTTATCGGGGAATACAAAAGTGCACCCGATTTAGATACGGTGGCTAGACGAATGTCTTTCTTAAAGGCCAAACTATCGAATGGTGCCACCAGGCCAAGACTATGCAGGAATTATAAGAGATTACGAGGAATTAACAAAACAATTCCTATATGTTGCGTAGACGATGATATCCCAACAGTTATGGGAGGTCAACCACGGTGGCATAAGAAGAAGAATAAGGGAGAAAGCTATCCATACAACCGTGGAAGTAGGTCTTCATGGAGACCAGAAGGTTTTGGTCAAAAGCAAGAAGGCCCGGTTACGAATCGGGCAAAGATCAAGACCAAGCAAGAGTAGAGCCTCTTCATCGGGTTCAAATCAAGGAAGTACCACGGAACTCCAGGGAAGAAGAACTTTCAGACGAGCTCACACCGAGCTAACGAAAGTTTCAAAAAAATAATGTAAAAAATATATTATAATTATATATATTTTTACATTATTTTTTTACTAATATATAAACATTCTCGTATTAATTATTATATTAATTATTATTTATTTTCATCTTTATATTTTATAAAAACTTGTTCGCCTTATTTTTAGCTTCACAACAAGTGTACGGTGTAGTTTTTAGAATAGGGTAGCAAGGTCGTATCCACGGAGACTAATAAATTTATGCATTAAGTATTGGACCAAAATAGTCTTATTTTTATTTAGACGATCGTAGTTGGATGATTGTTATGGAATTAAAGACAAGATATACTACAAAAACACAAGGCAAAAATAATAATATGGAGTTATCAAGAGAATGAAATAGATTCTCGGGTTATGGTTTTGATTAATATCTCTCTTATTGTACGATTTAATCAAAGCCAAAGTTATTATCAATATTCCTATAAGAAGATCACAAAAGTATTTTATCCTCCCTCTTGAGATGTATATAAAACGTAGATTGAAATATCTATGCTAGCATCTCTACTCAACAATAGATATACAACTCCCAAATGTACTAAAGATCATAAATCCTCACAAATATCACAAACCTCTCAGTTATGCAAATATTCATGTCATGTACTCAAGATCTAATATTAAAGCTCATATCTCGAATTAATAATCAATATATCAAACATGCTAAATCATTGGCCAAATGATAAAATAAGAATAAGCATAAAGTACTCAAATAGGCTTCAAGACAATAACCTCAACTAAGATTAAAACATCCAACAAGAGTTCATTAATCTACTTCCGAAATCCAGAAATCACAAGAAGTTTAGCTACTCATGATGTTCAAACAATCCATAGACAAATTGTTCATACAAAACTCAAGCTAAAATGAAAGATTGAAATACAAAGAATGAGAAAACTTAGGAAAGTAGATAATCTCTCGATAAATCTTCGATCTTTAAGCTCCGATGTGACCCGATTCTTTCCTTGATTCTTCCTTGATGAAGTTGATGTGTTTCTTGTGTTCTTGAGTATATTCCCCTTGTTCTCCCTCGGTGTAAGCCCTAGAAAGTGGTATTTATACCTTTTAGAAGCTTTCCAGTCAATGTTACGCGGGTTTTGGACATTCAAAGCCACAGTCCACGGTCGTGCGCTTCACACACGATCAGGTCGTGCGTCCAGGCCATAAGAAATGCTGAAATCTTCGATTGGCCTTACGGTCATGCATCCCACGCACGAGTCGTGCGTCAAGTCGAAAATATTCCCACCAAAACTTCCGAATTTGCTTATGGGGTCTTAATAAGAGTTGTAACCCTATCTCTTAGCTTTACGTAGCCACTTGAATCAGCTCAATATTAATTTTTAGAGCAAGTTATGGTCAAAATACTAAACCCCGCCGATCTTTGGAATCCGCACGCGTTTGGGCGTTTCTTGAGATCAATCCCCTCGTTGTTTGATCATCCATACTTTTTTTTGACATACGACTCATTACTATGACTCTAGAATAAATATAATTGGCCCACAATATCGCTTTGACCACTTAAATGACTCGAAACAAAGTAAATTAACACATAACCTATGAGATAAAACAAAAACAACTCAAAGAACTCAAACACAACACAAAACTCTAGTCTATAAAGTCCAAATCAATGGTGTAAAACCAACCGAACATCCGACTTCTTCTTGATTTGGCTTCTAATTCGGGTGTAGGCTATCAATTCTTGGTGGTTCTACATCGCAGTGCTCATATTTGCAATAGAAATACTCAAAATATCTTCAAATTCGCAAAATGAGCAAATCGTAACATCTTTTTCATAAAGAGAGAAAATAACCCATTTTACCGAGTTAAATCATGTTTATCTATCATTTATATCTACAAATATGCCCCAAAATACATGCAAAATTCACACCAATCGACACGTGGAGCAAGAGGGCACATCTCAACAGATTGCCCGAGAATAAAAATGAGAGTCGACGGTTGAAGCTATACCGTAAATCGAAGAAGTTGTCAACTATCAAGATCTTACACGGCTAATTTAACAAACTAATTTAGTTTTCAAATCAATTTAACAAAATAATGCAAAAAAAAATTTTTAAAAAAGAGGTGAAAACAGAGTGTTATTGTTTGTTTTCGAGAAAACAGCGTTACTAACGTTGTTTTCTCAAAAACTTTTTTTTTTAAATTTTAATTCAAAAAATCGGTTTAGTTCGGTTCGATTTTTCGGTTTGGGCTTTATTTTGGGTCTTTACATTTTTGCTAAAAAATATATTTTTTTATATTTATTTAACAATTTAACAATAAAATATTATAGAAAATTAAAATAATAATATAAAAAATATAAATTAAAATAATAATATAAAAATATTTAAAAAAATTTATGGACCAAAATCGAATCGAACCGAAAATTCATTCGGTTTAACAATTTGTTAAACGGTTTGGTTCGATTTTTAATCTAATAAACCGAATGAATTTTCGGTTCGGTTGGTTTTGGTCTATAAATTTTTTAAATATTTTTATATTATTATTTTAATTTATATTTTTTTATATATTTTTATATTATTATTTTAATTTTCTATAATATTTTATTGTTAAATTGTTAAATAAATATAAAAAAAATATTTTTAGCAAAAAACGTAAACACCCAAAATAAAGCCCAAAGCCAGAAAAATCAGAATGACCAACCAAACCGAAATAGTTCGGTTTGATTGGTTCGATTTTTCTAGCATTGCGGTTCAATTTCGGTTTGAAAAACATATAAATCATTTTTTGAATTAAAATTTAAAAAAAAAGTTTTTTTTGAGAAAACAGCGTTGGCTGAGAAAACAGCGTTACCAACTCTGTTTTCACCTCTTTTTTTAATTTTTTTTTTTTGCATTATTTTGTTAAATTGATTTGAAAACTAAATTAGTTTGTTAAATTAGCCATCTTACACATGTGTATCAATGTGAGGATCTACCCTCGGATGAAAGCATCTATGAAGAAGAGATATATTCTAACGATGAAAATGAATCTAGATACAAGATCGGATGGCTACTAGCCCATTCTCCATATATATTTCGATTGGAATATTATATGATGAATACAAGACCGAGTATTTCGCCGCATATATTGACTCGAGTGGAATATGTCTTGTAAAGTCGGATGTTTTTTCTAAAGAAATTGGAGAAGATTTTTGACTATTGCGGGAAGAGATTTCTCTAAAAGAATTTTTATTCATAACAGAGTAATTAAACAAGCGAGAAATCATGATCGGAGGTACGTGAGACGGTACCCGTATGGTACTAAGTGAAGACGCCACCAATCTATTTCCACGATACGAAGAGATCTGTTTGCTAGGAAACAATTACCTACAAACATTTAAGAGATTCACACAAGAGAATGAGATAAGAAGACTTATTTTCACAACATTATGTGATCATAAGATTGTTGTCCAGAGATCGGGAAGCATTTTACGTAAAAATGCCTATTAATTTTTGTAGCAAGCGTGGTGATGAAGCCAAACATTGAAATCCAAAAATGGCGGATAAAGAAGATTTGGTGATGCATTATTATACTTTCGATAATTTGGTTCGAAACAAAAAGATACAAAACGATGTGATAATGACTTGTATTCATTCATAATACAAGGAGAAGAACGAGTACCTCCGAGGCTATTACTAAATTAATGATGCGCCTAATGGAGAATCCATAGAGTAATGTTAGCATAGAAGAACAAATAGCACTCGAGGATATCGCGGAGAAGATCTAAAGGAACTATAATGAAAATCCTTTGGCATGGTGGGATAAGAACGAGCTCAAAGCTTTAAAAGTTAAACCAGGAAAGAGTACGAGTTCGTGAGATTCAAACCAATCCTTATGAACTAGGAGGATCGTGAGGATATGCAAAAGATACTTAAGGAACATCTTGACCTTAAGTTAATTTCCCTAGGAGTTTCTCCATACAGCAGATCCGGATTTTTAGTCAAAAATCATGGAGAAATTAAAAGAGGAAAGCCAAGACTTGTTATTAATTACAAAGGGATTAATAATATTTTGGAATTCGATGGATATTATATCCCAAGCAGAGAGAACATCCGGTTAACTTCATCAAAGGTGCCAAGATATTCTCAAAGTTCGATGCGAATCTAGATTTTATCGATTAAGATGGGTGAAGAAAATAAGAAGTTCAGAACTTTTCTACACCACAAGGACATTATTTTTGACACGTGATGTCCATGGGATTCGCTAATGCACCCCATATATATCAAAGGAAGATGGATAATCTCTTCAAAGATTCTTTCCGTTTCATGTTCGTATACATCGATGATATCTTAATTACATCAAAGAACATGAAGGAGCATCTCAAACATTTGAAAATATTTTTGGATGTTTGTCACAATGAAGGACTAGTGCTTTGGAAAAAAGGCGAATTGATACAAGATAGATTGAATTCCTAATTGAAATCGATGAATTAGAATCATCCTACAAAGTCATATTATGAAAAAGATACAAGGATTTTCCAGATAAGCTGAAAGACAAGAAACAACTTCAAAGTTTTCTCGGAGTTGTTAATTTTGCTGGAATGTTCATAAATAATCTAGCACATTACAGCAAGGTGTTTAGCCCATTGCTCAAAAAGATGCTACATTCAAATGGAAAGATGAACATCGAAGGAATAAAGCAACTTAAAGAAGTTTGCAGAAAACTTTCAAAACTTGCAATTCCACAAGATGAAGATGAATTGGTTCTATATACAGATGTCAGTGACTATTGGTGGGCAGCAGTTCTTACAAAAGCCACACCAAACGGCGAAGTGCCATGCAGTTATTGCAACAGTCTTTTTACAGATAATGAAGCAAATCGATGGTATATAAACGAGAAAGAATTCTTTGCAATCAGAAAGACTTTCAAAAAATGGCCTTTATATTTATTGGCTAAAAAGTTTACTTTAAAAATTGATAATTCAAGTGTCAAGGCTTTTCTGAAAAATAAAATTGAATCAAAACCAGAAAAGGCTAGACTACTTAGATGGCAAGCTGAATGCCAAGATGGAGGGAATTGAAACTGATTCCATCCTCACAACATCAAGACACCTCGACGATCATCTTGAGATGTTTCTCCGAGAATTTGACACTCTGGTCATCAATGCCGATTGGCCTAGGAAGGTTGCAAAAGAATGATCAGGACAAAGTAACTGATCGCATACGAGCATGTGTTCGATCTCATTCTCATTTGAGATTGGCATTGCAAGGGTCACTCCTTTGGGTCGCTAATAAGCAAAAGAAACGTTTAGAGTGCGGGGCTTCCTAACCCGTGAGGAGGATTCAAGTACCTCTAAAGCACATGTCCTAAGTGGCATAAATGTTAGCCCAAGGAAAAGATGATACTCCGAGTCAAATCCCGAGTTATCATGTCAACCCAAAGACGTCCAGGGGTAAAGGACAAAGAGATCAATCTTAGGCCTATGATGGGTAATTCTAAGGTTGATACTAATGAGATTAAAGTTTCTTATTCTTGGCAGGAACATCAAACAAATTGGGAGAAACTTATTTCAAGACAAGGGATACATCTAGAAAAAACAAAGATAGACATTTTTGGAAAATATCCAAGGGTGTGGATGCTACCAAACTCCAATCCATACGAGGTCAAGCAGTGGTATGGATTTGGAGCCCTGACTTCAATCTATACTACCTGCCCTGCTTTCCCGGAGATAAAACTATTACCCAAATGGATCCAGGACGTAGTATACGAGTGTTGGTCTAACAATGATAGCCTAAAATGCGGCGATACTTTGGAAGGCGTATTTCATTAGTGCAACTCCAACCCGTGGGAAAAGGAAATCACAAAACCTTTCATTATATTCGGCTTCGAAGGCTAGACAAACAAGCTTTCAAAACAATCAAGGAAGCCAGTTTGGAGAAGTTACCCTGGTTACATCTTTCACTGGAGATCAAATTTCAACAACACGAGCTTGGGGTTTATGGGTGTCTTACAAAAATAGACAAAGTCAAGTTTTCGTTCAAATTCTATCGAATTGGTGAATGGATCATTCTGTTAAACACCATGTGGGAAAAACAACAAGATTTGCGAGAAGACATGTTTGAGAAAAAGATGAGTCCTCTTTGGGAAAATAAGGGAATAAAGAAAGCTCGTCGTAAATACTATAATATGACTCATATTGGCCACTTTGGAAAAATCACATTTGCCCAAAATGTCCGAACCGAGAAAAGAGCTAGAATTTGGTAAAGGATTCCAGCCAAAAATTGACCGACGTCCCGAAGACGGAGAAGGAAAATCACAAAAGTTGCCAAAGTATCCAATAATTCGGAGACCACCAAAATAGTAGATTCCGGATTGGGTGGCAACATGTGACACCCACTTACCAAAAAGACAAAAGGTGGGTCAGATTCAAAGAATTGGCATCCAACTAATTAGATGCTAATAATTCAAGAATAAGACATAAGCAATGACGTCATAAGATTCCTTCCAACTAAAGGACGGAAAAAAAAAGAAATCATCGATAATGGGAGCTTTATCAATATACTTTGGATACCGGATAAAGTAGAGCCCTAACCATGTGATGTTGAGTATGATTCCACTCATTTCGCAAGTGGATGCAATAATAGATAAGATAGAGTCATCCTTACCTCTATATAAATAAGAGCTTGGGAACGCTAAAGACATCGAGCAACATCCCTTAATCTTCTAAAAGAAAATTTCATTTGTAAAAATAGTTGAGTGTTTATATTTTGAGCGTTTTTCAATTTTTCGAGTTTTGACTTTTCTGCTTTTGTGTAAACGAGTGCAAGCCTCATATATGAGAAGCTAAACAAGTATTCTCCTCCCAAAATGAGATTACTGATGTAATACAATTCTCTTTAAGTTCTTAATAAATAAAGACTTTTGTTCAACATGTGTTCATAATGTTCTATTAGTTTATCTCTTTAAAGAAATATCTTATACGCCCGGAGTAGGAAACGAACCAAGCGAGGATGTCTTGTTTATTCTTGGAGTCGATTAACTTGTAGATCGCCTTCCTGTTGGTGAGGTTGGGCGGTGACATCCGTCAAACGGTCAGAGGCGATGAATCTATCGATTGGTGGCCTTGCAAACCATCTCACCCGGTGCGGTTTTTGGTCAAAGAAAGGTATGAATTTTAAGGAATTTATTAATTTCACGGAAGCATGTTGGACCTAAAATGGTCGTAATGGACTATTTCCATTTTCACCTATAAACCTTAGTTTGGAACTGATAACATAGAGTTGTGAGATCTTGTAAGAGTATGCCATGTTAAGTTTATCATTTTGGAAACATGATATGATCCATTTAAAACCTCTATATAGAGATTGAATCCAAGAGCTGCAGAATAATCGTGTGAATGAAACATGTGACATAAATTGGAGAGTGCTCATACTACGTGATATATGGAATGAATATAATCATGTTTTCTTATTTGCTATAAAGGGTATATTGGGAACTTACAGAGAAATTTGATTGCTTTTAATAAAGAAGGTTAAAATTGAAACTAAAACCTTAAAAAAGACATTCATGAACTTACCCTTGGCGTTATCCAACATCCGAGTAGGAAATAAGCTTGGGCTAGCTGCCCTAACCAATATAAATTTCCGTCCTAAAAACTAATTTTCCAAATAATCAAAAATCATAATACATACAATTTAAAGAAAAAAATTATTTGCTAAATGTAGTAGACTATAGGGTGGTACTTTCATGTGGATGGAATTAGAATGCACTACCACTCGGTCCAAGAATTTCAATTAATCTAGTTTGTTCATTATGAGCCAAGTTTTCCACAGCATGCTTGATCCGTCAAATCATTCAGTCTAATAAGGCTATGCTATAAGACAAGTACGATAGATTCAATTTTTCCTTTTTTGTCCTTTCTTGTTGTTGGTAAAGTTAAGAGTTGTACAAATACTTTTTTTTTTTTTTTAAGCTCAGAACACTTCTGCCTTTACGCCCGACTATCGCCCGAGCGACAACCCTCCGACTCATTCGCCAAGGTAAACGCGGGATGTGCACGACGCATCGACCAATCGACGACGGGTCTGGCGACGTACAACAGAGATCCTAAAGGTAAAAGAAACAATTATGTTCGACCCCCCAATCTACTAATAACGATATCTCCTTAATCAAACTCACATGGATCTTTATTCAAGATGAATTCCCACCAAATCTTCACCGGCTCGCACATGCCCTAGTGGAGCAATTTGATGGAGTAGAGATTTGAACCCCTCGACCTCCACCCCACAATTCTTGTGGTGGGGAAGTGGCTAAGCCCACTGGTTTGTACAAATATTTAACATTCCGTTCTATCTTAGCAAGTCAAATATAATGGTAACCAGGGACGGATTCAGAAATTTTCAGTGACACACAATAATTACAATTATAAACTATATCAAAAATAATTAATTGATTCATATTTTATATTATAAACATAATTAATATGTAGTTTTATAAACTTTTATCACACTAATAATGTTATATAACACTATAAATACTTTTCTTAATAATATTATACAATACTTTTTAAATTTATAATACTATAATATTATTAATATTTTGTAAATTATAACTTTAGGATAATGTAATATAAATAAATAAATATAAAAAGAAAAAATCTCGAGGGCACGTGCCCCACTAATAGGAGTTGTAGCTCCGTCACTGATGGCAACATGGAGTTACAACAACGAAGAATGTGTTGAAAAAGTAATTTTCTTTTTACATTTTCACTTTATTAGTAAAAAAAATGATTTGAAGTTAACGATTTCAAATTCATAATAACAAATTCCTTAAACTTGTTTGGGTAATCTCAAAATATAATGAATTCCAAATCCTTAAATTACTGAGCTATTTTTTAGTCCTTGTGATGAATTTCCAATTCATTTTAAATTATTTCCCCAAATTCTCTCTCCAGCAAAATATTTCCATCCAAATGCAACCTAAAAGCAAAATTTGGAGAGTTCTAAAAAATAAATAGTAGGAGCCATAAATTTGAAATTAAGGAGACATTATCCCAAAAGTCCCAAATCACACCATATTCAACAAAATTCACAAAGTCTCCTCATTAAATGTTCGTATTGAAAAGAACAATTTATGTGAAGGTCTTGCCACGTGATTAGTTGAATTAAGACAAACCAAATTTTTCTATATTTGTTTTTTCCTTTTTTGTCATGGAGTGGAAGATTAGTACAACAACAAAGTTGGAGGTGGTAATGGAAGTGATAGCAACTAAAGCACAAAGTAAATGGAAACAAAAGTTGGTGGTAAACTTGAAAACACGAGTCTTTAAATATTTAGATAGGATACATCTAACCAAAAAAAAAAAAAAAAAAAAAGAACTAGCTTCCCTCAAAAAAAAAAAAAAAAAAAAGAAATGAACTAGCCCATTTCACCGTATATGCGTGGTCCCAGCCCAACTATGTAAATGTATTTAATTTAATTTATTGCTTTGATTGCAACCCCCAATTTCTCAATTTTGTCACTACTAAAAAAAAAAAAAAAAAACCATGTCTTTAGAACTATGTAGAAAGTAAAAACGAGTTTTATGATTTTCTCATGGAATCTCCATTCACTCCATATTGAAATACTAAAAAGAGAGTAGGGTCATATGTTTGAATAAGAATCTGATTCAATGGATGTAGCCTTCATTCATAAGCTGGTCTTCAGTCTTGACTGTCTGCTACATAACAAGTTAATTATTAGCGGCGTTTGTATAGTACAAAATTGAATTCAATAGATTTTCGTAGAGCGTAGGACTAAAATACAAAAGTAATAGTTTCCATTTGTAATGGGATTAGACGGTGTAATTATAAGTCTTGTGTCCACTATTTAATGGTGTAAGAAAACAATTAAGGTCGTTTGAAGCAATGAAAAAGAAATCATTGCGGACCTTTGTGAATTAATGTATTATTAGAGCATCTCCAACGATGGCTCAACGGTGGCTCCAACGTTAATTATCTCCTCCAACAATGCGCCAGATTGGTAGCAATTATGTCATTTTTATAGTGCAATACAAAAATGGCAATGCATCAGTGATGTGCATAATCGGACGTGAAAGATCCGATAACTATTGTTTTTAGGTATAATCGATGTATAATCATAGAAGATGAATTTAAAAAAAAAAAAAAAAAAAAGGCTTAACTAGACTAGTGTGAAGGCATAAAGGTAGAGGCCAAAACACTTTTTTCCTACACAATGCCACATTGTACAACAACGACATATGCGGCAGCTAGCGGCAGCTAGCGGCAGAACAATGGTGCAGAGGTCGTACATTTTACAGCCGTAACCAATCTGAAGGTTCCATAATGTCTTTATGACTCACTACCCTCTTATCTTATCCACAATGTCACATTCTTCATATCCTTTTCTGTTTTTTCCTTTTTCTTTTTCCATTTTTGCTGTTGTTTTTTATTTATTAATTTTCCTAAACCTTGCATCTCCTCCCACTGCTATCATCTCTTCAATGGCCTCAGAAATTAAACAAAGATCGTGCATAAAAGAAATACAACGAATAATAGGTATTTAGGTTTGTCGGCACATATTAGTATTTTAAATGTTAAAATTAGTATTTGGGATAATTACAATAACTCCATTGAGGTTCGGGTTAATTACAAAACAAAAACAAAAAAATTTGAAAATTACGAAAAATAAAATTCTTGAGGTTTGATCAGATTTCTACATTTCTCTCCTTTATAAGAAAAACAATATTTCAAATCCCCTTGATATTTATGAAAATATTACAATTACCTCCTTAAATTTAGAACATAATTAATATATTTTTTTGTAATTTTGATACAACTTTATTTTTTTTTGTAATTAGCCCAAACCTCATGGGTGTTTCTGTAATTATCCCTAAGTATTTTAGACAAAAATGTTCATACTATTTACATGTTCGATAATTTCATTGGTAATGTGTTAATTATAATTGGATTTTGTCGATATTCTATAGCTAACTATAAAATTTTTTAGTGACAAAATCATTTATGTAGGTAAATTTTGTTGATTTTATAAAACTTTTTTCTCGTAGTGCCAAAACTTTCATCCTCTTCGTTGACCTAAAGATCGTTTTTCTTTTTATCAAATTTGAACGTTCCCATCGTATGAAATTTCACAAGTGACGAAGATTTTTTTTTCCTACAATATTTATTTCTCTCTCCTCCCTCTATTCATAAGATTGTGATTGGTTGTGAAAATTTTCCCAAAATTTTCATTTTTGAGTGAACATTTTATTGGAAGTGTGATTGTTTATGGGAGAAATGAAAAATTTTCAAAGAAAATCTCATTTCTTTCCAAAATTGACTCATTTTTCTCTTTATCCTTCTCAATACCTACTTAACTATTTATTTATCTCTCATCCCCTATTCATATAAAGAATTTCGATAATTTCTTTAATTTATCACTATTTTAATTATTTTGCTCGTACTTTTGATAACAAAAGATATAAAATTTGATCCACATTGCCTATTTTTGTATCATTCTATTTTACACTATTTTTTCCATACAAATTTTCACAAACAATCAACATTTCTAAAATATTCGCATCACAATTCACATCAACATAATTATTTTTTTTCTCTACACATTTAACTTTCACTTTTGAAAAAAAGTTTCACCATTAATCTCTCAAAAATTAAAGTGGACGGAATGATAACACAACCTATCACATCCTAAATTATCCTTTTTCCTTTTGGAAAGCATGCGCCTTGATACCCCATAGTCACTCCAATGTCCATTAGTTGGGCCTCCGCGTCGTGAGAATGTGACATTTTGGGGCACTAGCAATCCTCACCTTTGGATTTGACAATCATGGATAAGCTGAAAACTGATTGACCCTTCAAACCTCCAGTTCTTCGGATGATGGATTAGATGGGGTGTTTTTGGCAAATTCGATGCTAGCCCATAGGGCACTACCCCAATCCATTCATATACCGACACGTGGCAAATTAAATCCTCCCCTATTTGTTGGCGTATAGATCAAACTGTTCCTTTTTTATTTTAATTTCCTTTTTCCAGTTGAAATTAACCATGAACGTAACTTAACTACAGTTAATATTTTGTATAAATCTTAAATCTGAAAATAATCAAATCTTAAATTGAAAATAAAACAAAGATTTTATCAAATCTTAAATCTAAAAATAAAAGAAAGTATCTGTATCATATCATAAATTTGAAAATCAAAGGAAGGATTTGTATCAAATCTTAAATAAGAAAATAAAAAAAAAACATTCCAGAATGCAATTTTCATTCTTTCTTCACGCAAATTGAATTCATTATTTCTTGACGCAAAGTCACGGCAGACGGAAACTTTGAATGTAATTTTTGCTTCTCACACTTCATTAGACTATTAATCAGCTCATGGTCACGTTTTGATTAATTTGCTTTTTTCCATTATTTAGGTTTAGATTTATTTCAGTTCTGGGGATTTGAAACTTATTATTTATTGTGTTAATATATTTCATTACAGAGAAGTGTCGGGGCTTGTTTTTCCATGCTTGGGCTCGAATATTATATTAAGTTGTCTGAAAAGAGATCATTTTAAAGATAATGGATTATGAAGAAATCGAAAATATATCTGATTTCCCAGGTTTGTAGTTTTTTTTTATTTCATTCTTACAAGAACAAATTGTTATAAAAGTAGTTATTTTAATTTAATTATAAAGTTTGTTTGTTGTTATAGATTTGGAGGAACACAATCGTGAAGACATGGCCAATGGGTCAAAAAAACAATGTACTTTTTGTGGAGTCGGCGATACCAAAAGACATTGATCGTGTACAATCTGTTGATGTAGTTGTAGATGAGTTGGAGGGTAAATTAGCGGTGGGCAATATCATGAGAAGTGTTGATGATGCATATTTATATTGTAAATATGCACATGTTAAAGGGTTTAGCGTTAAAAAGGTGATCAACGCTACTTTTCGCGTACTAATGAACTCCAAGCAAATGAGTTTGAATGTTCTTGAAGGAGTTAAAGATGAAAAATGTTCTAGTCAAAGACTACCGATTTATCAAAAGCCAATAACTAGAACTAAATGCAAAGCGAAACTTAGAATTACAAGGAAAAAGGGGAGAGTGGAAGGTGGGTAGGTTTGATCTGAGAACATAACCATAAAATGGTCGTGCGAGATCAAACTCATTTGTTAAGATCATCACGTAATTTGTCGCATGCTAAGAAGTCTACTTTAGAAGCTATGGTAAATGTTGGAATATCGATGGCTAATGCGATTTCTTTCATGGAAAATGAAGCGCATGGACCACAAAACTTGGGGTTTATTCGAAAAGATGTATATGATCACCTTAGTCGTTTGAAAAAACATACAAAAGTTGAAAATTGAGATGCTTCGCTTTGCTTCAATAATTTATAAACAAGTCGAACAATGAGGCCTTTTTTTACTGGAATGTGCAATTAGATGATGATAATAGGGTGATGAATTTTTTCTTCAGAGATTATAGATGTCGGGTTGATTACGAATATTTTGGTGACGTTGTTTCAGTTGACACCACTTATAGAAACAAATAGGTATAATTTGATATGTGCTCCCTTTGTTGGCATAAATCACCATAGGCAAAATGTGATGTTTGGTTTGGCCTTTATGTCAGATGAAACGGAATCTTCTTTTGAATGGTTGTTTAGCACATTTCTTGATTCTATGAGTGGTAAGCAGCCTGAAACAATTTTTAGTGATCAATGTCAAGCAATGATGAATGCAATAGAAACAATATTTCCATGTGCACACCATCGTTTGTGTCAATGGCATATTAATCGAAATACTCCGTCACACTTAGCTAACTTGAATGGTGACTCAATGTTTAAACATTTGTGGTATAAGTGTATGAGTCATTGTAAATCTGAAGAAGAGTTTGAAGCTACATGGAAATCTATGATGGATCAATATAATCTTGGGTCTCATAAATGGCTAAATGGCATGTACAAGTTGCGACATAAATGGGCTACTGCTTTTAGCAATCAAAAGTTTAGTGTGGGGTTTTTGGCTACATCTAGAAGTGAAGCTACAAACTTAGTATTGAAAAAGCAGGTAATAAGAGTATTTCCTTGTATGATTTTGTTCTTATTTATGAGAAGATTCAAACTAATTGGCGTCTTTAAAAGAGAAAGCCGAGGACACTCGTTGTTTACATCGACGTGAGAAAACCATCAATGATTGTGAAAAATCATCCATTATTGAGTCATGCAGCTGATGTTTATACACTCAATATATACCAATTGTTTGAATTGGAATTGATTAATTCCTTGAATACTTTATTCGATGAGCAGCCATTGGATTTTGGTAGTCCTTCGCTTGAGTTTAAAGTGAAGTCTCATGGTCAAAACTCGGCGATTAGACAAATGGTGTACAATAGACAAAATCATGAAGTGAAGTGTACTTGTCGCAAATTTGAGTCATTTGGTATATTGTGCAAGCATGTTTTGAAAGTTTTCAACTATATGAATGTAAGTACTTTGCCTAAATCATACATAAAGAAGCGGTGGATGAAAAATGCAAGAAATAGAGTATTTGATGAGGCTATTGAAGATAAAAGTGGAAATGGAAGTACCCATACATCTGAAATGGTATTTGTAAACCAAACAATGAGGTCAATATATGATCTTACTATGCAAGCCAAAGCTTATGAGGAGACGAGAAATGTATTGGTTGGAATTATAAATAGTGCAACCCAACAAATAAATGCTTTGGTTGAAAATTTAAGTTTGAATGATCAAAATGGTTGTGAAAAATCCATTGTTGATGAAGAGGATGGAGATAAAGTGCTTATACGCAATCCTCTTTATGTCAAGAGGACTTACAAATGCTCGCATAGTACGACATTGGGATGATAAGAGTAAAAGAGTAAAAGGGTAAGGGAAGGGAAAGATGAAAGTTCTAGTAAGTTTTAAATTTCGATTCAATAATTATTTATTTCTATTGATTTATAAGTTCAAAGAGTGTTAGAATAAGACTATTGATTTATTTATGCTTTTGTCTTTAGATATGAAAGGCACCAAAAAGAAAGGGACAAAGCTCACAAGAGGGTACTCATGCTCGAAACTCACAAGAATCAAATTTCTTTCTACCACCGCATGACACCCGACTAGTTATCCTTTTCATATTCCGTCATTTGGAACTCAATTTGCGACAAATCAATCACACTGGCAATATCCAATTCAAGGGGTACATGCACTTTCTTATTGTTTCTACATAAATTTTATAAATACTAATCATGTTACATGTTTTATTTTGTATTTGTAATATAGGGAGTCAATGGAAATATATACGAGGGTGGTCAAATGAATTTATTCACTTATCCGTTTGCGGATCGTGATTCTTTTCGTATGATAACTATATATATATATATTTTTTTTTTTTTTTTGAAAAAAAAAAGTGTATAGATTTTTCTCCTTTTGAGCTAATCAAATCTTTTAATATTTTTTTGTTTTTTTTTCCAGGGTAATTGATCTCATTAGTTGCAAAGAAAGTGAGACTTTTGAATGTCTTGTAGTTTCAAATTTATCTCACGAAAAATACGAATTCAATTGTACCACAAGTCGGTAGTAAATCCTACACATTTCTTTTTATTTGAATGTTAAACTTGAATGATTGTCACACTTGCCATTTGAAGCATTTTGAAAATTGATATGCTCAAAAGTGTCGAGAAAGTAAAGTCATTTTATTTGACTAATGAGAAAATTTGATTTGTTGGTTGAAAACATTTGTTGGCCAATTAATTGGATGGTGATGTTTTTGGAAGAATGGAAATGAAGACTTCAATTTGCAAACCAGGCAATTATTACACCTACCCAACCAACAACAATTAGATATAATTGTTGTCTAATTAATGCTTGTTTAAAGATTATAAATAAGCTCAAAGGTTTAGCATTTGGGATCATTCCATGTGAAGCAACAAAGCAATCAAGAAAGCTTGAGTTGATCATTTCTCTAATTATTTTCTCACTAAAAGAGTGTTAGTTTTCTCCTATTACAAGAGAGAGTGTAATATTGATATCTCCTTGTATTTAGAGAGAAGGAATTGTAATCCCTATTTTTATAGTGAATTGCTCCTACACTTGCCCGTGGTTTTTACCTCAAATTTATTTGGGGTTTTCCACGTAAAAATATTCGTGTCATTTCACCTTTATTTTTTCTCACATCACTATTGTCATGGGTTTGTTCGGTCCGTAATTTCTAACAGTGGTATCGAGCCGTTGGTTTAGGGGTTTCTTGTTCATGGTACTATTCACACACTATTCACGCGAATAGTGAAATTCGGATTCACATAAAAATCAAAATCGGGTGTGAACAAAATGACGACAAAGTTCGATGTAGAGAAGTTCAATGGGAATAATTTCTCATTGTGGAAAATGAAGATTAAGGCTATTTTGAGGAAAGACAATTGCTTGTCGGCAATTGGAGACAGCCATGAGATATCACCGCGATGCCAAGTGGAATGAGATGGATGGCAATGCAATTGCTGATCTGCACTTAGCACTAGCTGATGGAGTGTTATCCAGTGTGGCGGAGAAGAAGACGGCAAAGGAGATATGGGATACTCTGACAAAATTATACGAGGCAAAGTCACTTCACAACAAGATTTTCTTAAAAAGAAAATTGTATACTCTTCGTATGGCGGAAACCACTTCGGTGACTGACCATATCAACACCTTGAATACTCTATTTTCGCAACTCACCTCAATGGGTTACAAAATAGAAGTTGTTGAACGTGCGGAACTTTTACTCCAAAGTTTACCAGATTCGTACGATCAACTCATCATCAACTTGACGAACAACGTCCTTTCGGACTATCTAGTCTTCGATGAAATTGCAGCCGCTATACTAGAAGAGGAGAGCAGGCGCAGAAACAAAGAAGACAGACAAGCAAGTTCGCAACAAGCGGAAGCTTTGGCGGTGGTGAGAGGAAGATCCACGGAACGTGGCTCCAGTGGGAGTCAAAATCATGGTAGATCAAAATCCAGGAGTAAAAAGAACATCAAGTGCTACAACTGTGGCAAAAGAGGACACTTCAAGAAGGATTGTTGGAGTAAGAAGAGTGGCGACCCTGAGTCATCAAATGCTCAAGGAATATTGCAAGTACCTCACGAAAATGGATAAGTTTTATATGGCGAAGCAACAACCAACGCCGAAGGCGTAAAACTATTTTTCGATGTTTGGCTTTTAGACTCAGGAGCAACCTGGCACATGACCTCCCGACGAGAATGGTTTCACACATACGAACCAATCTCTGGAGGATCAGATTTATGGGGAATGATCATGCCTTGATATTCTTGGTATTGGTACTATCAAAATAAAAATGTTTGATGGTACAGTTCGCACCATTCAGGAGGTACGACATGTGAAGGGCCTACGTAAGAATCTTTTGTCTTTGGGACAATTAGATGATGTTGGATGTAAAACTCGTATTGAGGATGGGATCATGAAGATCGTGAAAGGGGCTATTGTAGTAATGAAGGCGGAGAAACTCGCTGCGAATTTGTATATGCTTAAAGGTGAGACAATGCAAGGAGGAGAAGCTTATGTTGCAGTTGCAGGTTCAGCAGAAGAATCAACGACAATGTGGCACCACAAACTTGGCCACATGTCGGAACAAGGGTTGAAGATTCTCTCTGAACAGAAGCTACTACCTGGTCTTACAAAGGTATCTTTACCATTTTGTGAGCATTGTGTTACAAGTAAGCAACACAAATTAAAGTTCGGCAGATCAACATCTAAGAGTAAGGGCATCTTAGAGTTGATTCACTCTGATGTTTGGCAAGCACCACTATCATCCTTAGGAGGGGCGAGATACTTTGTATCTTTCATTGATGATTACTCCAGGAGATGTTGGGTGTATCCTATCAAAAGGAAGGCCGATGTGTTTTCAGTCTTCAAAGTTTACAAAGCTCAGATAGAACTTGAATCTGGGAAGAAGATCAAGTGTTTAAGGACTGATAACGGAGGAGAATTTACAAGTGATGAATTTGAGTCTTTCTGTCAACAAGAAGGCATCAAAAGACAGTTCACGGTGGCGTACACACCTCAACAAAATGGAGTGGCAGAGCGAATGAACAGAACCTTGTTAGAAAGGACAAGAGCAATGTTGAGAACTGCAAGTCTACCCAAGACATTCTGGGCAGAGGCAGTCAAAACCGCCTGTTATGTGATCAATCGGTCACCATCAACTGCGATTGATCTGAAAACGCCTATGGAGATGTGGACTGGTAAGCACGCTGATTATTCTCGCTTACATACATTTGGAAGTCCTGTGTATGTGATGTACAATGACCAAGAAAGAACGAAGTTGGACCCAAAGTCCAGAAAATGTATCTTCTTGGGGTATGCTGATGGAGTCAAGGGGTATCGCTTGTGGGATCCTGTTAGGAATTTTATTGTTTAGATTTTGATGAGTGCCATGTAAAACTTAGAATAGAAAGTTAGCTCCCCAATTCTTGCTTTGAAATGTATTGTAACAATTAAGTGGCCAAGGCCGAGTTAAGTCGCCTACGCTCCAACTTGCAAGAAGACAAATCAAGCGCTTTGAAGGAAAACTTCTGCTGTGAGACAGTGAGTACAAAAAGAAGAGCAGACAGAACTCGACAAGAAGAAGCGGTGAGATGGTGAGTGGAACATCATCAAGTCAACTCAAGAGAAGACAAGTCTCAAGCCTGAAGTGACAGAAGAGTCATCCAATGATTGGAAGCTCGACTCTAAGTCACCTGGGGAAAGCGAGGAAATGCGGTCAAGTCGAGATAGCGAAAAAGAACCGTTGCACGAGTAAATCAAGAGATTTACTTAAACAAGTAATATCTTCATACTACCTTTCTTGGAGTGCTCAGTCCCGTAAGCGCGTGCAAAGAAATGAACCAATGGGAAGCACTACACCGTGTCGAACTCGAAAAGGTGATAAAAACATTTCATACGAGGAAATGGCAATTCCAAGAAGTGCAAACCAACGATGCAAAGTGATTTTCAAAAATGAGCCTATCTCTTCAACGGGCAAATTTTTTGAAAGTTCACTATAAAAGGATGAGGAGTTTGATTGAGAAAAATAATGATGCGTGGATGACACACACGTGAGATTTACAAGTTTATCAAAATTGAAATATTCTCAAATCCTCAAGCCTACATCTCGAAGAACATCAATCCAACACTTACCCGTGAAGGAAAGAGAACTTCAACTGATTGAAGAGGAAACTAAAAACAAGGGGTCTACACTCCAAGAAGGATTGTAGAAAGGTTCAAGCGTGAACCAAGTCTTAAGCGTTTGGAGGGCTTCGTGATCAAATCCAAAGTGCTTGAGCAAGTGAGTCTGTAGTAGCAAGGCGGTGCCCTGTGAAGAAGCCGAGTCGTCACGAGAAGCGGTGAGTGATCAAGGCGTCTCGGTGATCGAGTCCCAAAGGATCAAGTCACATTTACATTGTGATCAAGACTTGTATCTGGACTGTTACCACTTTGTAAACCGATCATTACTTAGTGGATTCCTCCGGAGTTGGAGAAGAGAGGAGTAGAAGAATTACCCCATCTTGAACCTCTATAAAAACTTTCTTGTGTCATTTACTTTACAAAGACATTTAAATATCGCACTTTTAATTGCTTATATCTTTGAAAAATTTGCTATCCATCCGATAATCCATAAGTACTAAATCAAGTTTGTAAAAAACTTGCTTAAACAAACTCAAGGGTGTTAAGTCTTTCGGCGAAAACAAAACACACGGCTAAGTCAAATTATAGCCAACAAAGTGAGTTACTCTACTAAAAAATTTGAGTGAATGTTGAGAGATTAACTCTACCGAGAGTGACTAATTCGATCATTGTCCATCAAGGACACAAATTGTGTAGAACTCAGAGATTTAAAAGGCCTAAATCGAAAATTTGGTAAGGTTTATTCAACCCCCCTTCTAAACCTTACACTTACACCCTTGGGACCTACAAGTGGTATCAGAGCGGTTGGTTCATTGAACCCTCACTTTGACCGGTTCTTGAACTAGATCTCCAAACTTTTCAAAAGTCTCCGCTTTAGTACTTAATCTTTCAAAACTCTTTTCTATCATTAAAAGTTATCATCATGGAAGCAAATCTAACACGCATTCCTATGTTCACCATTGAAGAATTTGATGATTGGAAAATTCGTATGCAGCTCATCTATCAAAGCATTACATGATGAGATGTGGATAGTGATAGAAGATGGGCCTCTGCAAATATTAAAGGTGAATACAAACGGTCATGCGAAGAGTGCGGTGAAGGGAAGAAGATCGAAGATCATCGGACAGTCATGGTTGAAAAACCAAGAACCGAGTGGACAAATGATGACAGAAAAAGATACAACCTGGACAATGTAGCCAAGGATATTCTCTACAAAACCTTGGATAAAGCCATGTTCAATAAAGTGAAATCTTGCAAAAACAAATTGACTAAGGAAATGGGACAAACCGACATTGATTTGTGAAGGCTCGGAGCAAATCAAAGAAAACAAACTTTCGGTGGCTGTACAAAAATTTGAGAACTTTAAAATGATCTCGGAGAAAACCTGGATCAATGGATGCTCGATTCGAAATCACAAATGAGTATCTACACTTGGAAATGAATATACACGAGAAGGAAATGTGTATGAAGATTCTCGAAAAAGTCTTCGGTGAATGGGAGATGAAGGTCATGGCACCGAGACATTCCATGGACCTATCAAAGACATCCAACCATGAGTTATTCTCGGACCTCAAAGCCTATGAGTTTGGTGAGAAGGAAAGACCAGGAAGAGACAATTTGTACCCAAAACAAATTTGCTCTAGTTGTCAAAGATGGAAGGAGAGTCAAGTCAAAGAGGCAATTGACCCGGAAGAAATAGCCCTAATGGTTAAAAGATTTAACAAGTTCTTTAACAAGAACTACAAGAGAGGAAAGGGTGAATCCTCGAGGAAGACACTCGGCTCCCTCCAAATCAAGGATGATAGGCCAACCAAGAGAACGGATCATCGACAAGTTGAGTATCAAAAGGCCGACAACTCAAGAATAGAAAGAGGCTGAGCAAAAGGCTGAATATCTATGTTGGAATTGTAGACAACCAGGTCACTATGCCATTATTTGCTCATATCCTCGTAGTCAACAAGACGAAACGAAGAAGAAAAAGAAAAGTCTTGAGAGAAAGAAAGACAAGAAAAAAGAAAAAGGCAATGATGGTCGAGAGATCTTGAGACACCAAGTCAAGAGAGACGGTGACTCGAGAGAAGCGGTGAAGGCGACTACTCTAGTGACTACGAAGAAGAAGCCTTGATCCGCTTAATGGCCAAAGAACAAGATCAAGAAGATGAGGTACAATCTAACTCAACAAGCTCGGACGCTAGTGATAGTGGATCGTGACACACACACTTCATCACCCACCGATCTTTATGATTCATTAGGCAAAATGATGAAAGATTTTGAGCACATTAAAACCTCACACACACTATTGAATGAGGAAAACACCTACTCAAAAGTCAAAACTCAAAGTGACTAAGGAGCCGAGTACTCTAAGTCAAATAGGTGATGAGAATAAGAGTTTAAAAGTGAAAATGCTAAATTAATAGCGTAAATTCTTTGCTATAGAAAAGAGGGAGAATGACCTCAAAAATGTTATTGCCTCATTCACTAAGGCATCTAAATCATTGGATGATCTTATTATGAGTCAAAGAGAATGTGGAGACAAACAGAGCTTAGGATTTAATTCCTTTGAGCCATGTCAAACCTCAAGAGTAATTTTGGAAAAAGGATCTTCAAGTCATGAAGAGTCTGAAAAATCCAAAACTCTAAATGATGCACACACTTTCAATCAAAGCACAATACTAAACGAAGCTGGCCTTGGTTACAAAGGAAAAGGAAAATGACGATTGAGAGTCTTTGAAAGGACAGTGAGAAGAGATTCACCGAGTCCTCGGCGGACTCCAACAGAAAATACTCTGTAAAGAAGAAGCGAGCTACCAAAAATCAGAAAACTCATAAAAGAAATACATATGATGGGAATGGTAGAAAATATCCAAGCCAAGCCGATTGGAATAATGTGAACTATCGGCTGAGACTTATGGAATACAAGCCCAAATGGCAAAGGCCTAGAACTCAACAAAGGCCATTCCAAAAGCATAAGAGCTTTCATCAGCACACACATATGCACCTAGGCACTACACTCAAAGACACCACAATTACCCAAGAAAGGCAATTGCTAAAACACATATGCGGCATATCTGACAAAAGAGGCAATTTGTATGAACTAGACTCCCAAGCAATTTGCAGGATTGATTATGATTATGGCAGCGATAGATGGCAACCTCTTAGAGTCAAATCATTTGGCTATAGGTTGGTTGGATCATCTTATAATTCTAACCCCTCGGGACCGGACAAGAATGGGTACCTAAAACTTAACTTCCTTGATTGCGGGTTCAAGGAAGTGAGTGCCAAGGAACCTGGTACATGGATAGCGGTACATTTCCGGACATATGACAGAAATAAAAAGAAATCTGTCAAAATTCAAGGAAGTCAAAGGAGCCAAAGTCATATTTGGAGGAAATGAAGCTCTGGTGAAATAAGAGGCATTGGATCCATCCGGAGGAATGGTTTAGAAATCACAGATGTTGCATATGTTGAAGGACTAAACTTCAATTTACTAAGTATTAGTCAACTCTGCGACAAGGGCTACAATGTTGGATTCAACATGGGGATATGCCAAATCAAAAATTTTGAATCTAATGAAGTTGTCTTTGCAAGGATGTAGACAGAAAAAATATGTATGTAGTGGATTGGTCAAGCGCAACACCCAAAGACTGTCTACTAGCAAAAAACACTGGTGAATCAAGTTGTTTTGTGGCACAAAAAAAGTGAGTCATCCGAATTTCAAAACGATTAATAAGCTAGCAAGAAGTCATCTTGTGGAAGGACTTCCGGACTCGATTATCAAGAAGGAGAGTATATGTGATGCATGTCGGAAGGAAAACAAATCAAGTCGTCGTTCCAAGAAAAGACTTGCCCATCCTCAACAAGAATATTGCATCTGCTTCATATGGATCTATTTGGCCCAGTGGAACCAAGCAAGCATAAGTGGAAAGAAATACACCCTGGTGGTAGTAGATGACTACTCAAGATATACATGGACAATATTCATGTGCAAGAAGAAAGAAACTCTACAAAAGCTACCACGGTGATGAAGAGGATACAAAATGAGAAGAGTCAAACCATTATCAAAATAAGATCGGATAGAGGAACCGAGTTTGTCAATGGAATAATAACGCGATCTTGTGTTGAGAATGGTATTGGTCATGAACTATCGGTGCAAGGACTCCACACGGTGAGAATGGAGTTGCGAAAGAAGAAAGCAGAACCCTCAAAGAAGCGGCAAGGACCATGTTAGTCAAGCGGGGTTACCAAAAAGGTTTTGGTGAAGCAATCAACACGACTGCTACACCCAAAACGGATGTATGATAAATAGGCGGTGACAAAGACTCCTATGAGATCCGGGTGGAAGAAAACCAAATGTTGCATATTTCAGGATATTTGGATGTAAATGCTTCATCCATAATAATGGCAAAGATAACCTAAGGCTTTTGATGCTAAAGGCGATGAGGTATCTTCTTAGGATACTCGGTGAAAGCAAAGCCTCTGAGAATACTCAACAAAAGAACTATGGTTCTGAAGAATCCATTCATGTAGTATTCGATGAGCCAAACATAAATGGAGAAGACATTGAAGAGTCGGTGATAATCTGAAACATCAACCTTACGAGAAGAGTCCCTATCTTTGAAGCCAAGGCGGGGATTATCAACTCGAGAAGAAGATGAGATATTTGAATCTCAAAAGCGGTGGAAAATCTGCAATTTGAATGATCAAGAGAGCGACCAAAGACAACACGGTACCAAGTCGATCGAATCGCTAACTTACTTCAACCTGGCGTAAGATGGTGAAGACCATCCACGAGAACTTGTCATTGGAGATATGAGAGAAGGTGTCAAGACAAGATCGAACTCAACAAGAAGCAATGTTCACATGCTTCATCTCGAATAGAGCCCAAAGATGTGTCACAAGCATTGGATGACACACATTGGATTCAAGCTATGCAAGAAGAGTGAATCGGTTTGAGAGAAATAAAGTATGGGAATTAGTACAAAGACCCATACATCAAAATGTTATTGGAACCAAATGGGTATTCGAGAAATAAGATGAACGAGGAAGGATCGTGGTAAGAAACAAAGCAAGCGGTAGCCAAAGGATATTGCAAGAAGAAGGAATAGATTTTGATGAAACATTTGCTCGTAGCAAGATTGGAAGCTATAAGGATGTTTCTTGCCTACGTTGACTCACAAAAATTTCATTGTATATCAAATGGATGTAAAAAGTGCATTCTGAATGGATTATTGGAAGAAGAAGTGTATGTTGAACAACCTCCAGGATTTGAGCGAAGACTCTTGGAGACAAAGTGTACAAACTCAAGAAAGCCCTGTATGGATTGAAACAGGCACCCCAGAGCATGGTATGATACCTGTCACAATTCCTAAGCGAAAATGGATTCACTAAAGGAAAAGTGGATAGAACACTTTTGAGAATTCAAGACAAGAAGAATATCTTGCTTGTTCAAATATATGTGGATGACATCATTTTTGGATCCACTAACAAAGAGCTGTGTGAAAAATTCTCAAACCTCATGCAAAGTAAATTTGAAATGAGCATGATGGGAGAGCGACATTTTTCCTTGGACTTCAAGTGAAACAAGTGAAGGATGGAACCTTTATAAGTCAAACAAAATACACGGAGAGATTTAATGAAGAAATTTGGTATGGAGGAAAAGTCTTACGTAAAAATACCAATGAACACATCGTCAAAATGGACATGGACGCTTGAGATGGCAAGCTTTGTAGATCAAACAAGATCTGAGCACTTATTGGATCTTGCTCTATCTCACGGCTAGCGAGGCGGACATCACCTTTCTTTGTAGGTGTATGTGCAAGATTTCAATCTGCTCCAAAAGAGAGCCATATGACTCGACTAAGAGAATATTGAGATACTTAAAAGGAAGCAAGAAGTAGGGCTATGGTATCAAAGGAAGGTGGATTCAAGCTAATTGGCTATTCGAGACTCGACTATCTTTGGATGCAGAGTGGCCGAGAAAAGTACTTGAGGCACATGTCAAATGCTTGAAACAGACTAATTTCTGGTTTAGCAAGAAGCAAAACTCAATAGCCACCTCTGGTGAGGCGAGAATACATAGCTATGGCAAATTTTGTTGTGCCCAAATCCTATGGATGAGGCAGTGAGAGATTATGAAATTGAAGAAAAAGAAATTCCAATCATGTGTGATAACACAAGTGCCATTGCAATCACCCAAAATCTGTGTTGCACTCAAGAACAAAACATATAGATGTCGGATATCATTTCATAAGAGATCATGTTGAAAAGAAGGACATTATCTTGGAATATATCTCAAGCGATAAGCAACTAGTGACATCTTCACAAAACCATTATGTGAGTCAAGATTTGAAGAACTCAAACATGAGTTGGGGCTAATTGAGCTAAGTGAGAGACACGTAAGAAGAGTCAAAAAACGAAATGGAAGAGAAAGAAGGTGAAAAAGAGTGAAAACAAAAATTAGCTCAATAAATCACCATTTTATGTCGGAAAAGTCACTATACCAAGTCGGTGAAATTTGAGTCACTAAGAGAAATGTGAGAAGCGAGTTAAATCGGCTAAGAGATAATTTGAATAACTTATGAGCAAAATGACAAAAACGCGATCGTTTTGACTAAGCGGGAATGTTTTAAGGAACACGTCAAAGATAATGATGATGTGTACGGACATAAAGCTGCACACCAAGCTTATGATTGGATATAAATCTTTGCCGCATTAAATACGAGACATGAAGCGCTCAATATGCGTGCGAAATCAAGCCGTTGATTTCGATCACGAAAAAACCGTCTGCACGTCCTTTCATAAACCATATTTAAACCATTTTTCGTCCGTTTCTCTCTCACACTTCTAAAAGCTGTTCAATCTCTCTCTCAAAAAGCAAAGGCAAACACTCTCGAAACCCTATCAAACTTCAAATCTATTTGAATTTTTCTTGAAATTATTCGAGAAATGGCACCAACATATGACTTTACCAAGTTGGGAAAACAAATCCACACCGGTTCGACCGTGGATTTCGACGGAATGGTGAAGCGGTCCGACGACACCCTGGTGAAGAAAATCGGAGAAGCTAGAAACGGCGGGATCGAAACCGTTTCTAACTTTGGAGTATCCCATGACCTATGTGGAGGAGGTCGCACAATTCTACGTGAATCTTTGAGATTCACGACGAAGGAATCAAGTCATACATTCACGGGGAAGCGGTGACTATCACGGCCAAGGATTTGGTGAATATTGCTCACTACCAGTGAGAGGAGCATACGAGATCAAAGAGGCTGATGTAAACTTGGGACGCATGGAAAGAAATAGCCAAGTCGCGTTCTTTGACAAAATAATATACACAGCAAACAAGAAGAGCTATTTGAAGGAAGATTATCACAAATTGTTGGACATTGTTGCCAAGTGTATCGACATCAAATTTGGACTTTGACCAATGTCAAAGGCAAAATTGATTGTGATGGCTGCAATAATCGAAGAAAAGAAGATAAACTGGGTGAGTTTATCTCTGACTCTGCCAAAACGTGGGAAACAAGTCCTTCAAAGAAGATGGGTCATTTGGAGGATCCTGGGATATGGCCTAGTGATCGGCGGTTATTGGAGGTGAAAGAGTACCTCTTAGACATGGGAAAGCTTTCCATGTTAACAAGAGGATGTTGAGCTAATCTCTCACGGTGCTCGAAGCGTGCACGCCAAGAGAGCGACACGGTGAGGGGAATCGGTGACCGAAGACACAGTTCTTCCTCTCCAACCAAGAAGAAAAGCTGCCCCTGCGACTACCAAGAAGTATCTTGCCCTGCGTGACAAAGAAAGAAAACAAACATGCACTGCCCCCGCAGCGGCGAGTCACCCGCCCCAGCGGCCGTGTCACCCGCCCTGCGGCGGTCGAGAAGGACTCACAAATTCCTTCTCTGCGATCGTCAAAAAGAGGAGGTCGACAAACCTAGACGGCCGGCTCCTCGAAACAAACACAAGCAGGCCCCGGCCGCCCAAGACTCGAGAGGACACCGTCTCGAACGAGTAAATCCCTCGGTACAAACCAAGAGACGAAGAAGACTTGTAAAGCAATCCGGCGGGAGAAACCAGGTGAGTCGGCTACTCGGCTAGCACAAATACCAGGAGACTCTTGGAGAAGTAGAGTCTCGGATGTAATTGATGAAACTTGACCAAGTCTGCTTTGAAGGTGATCGTGAGAGGCGACTGAAGACACTGTTGTAGCTCACAACATTTGAAACTCGAAAGAACCACCCAAGCGAGATAGTGATGTAATGATCCTATCTCCACCTTACCCGGACATCGAGAATCGTCTGCGTGAGTGGAGAAAATGGAAGTTGAGCAAGTCGAGGAAGCAGTTCCAACGGCTGAATTCATAGAAGAAGAAGGAGGCTGCTAAATTTCCTTGGACTATCTTTGCGTGTGCTCGACTCTAGATGAAGACAAGCTGCTTGAATATTCTGCGGATCTACAAGGACACGGAGAGAGAAAAGCAAGGCTGAAGAAGCGAGAAGCACGAGAAAAGGCAAGTATCGCCTATCTCCGGCACCACAGAACACTTCCATCCTCTCCTTGATGTCTTCTCCGAAAGTGACGAGGAACGAGAGAATCTTGCGCCCACGGAAGAATTGCGGATGCGGCAAGCATTGCGTGAATCAAGAATCCTTCACGAGCAAAGATCGATGGAGGGACCAGGAGAGTCCTCGAACACGGTGAAATCGATCCAATGGGAGTGGTTCAAACAAAAATAGCCAACGATATTCTGCTACCACTTCCCGGTGACTCGGAAGAAAGCGATAAGGAGATGGCGATGAAACCGGGCTAGTGGGGACCCCGGTCGAGCCAACCCCTATTGAAGGTGTGCCACCACGCCCCTTTACAGGTGAACCATCAAGCTGCAACAGCCGGGAGTTTGGAGACGAGTGACCCCACTCCAAGTCACTCGGTGGTGCTCGGTGGGAAACTCCCTCCAGCTGCGGCAAGGTCGGAGGATCTTTGCGAGATGACTCCACAAAGAATGTAGGAGGCGAAGCAAAGAAAACTCAAACACAAGAAGAACGACAAGTTGCCATCAACGAAGCTCAGGCGATTGAGGCTGTCTCGAGGTGAGAGTGTCAGCGACTCTACGAAGAAGGCTAATGACGGCGCGATGCGATCGAGGCCTGAGGAAGGAACGACCACAGGAGTTAACACTGCAGGCGATGAAAGCGCAATCCATGGGGTTGAGACTCAATGGATGCCATCTTTGTAGAAGACCCTAAGCAGTGACTTCGTCGAAAAGGGAAGACAAGGCCTCGCAGCCAGTAGAGAGCGCTTTGGAGGAAATGAAGGCCACGGGAGGTTGAGACTTCCAGGGTAAACTGTTGAAGTAGAGAGAACATCCCTCCTGCAACCAATCATCGATCCATCGAGAAGGAGATCGAGCGCACTTCATGATTCCCGGGACAACCACGATGTCACCCTTTGCGGGATCGAGAAGGCGAAGAGGAAGGTGAGTCAACTCCCATGACAAATCAAAAGACTCACTGCGGATGTTCCGGCACGAGCAAGTCGATCCCAAACTACTACTCGTCGGACCTTTAATTTTGATGATGAGCCACCAATGGAAATCTCATCATCGTCCGATGACGCACGATAAGGCCGAGGACGGTCTACTCAAAAGGAGAAATCATTTGAGACCAACGAAGGCACATTAAGGCAGTGAGGCTCAAAGCAAGCGAGTCTCTTGCACCACAAAACCCAGTGAACCGAGAGACCTTGCTCGGCTCCTCAAGCCACTGATTGGATCTATTCGAGAAGAACTTCACGTCCACCGCTTATCATCGAACAAATCCTAGATGGCGGTGATGAATCCTTTGTGGAATCTTTCCCATTCTCCTTTGGAGATACGAACTCCACGAAGAATCGGAAAATGAGCAAGCACGCTACCACGGACCAGCTCTGTTTTCCACTCGGGCACCATTGTCCCGGCCGATTTCGATTTACGTATTTGTATGGCCATCACCGCAATGAAGAAGAATCGGTGAAAGTGCGAGAAGTGTTCAAGGCACTCTTTCTTTGAAGTTGAAAAGATGGAGAGGCATCGGCCTCCTTGGATATGCGCTGGACAACGAGAGATGCCAACCTTACGGTGACTTGAGAGGCATCACAATCGGGATAAGGGAATGGTGGCAACGGCGGCAATCAATGCGTGTGGAGCAGGTGAGATACTTGAGACAATTATTCAACAAGGCTTGGTGTGGAGAGTGAAAATGTTGACGCGAAACGAAGGCTGCGGGAACACATTGAACATATGCACGAAGCTCACCCGAGATCAAAGCTAGCTGCGTGAGCGAAATGCAAATGATATCTGGCGTTTGGAAGAACACATGACAAGAAAATTCAGCCTTCTCATGGCCATTTGAGATGAAGCGATTGTGAGAATCCAACGCTACTCGATCGAATTCCGTGCGGCAAAGATACAACGCGGAGACTTGAAGCAAAATTCAACCATCGAAGACTTCGACTTCATGCTTGCGACATGTTCCTGGGGTTCCTCTATCCTTTGATGATGCCAAAAAGGGGAAGAGGAATACCTTAAAAAGCGACAAAATCTGTTTGAAAAGAAAGGAAGCGGTGACAAGGAGCAATTTGAGAAGGAAAATCGGTGAGGAAATTTTGAAAGCGAAGAAAGGAAAATCTGTGAGGGGAAGGATCAAAGAATATGACATTGATGATTGCACAAACCCCCAACGGGGTCTGTCACGGTGACATTATAAGCGACAAACTCCCGTGACTCGCCACTCCAACTCTCTTTGTATCTATGGCCGAGAAAGAAAAGAAATTGAAGCGAGGGATGAAGGAGGTGGAAGGAAGAATGGATGCAGGGTGATGAACATTTTGAAAGAACACGGAGGCATTCGGTTGCGAGAGACACGTATGCCATTTCGGATGTCGGGACGAGCGAGCCAAGATCGTTAGCGAATTCAAAACGCTCGAATCGAAGGTTATTTTGCAAATTTGTCCTTGGCTCCAAGCTTTAGGATCATCTTGGGAAAAGGGTCTCACACTATGTGAAGAAAGACGAGGAGACAATGAGACAACCGCGATCCTCTGCTTTGGTCACTCGTGGCACTCAATTTGGAAAAAGAAGGCCCAGTGCGATATACGCCCGCAGGTAGAGGAAGAAGCGGCGAGTGGAGGAAGAAGCTTGGACCAGGCCTCGCCCAAGAATATTGAATACGTAGATCCGGGGAAGAAAGGAGGGATCTCTTGGTGGGCTTGACCATGTGGCGAACTTGCAAGTGGCCAAAACCAACGCCGAGTATGCAAGAAGGATAGAAGAAGAAAACAAGAGACAAACTCGGCTATGGCGGGAGAGACGGGGAAAGAATAAGGAAAGATGAAGGCTGCCGGGAAGGCATATGAGAAGAAAAAGAAGCGATGATGAGAGAAAGAAGAAAGAAGAAGAAGAAGATCTTGATCAAGATGAAAAAGAAAGAGCAATGAAGGAGATGAAGTGTTCTTTGTCCAACCCTTCGTGTATTTTATATGTAAATACATACAATGTAAGTCTTACGTAATAATGCCATAAATTTTTTTACAATTACATACTCGATACACCTTGTGAGTTGTGTTAAGTACAAGAATGATATGATCAATAAAAAGATTGATTATGCGCATACATTCTATGTCAATACACTATCGTATGTATCTTTGTTATTTGCATCTTTGTATGATTTAAGTTTTGGCATCATCAAAAAGGGGGAAATTGTTAGGAATTTTATTGTTTAGATTTTGATGAGTGCCATGTAAAACTTAGAATAGAAAGTTAGCTCCCCAATTCTTGCTTTGAAATGTATTGTAACAATTAGAGTGGCCAAGGTGAGTTAAGTCGGCCTACGCTCCAACTTGCAAGAAGACAATGAAGGCTTGAAGGAAAACTCTGCTTTGTGAGACATTTGAGTACAACAAAGAAAATGACGGGGAACTCATTGAAGAAGCGGTGAGATGCGGTGAGTGGAACATCGATCAAGTCAACTCAAGAGAAGACAAGTCTCAAATGAAGTGTGAGAAGAGTCATCCAATGATTGGAAGCGACTCTAAGTCACCTGGGGAAAGCGAGGAAATGCGGTCAAGTCGAGATAAGCGAAAAAGAACCGTTTACGTAAATCAAGAGATTTACTTAAACAAGTAATATCTTCATACTACCTTTCTTGGAGTGCTCGGTCCCGAGAAGCGTGCAAAGAAATGAACCAATGGGAAGCACTACACCGTGTCGAACTACGAAAAGGTGATAAAACATTTCATACGAGGAAATGGCAATTCCAAGAAGTGCAAACCAACGATCGCAAAGTGATTTTCAAAAATGAGCCTATCTCTTCAACGGGCAAATTTTTTGAAAGTTCACTATAAAAGGTGAGGAGTTTGATTGAGAAAAATAATGATGCGTGGATGACACACACGTGAGATTTACAAGTTTATCAAAATTGAAATATTCTCAAATCCTCAAGCCTACATCTCGAAGAACATCAATCCAACACTTACCTGTGAAGGAAAGAGAACTTCAACCAGTTGAAGAGGAAACTCACGAAAACAAGGGGTCTACACTCCAAGAAGGATTGTAGAAAGGTTCAAGGTGAACCAAGTCTTAAGCGTTTGGAGGGCTTCGTGATCAAATCCAAAGTGCTTGAGCAAGTGGTTGTAGTAGCAAAGCGGCCGCCTGTGAAGAAAGGCCTGAGTCGTCGAGAAGCTTGGTGAGTGATCAAGGCGTCTCAGCATCGAGTCCCAAAGGATCAAGTCATTTGTTGTGATCAAGACTTGTATCGGATATTACCACTTTGTAAACCGATCATTACTTAGTGGATTCCTCCGGGAGTTGGAGAAGAGAGGAGTAGAAGAATTACCCCATCTTGAACCTCTATAAAAACTTTCTTGTGTCATTTACTTTCTGACATTTAAATATCGCACTTTTAATTGCTTATATCTATTTGAAAAATTTGCTATCCATCCGATAATCCATAAGTACTAAATCAATTTGTAAAAAACTTGCTTAAACAAACTAAGGGTGTTAAGTCTTCATTTGAAAACAAAACCACGACTAAGTCAAATTATAGCCAACGGTGAGTTACTCTACTAACAAATTTCAATTTGATGTCTGTTTGAGAGATTAACTCTCTTGAGTGACTAATTCATTGTCCATCAAGGGACTGGTGTGTAGAACTCTGTAGATTTAAAAGGCCTAAATCGAAAATTTGGTAAGGTTTATTCAACCCCCTTCTAAACCTTACACTTACACCCCTTGGGACCTACGGATCCCACTACCCACAAGGTCGTCATCGGCAGAGATGTGATATTTGCGAGAAGATAAGCTGCAAGACAAGGAGATAGTAGTGATGTAAAGAGAACCAGGAGACTACTACAGTCTAGTGGAAAATAACTCTGAGAATGAAGATCCAAAATCTTCGAAGCGATGCGAGCACGAGGTACAAGAACAAATCGAGTCCGATGTCCAAGAAACGTCGATCCAACTCGTGAGAAAGCGCCCCTTGGCAATCGGAGTATGTTATGGAGAGCAATGTTGCATCATTGTCTTTTAACGGAGGATGGAGAGCCATCAACTTTCCATGAAGCTTCTGGCTTCGGATGCATCTCGGTGGATGACAAATGCATGAAGAAATTGAAGCTCTCCACAAAAATCAAACTTGGAATCTTGTCACGCCGTTACCACATGGTAGAAAAGCCATTGGTAATAAATGGGTCTACAAGATCAAGCGGGATATCAATGATCAAGTAGAGCGGTATCGTGCAAGATTGGTGGTGAAAGGATATGCTCGGAAAGAATGCATTGATTTCAATGAGATATTTTCCCGGTGGTTCGACTCACGACGGTGAGGGTAGTCTGGCGATGTGTGCTACATTTGATTTACATCCGGAGCGATTAGATGTAAAAAGCTGCGTTTCTTCATGGAGAGCTTGAAGAAGAAATTTATATGCTTCAACGAGAAGGTTTTTTAAACAGCAAAGAGAACTTGGTTTGCGGAGTTGAACAAATCTCATGCGGTCTCAAACAGCGCCGAGGTGTTGGTATAAGAGATTTGATTCCTTCATAATGAGCCTTGAATACAACGAGACTTAGTTCGAGACCATTGTGCGTACTACAAAAAGGTTTAATGATAATGATTTTATTATTTTTCTTTGTTGTATGTGGATGATATGTTGGTGGCGAGTCCCAATAAAGATCGGATCCAAGAAATGAAGGCACGATTGGCTAGGGAGTTTGATATGAAGGACTTGGGACCAAAGCAAACAAGATTCTTGGGATGCAGATTCACCGAGGCAGAAATAATAGGAAGATCGGCTTTCTCGGAAGAACTACTTCGAGAAAATTTTGCGGACGCTTCAACATGCAAGATTGTAAGCCGGTTCTACCCCTCTTCCTATTAATTTCAAGTTATCCTCAAGTATGTGTCCTAGCAATGAAGCGAGAGAGGAGGAAATGTCTCGAAAGTCACCGTATGCATCGGCCGATGGGGAGTCTAATGTTTGCTATGATATGTACAAGACCGAGACATTGCACTGCGATGGGAGCGATCGATCGATACATGGCGAATCCTGGTAGAGAGCATTGGGATACTGATGAAGAGGATTCGAGATACATCGAGGAACCTCGATCTTTGCATTATGTTATGGAGGATCGGATTTTCTTGTCGGGGTTATGTTGATTCGGATTTTGCGGTGATCTTGATAAAAGAAAATCCACTACGGGATATGTGTTTACACTTGCAGGAGGAGTTGTAGGTGGGTTTCAAAAGCTGCAGATCGTTGTAGCTCTGTCAACAACGAAGCGAGAATACATGGCGGCTACACAAGCTTGCAAGGAAGCGTCTGGATTCAAAGGTTACGGGAGGAGCTCGAGCACAAACAAGAAAAGATTGTTGTTTTGTGTGATCAGTGCTTTGCATATTGCAAAGAATCAGCCTTACATTCACGGACAAAGCACATTGGAGTTCAATATCACGTTCGAGAAGTAGTGGAAAATGGAAGTGTGGATATGCAAAAGATCCATGCGATGAGAACTTTAGATTGCATGACTAAACCAATCAACACCGCAAGTTTGAATGGTGTAGATCCTCGTGTGGCCTAGCGAAACGTAAAGCGGCAAGAGTGGCAAGTGTAGAGAAGGATGAAAAGATTACAAAATGACTTTAAGTGGGAGAATGTCGAAAGTAAAGTCATTTTATTTGACTAATGAGAAAATTTGATTTGTTGGTTGAAAACATTTGTTGGCCAATTAATTGGATGGTGATGTTTTTGGAAGAATGGAAATGAAGACTTCAATTTGCAAACCAGGCAATTATTACACCTACCCAACCAACAACAATTAGATATAATTGTTGTCCTAATTAATGCTTGTTTAAAGCTTATAAATAAGCTCAAAGGTTTAGCATTTGGGATCATTCCATGTGAAGCAACAAAGCAATTAAGAAAGCTTGAGTTGATCATTTCTCTAATTATTTTCTCACTAAAAGAGTGTTAGTTTTCTCCTATTACAAGAGAGAGTGTAATATTGATATCTCCTTGTATTTAGAGAGAAGGAATTGTAATCCCTATTTTTATAGTGAATTGCTCCTACACTTGCCCGTGGTTTTTACCTCAAATTTATTTGGGGGTTTTCCACGTAAAAATATTCGTGTCATTTTACCTTTATTTTCTCACATCACTATTGTCATGGGTTTGTTCGGTCCGTAATTTCCTAACAAAAAGGTTTCTAGCTTTAATGATTTGCTTCAGTGTTTATATTAGACGAATTCTACTGTATTGATAGAACATTTTTGGTTCTCATTTATGCTATATTTTTCCTATTGATTTTCATTTCTTCTTTTTTTTTTTCAAAAAAAAAAAAGGAATTGATTTTTATCTCTGTTGTAAAAATCCCCGCCTAGCCCCGATTAATCCCCGCTTAGGCGCTAGGCGCCCTTTGTCCGCCTACGATTTTTTTTCCGATTAGGCCCGCCTAATCCCGCCCAGGTCCCGCCTAAAGCGCTAGGCCCCAGTCTGCCGCCTAGCGAGCGCCTAGCGCTTTTTACAACATTGATTTTTATTTCTTTCTTTTGATAAGTTATCAACACTCAAATTAAAAACTACTAGTCTGCAAGCTTACTCCAGCAACAAATGAACATTCAACATGGCCATGTATGTAATTTCCATACATTTAACTTGTTTCTCATGGGAACCATGAGCTCCAAGTCCCATTTCATGCCTCTGAGCAAGTTGGATATTTAAAAAGATGAAAAACACTTGTCAACATTAGGTGTTCAACTATGTAAAAGTTCTTATACAACAAGAACTCAAATCCTTACTTTAAATTTCTTTTAAAAGAAGTCATTTTTTTATTACAGACCAACCAAAGGTGTTTGATGAATGACGATCCCTTCAGTGACATGCACATCAAGTTTATGAAAAAGTAGTCATCTATAATACCATAAAAAAACAAAGCCAAATTAAAAATATAAGTAAGATGAATATATGCCATGAGGTGATTCCATAATGATAAAGAAGAGACTTCAAGTTTGCAAATGGTTCAAGATGACACCTGGCCGAGCTCTATAGTAGTACCAGTCGACCAAGCTATTAAGTTAATAGCTTGTGATTGATTAGTGTTCGAGAAGATAACTCCTGGATTTGGAGGGTTTTATGAGATATGCATGTGAAAGATTTGAAATATGTCTTGATAAAGGCAGTGAGGTCTTGACTAACTAAAACACAACAGAAAAAAAGGTTACATTTGGCGTAACCACAATCCTTATATGTGGCAGAAAAACCTATAAATACATTGCTACAGTAGTCAAATGGTAACTATTTATTTTTTACTTTTACTTTCTACTTTCACTGATTGTCTTCTCTATACCCCCCCTTGAGCTTGATCGACTTAGGTATCGGAGGGTCTTAGCCAGGGACCTTGCAGCCTAACATGTGTAAGTTTTTCGGGATCTCTTATCTCAAACCCGATTAGCGAGAAAGTCCAAGACTTGGAGGTAATTCGATCCACATCAATGTCTTTAATTTCTAATTCAGGGTGAGGTTAGCTGGGGCCTAATCGAAAGAAAACTTAGGTAGCCAGGGGAATTTTTCGCTTGACACTCGCATTGTGACTATATACTTTTGCATTATCTTACTTTAAATAAAGTCTAGTCTAGAGAGGTTTCACCGAAAAACCTCCCGACCCCCTTCTAACACTTTGACTTGCAAGATTTCGACAACGGGTTAACAAAATTGCAGAAGTTCTCGGTGGTTTTCATGTGGGAGTCGGAACACATTATTTAGTCAAGTGCATAGACAAGGAGGGCCAAATTGGGCCCTACCCCCCTTTATTATTTTTTTAATATATTATCGTTAATGTCTTTTCCTGATAAATAGTTAAGTTGTAGTTTATATCGATTTTTTTCCCCTTTACTTTTCTATTCAATCCATCCAATTTTCGTGTGTCGGTTCACCCTATTTTCGTGGTCCGACTAGTATATAGTAAATATTGACAAATGTTTCTTCCTAGTGGCCAGTTTAATTTTCACTAAATTATTCATAGACATGTATAATTGATTATCAGATAATCTAAATCCTAGTTTTTATTACTATTAAAATTTGTACAAACTATTATTACGACAAAATATGTGGTGTTAAGAGCTTTCGACCACTTAGATAAATTATAAAATATTGTAATAGAGGTGTAATCTCCAATCTCTCATACAAAGCGGTGACAAAATCACTATTCAGCATTCATAATATGATATTTTAGTTTCCATAATTTATAATGAAATTAAATCTCAACCCATGTCAATTAAAGTACTTATAAAATTCAAGCCTTTTTTTTGACAATATTTATTTTTTTCTAATTAATTCTAGTATTTTATTTGAAAGTATATAAAAAAATTACGGTCATCCACAAATTGGAAAGTTGTATCTTACATCAAGGGCCGATCATATCATTTTTGGTCTAAGTCGAAATTTTAAAATTAGGTCCTCTTTTTGTACAAACTAAAAGACAACATAACACAATGAAAGAATGACTACAATGCAATATATAGATAATTCGAATATAGTTAAGCTAATATCACATCTCTGTTCAAAAATTCAAATAGTTATTTAAATATAACTAGCCTTCTTGTTTTTTGCCGCAAAAGCATTAATCAAGTCGAGTATAATCAAGTTGTTCATATAATTTATTGACGAACAAGCTGCTTCATTTATACTTTGTTCCCACCTTTCCAATGCCAAGTACATTCGAGCTGAGACGACTTTTGTAGATGCAAAGTTAGTAAGCATTCACTTTTGGGCTAGAACCATTCTTTAATCCGTAGTGTACTTTTTATTATATATGTCTATATGTAAAAGCATATAAAAAATGAGCCCTTAGATTTTATAATTTTTCGGGCCCAAGTCGACCGACTCGCTCGACTAACGTTAGGAGCGACCTTGCTTTTTTTTTTTTTTTTTCAGAAACGATATGAATTTTATTGATCTTCAATGAAGTAGCACAAATTACACGCCAACAGGCACTTGAGCCACCATGAGTACATCAGAGATTTCATGGTGGGAACAAACACAAAACTTAAACTCCATTACAAGCAGCAATAGCTAATCCAAGACTATCTATATTACTATCTTGTTCATTAAGGGTAAAGAGACAATTATCAAATAAAAAAGTGATCAGATAAATATCTTCTACTAAGCTGGAAAACTCCTCCTCAACTGGTAACTTATGAGTGAGTGTATTCACTATATCCTTCTCGACAATCTTGAAGATAAATTTGTTCCACTTTTCTCTAAAAGCCATTAATTGTCCATCCCTTAACGCCAACAGATATGCTTCCACTGGATTTTTGCAGTCATCCCTAGAAGCATTCCAGGATTTAATTATCTTACCCACCTGGCTTTTTGCAATACATCCCCATCCAACTTTCCTGTCTTCTCTCCAAACTGCACTGACAGATATTTCTATCTGTCCTACCTCTGGAAATTCAAACAGATCATTATTCTCCGACTGAAGATTTGTTGCTTCAGTTGAGTCCTTTTTGCCTTTCTTAGTGCCAAGGTGATTGAATTCATTCCATTCGAATAAGCTAAATCTACCAGTTCCTTATCCGGCATCCTACATTGTTGAAACATCCACAGATTACGTGTCTTCCACAACCACCATAATATATATGTTGAAAGCGCAATTCGATCTTTACCTAGATCAGTTTTTTCCAACGTACATATGTTACTCCACCATTCACGAAATTCGATTCCTTCATCCGGTATATCCCACGAGACATTAGCTAATTTCCATACTTGTTTTGCTCTCGTACAATGGAAAAACACATGCATAATCGTCTCCCTCTCTTCTCCACACATTTGACAGATTTCATCTACATTCATCCCTCTTCTTCTCAATTGGATTGATGTTGGCAAGATTGATTGATTACACCTCCATAAGAAATGTTTGATTTTTTTTGATTCCCAATTTCCACATGACCTGCCACTTTCTTTTTTTCAGCTTTGTTTCCATCACTTGTACCTGGTGAACCTTTGTTTACATCTAACTAAAACATAGAACAAGTCAACTCAAACCTACCACAATGACAACATAACGTATCTGTAGTTTAGCTGGAGAAAAGAGGGAAAGTTCTGTCAATTACATATATAATTTATCCTTTTCAAAAACTATGTAAATTTCTTTGGATCTCGGATTTAAATATATGGGGAAAAAACTGAGAAGAAAATTCTATCTACAGCTTATAAGGAAAACATGGAATGGAAAATTGGCCTATATGAATTCGTTTTCAGCCTCCTTTAAAAAAAATAGTTACGAAATTATAAATTATATATATATATATACATATATATATTAAGAATTTCAAGTATGGAACGATTAAAAACATAATTTCGTTGAAATTAGGGTGTGACGTACCATTCTTTATGGGATAAGTCTCTTGTCAGACCGTCTTACGGATCTATTTCGTTAGACGGATCCAAATACCCGGCCTGTGATCAATCTGTCCATTGACCGTACAACCACTAACACCACAACAATATCTGATGGCCATTGCTAATAACTTTTAGAAGAGCTACTAATACTTTTTCGTAGAATTACTAATACTTTCCAGGAAAATACTAAAATATCTTTAATCGAAAAACCTAATATTTTTCAATAAATTATTAATACATTTTAGGGGAAATACTAATACTTTTGCCGGAAAAAATACACATTTTTCATGAGTATTATTAAAAAACTGTTTAAGGAGTTACTAATACTTTTTCAAGGGATTACTAATACATTTTCGAGGGATTGCTAATAATTTTCGCCGGAAAAAATTAATAATTTTGAGGGTTACCTAATAGTATGTCACTGTCTAATACTTTTCAAGGGGACAATTAATACATTTTAGGTGATTACTAATACTTTTGAGGGAAAAAGCCAATACTTTTCGTGAGGACTACTAAAAATATTGTTCAACAAGATTACTAATATTTTTGATTATACTATTAATATTTTTTGGATGTACACGACTATTACTTTTCGGAGGAAAAACTAATACTTTTAATACTCATATGTCACGATCCCAGTAGAGTCAAAAATGGATCGGGGCGGTCCAACCCATGAATCGAAAAAGCCCGCATGTTGGCGGGCGGGCGGCGGGCGACCCGTCATTATGGCGGGCTAGGAGGGCCGCCCGCACTAAAAATGAAAATTTTAAATAATTTAAAAAAATATTTTTTTGCATATTATTAATTTTAATGAGTTAAATAAAATAATGTATGACAAATACATATTTTAAAACATATTACATACACTTTTATAAGAGATAAAAATATAAAATATCAATTACACTACTTTTTTTTTCTTCTATTTCTTCTTACATTTTCTCTCATTTTTTCCTTTTTAATTCTTGGCGGGCTAGCCTGTCGGCCCTTTGGCCCAACCCGCCAAGCCCGCGGCGGGCTAGCCCCTTTAGGCCCGCATTTTGGCGGGCCTCAAAATACCTAACCCGCCCCTAAAATATTACAAAAATGCCACTAGTGCATGAAATTGCAATAGAACTCGGGTAGAGTTGGTTCCGTCTAACGGAAAAGACCCGTTAGACGGTCTAACCCAAATTTTTGTCTTCTTTATGGAATCAATTTTTTCCTTCATTAGTTAAAGTTTGTGTTGTTAGGGTAATTAATTTATGTTCGTGTACAAGTGTGCGTGTTCCCAATCATACTATCCCACTCTAAACAAAAAATAAATACAACTCTTACGTCAAAAAATCAAATGTCAAAAGAAATGAAAAGACCACGTCCACTACAGAATTTCGAATGTACTAAAAAAAATATACAACTCTTTATTAAACTACGACTTTTTTTTTTTTTTTGATTAGTTTGGCGGCCACGTGTCCATGCTCCCTCAACCAATCAAAAGTAAAATTGACCCAGATATTACCCATTATAAGGCTATTTGCCAAAATGGACAGCCCAACTAATACTCACAAACCCAAGGAAATAGTTCCACATGCAAATATTTTAAGCGGGGAATATATATATATATATATATATATATATATTTATCATAATTATATATGTTACAATTGGAGGTATATTAGGCGAATTAATATTTTTCATGTACTCATCAACATTAAGAATAATTTACCTGAATAAATAAAACAAAAATAAGTACAAAGTCCAATGATTAAATTTGACGCTGACTACGTCTTTTAATTGAAAATATTTCAATCCGTTGGCCTGTACGATTTTTGCAATTTAGAGTAAATTATGCCCAAAAAAAAAGAAAAATTGGTTCACCCAGAAAAGGATAGGATAGGATAGGATAAACAAGTAAAAAGGCTATGTAATCATAAAGGAGGCAGGTAATGGTCACATTGTTAATGATTGTTTAGTAAAGGATTGAGCATGATTATATGGGATTATGCACGCGTGATTTAACGTTATATCTCGTGGATGGATTTATGTTTCATCGTGTGTTGCTTTTGAAACTTACTGTTCTATCTATACTTTGTGGACCCCATTTTTTCAAGCCAATAAAACACTTGGTGTGTGTATTTTTACATTAATTTGAGAAAATAAGAAATTGCAATTTTGTCCACGTAAATGTTTAGTGTGAATTTATGAAACTAAACTATTTTTGTAACAAAATTTATCATTACATGAAATGCAATATTATTTGTGGATATATTTGAAAGCCCTGTTGTTAAGGGGGGAGGGGTTCAACATCGGTTATTACCGATGTCAAACAGTGGAACAACATCGTTTATAAAATGATGTTTATTAAGAAATATAAGTGATGTTAAAGACCCTGTTGTTCAAGTGTTAACTATTTAACAACGTTTTGTAACCGATGTTGTTCCCCTTAACGACATCGGTTAGTAACATCGGTTCTTGACCGATGTTGGTACCTGCAACCACAACGGCTAATAAGCGTCATTATTTTTGTTTAGTTAGGAAATGACATCTGTTCTGTAAGCGATGTCTTCATTAGCATAACGGATGCCGTTTTTATTTTTACACATCACTTTATAACCGATGTTGTTTGTTTTTTAACTGGTTTCATTTCGTTGAACAATATTTTGTTTTTTTACCCAAAAATCCTGTAATTGACGACAATAGAACCAATATTCACCAATCTAAAACAACAAACAATTAAGAACAATCGAAATTAAAAAATATAACCTGCATTAAGCCATTCATTGAAAATGTGATCAACGAGTATACGTAAAGGCAAAAATGTGGCTATACAAACGAGTACTTAAAGGGCCTTAACATCCTCATAATTCCCAATTTGTCAACTTTTTTTTTTTTTTTTAACGATAGAAATAATTCATTAATACTCAAAGTTTACATCCAGAGTCTAATGACCCCTAATCCTTTTGGACACAAACAAGACTTGTCCAAAGGCACATGGAGATCCATTCTGAGAATGGTCTCAACAAACAGGAAAAAACAAAGGGCTTAGTCCCTATCCTCGTAAACACAATAAACAAAGACAAAGCAATAAAACAGAACACAAATGTTGGCTTTTATGTCTTGATTTGCATAGTAGGTGATTCGGTGCTTCCCGGTTGATCCCCATTCTCACCATCATCCAAGACAAAACAAAAGACCGACAAAATTCTCTCAAAGAAACAGAGGACAAGAAACAAAAACAAGGGGACAAACTACTCCTTCTCCATACCACCGTGTAAGAAAACACCTAGATATCACGAAGGATACAAAAACAACAGGAGAGGGCCCGAGTAAATAAAAATGATTCCACCTCCAAAATTCAGGCTTGGACGGCTCCATTGAATTCATTCCATTCTACCACTGCCAAGTCCACTAGAGTTTTTCTCGGCATCCAAATACCCTTAAAAATCCATAAGTTGCGTGTTTTCCAGAGCCACCACAAAATATAAGTTGAGAGTTGAATTCTACCTTGAGAGGTTGCATCTTTCCCTATCTTACGGACTTTAAACCACCAATCGAAAAAATTTCCGCATCTCTAATCGGTCCCTCCCAATGAACGGTGCAATCTTCCAAGTGGTTTGAGCTCTAGTGCGGTGGAAAAAAATATGCTCCCGAGTTTCAATGTCTTCCCCACACATATGACAAATCGAGTCAAGATTGACTCTATAGATTTAAGATTAGCACATGTGGGTAAAATGTTAGAACAACACCTCCATGAATCGCTTAAGCTTCTCTTTAATCCTCGCCTTCCAACTCACTTTCCAAATAAGACCGAATTTCTCAACTTGAGCACTACTTTCAGCATTTACGAGATGTTCCATTTTCTGTGCACAAACAAATCATATGCGACACTTAACCGAATACTTCTCATCTTTAGCAAAAATCCAAATAAGGTGATCTCTTTTGTTCTTTTGGGGGTCCATCTTAATGATTTTGAGCATCATTCTGGCCAAAGGTTCTACTAATGAGTGCCTCATTCCAACTCTCACCATCTCCAAAGCAATGATCTCGGCCGACCTTAACGGACCTAAGGGATCGACAGTCTTCAGCCGGGAAATGCTTTGTATCCGGGATCCGGGAGATGTCCGATTCTAATGGCCTTTCCATCCCCCACTTTAAATCTCACACCCCTTTTCGAATATATCTTGACTCCATCAAACTTTTCCAAAGCCAAGAGGCTCCCCGATTCACTTCAACATCGAATATGCTTCTATTAGGGAAATACTTGGCTTTTAGCATTTTTGACTAGTAAATTTGGATTGGTAATGACTCTCCATATCTGTTTGGCGATTAGTGCATCATTAAAGAGCTTGAGATCCAAAAAGCCCAAACCACCAAACTTCTTAGGCAAAGAAATACTCTTCCAATTTTTCCAGTGAATTCTGTGGTGATTATTATCATTCGAACCCCACCAAAACCTTGTTGTGATCTGGTCAAGTTCATTAGTTATAGCAACGGTAATCAAGCACGACATGACAAAGGTAGGAAGAGCATTAAGGACGACCTTGATAAGAACTTCTCTCACAACAGGAGATAAGAACTTGTTCCTCCAACTCAATTCTATTTTTTGGCCTCAACAACAAAATGAAACACCTCTTTCTTTGATTTCCCAATGCCGAAAGGTAATCCCAAGTATTTACATGATCTTTGTTTCTTGATACCTTTCAAAATACTACATACGAGAACTTTGACTTGATTCGGGGTGTTTTTCTTTGAAAAAAACCGAAGATTTGTCCCAGATTAACTTGTTGACAGAAAACATACCATACTTGTTGATTATATTCATCACAAGTTGAGCACAGCGATCGCTAGCTTCACAAAATAAGAGAGAGTCGTCAAGAAACAAAAGATGAGTGATCGTAGGGCCTCTTTTACAAATCTTTATACCTTTAAATTGTCCAATTCTAGAGGCCGCTTAATCAAATTAGAAAAAACCTCTCGATATAATTAAAAATAAGTACCGGGAGATAGGATCGCTCTGCCTAAGCCTCGAGAGGGAATTATATAGCCGCTAGTCCTACCATTAATATTCAAAGAAAAAGAAGATGAAGACACACAAGTCATTATCTAATTGATAAATTTAGAGTCAAAGCCCATCTTAATCAAAACCAGCTTAATCCCTAACCACTCGACTCGATCATAAGCTTTTGCCATATCTAATTTCACTGCCATATAAAATTTTTTTCCGGATCTGTGTCTATTAAGAAAATGAAAGACTTCATGGGCAATAATGACATTATCCAGAAGTTGTCTATCGTTAATGAATGCTGCTTGATTTTCACAGATGCAGTTTTGGAGGCAAAGTTTAAGCCTATTTGAGAGAATTTTGGAGATTGTTTTGTAGAAGACTGAGCAAAGACTAATTGGTCTATAATGGGAGATGGAAGTGGGGTTTTTGCATTTCGGAATGAGAGTGATAAGTGTGTGATTAACACTTTTAAGCATTTTCCCAAATTTAAAGAAATCTTGGATAGCATTGCAAAATGACGGAGCAATAATATGCCAAAAATGCTGGAAAAATATAGGTGACATACCGTCAATACCAGGGGCTTTATGGGGGTTCATATCAAAGAGAGCTTGTTTTATCTCTGCCTCTTCAACTGGTAACAACAACTCTCTGTTGGTATCTCTAGAAACTGAAGAGGGGATACCTTCCAAAATATTGACTCCACCAAAGGATCCTTCTGATGTGAAAATGATGGAATAGAAGTCAGATATCAGTTTTTCTAAACCAACAGGAGTCTCATGAACCACATTATCCTCCCCAATCAGCTTTGTGATCAGATTTTGTTTCCTCCTTTGAATGGTGGCAGCATGAAAGTACTTGGTGTTTTTGTCCCCTTCTCTAAGCCAACTGATCCTGGACTTTTGTTGCCAATATATCTCCTCTTGTTTATACAAAAAGTCCAGATTCCTCTTAGTATCTTCCCATAACTTCCAGTCCCTCATCCCTCCTTGCATTCTCAAATCCTCAAGTTTGTCTTTGGCTTCTTGAATTTGGACAGCGACATTAGAGTTAGCTTTAGCACTCCACTTAAGAAGTTCAACTCTGTTGTTCTTAATTTTTTCCTGTAATTGGAACATGGGGGTCCCTTCCACTTGAATTTGCCAGGCTCTTTCAATAACATCCTCAATCTCTTTTTTAGCAAGCCACCTCTTGTCAAAGTAAAATCTTTTTGTGCTTTTAATTTGATTAGGGCATTCCTCAAGAAGCAGACTTCCATGATCAGAAGCTGATTTGAATTCTACCCTGACACATGCATCTGGGAAGCAAACACACCAGTCGGGGGAGCCAAAAAATCTGTCGAGCTTCTCCTCTACAAAACCTTCTCCTTTCCTATTATTAGCCCAAGTGAAATCTCCATTAATCATAGGAATTTCCATCATATTGAGGTCATCAATAAACCGATTAAACGCCAAAAAGTCGAGGATGTTCTCCTTTTCCTCCTTTTTCTCTCCAATGTTCCCGATATCATTGAAATCGCCTCCCATTATCCAATATTTACCCCATTTAACCTTAGAATTCCTCAAGTACATCCATTGGCTTTCCCTGATGTGACAATCATTGCTTGCGTAGACAAAAATAGCCCAGTACTCTTTGGAATCCCCCTCCCTTTTAAACTGAATCTCCATACAGAACTGACAAGAATGAACTCGAATAACATTCACAGAATTTCTCCACCCAACTAGCATCCCACCTTTGGTTCCAATTGGGTTCACATATTTCCAAAGCCAATCACCTAACCTCAAATTCCTACACACAGTTTGCACAAAAGTCGATTTTTTTTTTTTTTTTGTTTCACAAATAAAGAACATATCCGGGAGATGGAGCCTCCAGGCTTCCTTGAGCTGGGGAACTGTAGAGGGTCCTCCCAAACCTCTACAGTTCCACACCATCACCCTCATTGGTAGTTGCGGGGCCACTCCGGGCTGGCCTCATCCACCTCTTGGCTAAGTTCACAAACCTTCCTGCTCTTCTTATTTTGCACCACCGTGACTTCTCCACTCTCAGTCGTCTTCTCCTCTTCATCAAGTAAGTGAGCACCTCTTTTGCTACCAACCACCATGGGAGCGATGATGTTCATGTTGTTCTGGACTTTTGCAAAACCCTTTTTGGTTATTTTATGTTGCTTGATTTCTCCCGAACTTTGCTTGTTACAATTTGATTCTCTCCCAGGAACAGGTCTTTGATATGTGTTGGAGATGTCTTTCAGTGGTTGTTTTTGTTTGGCTTCCGTTATTGTCACCCCATACAGTTCCATTTCCCCTTCCATAATATCGGGATTTTCCTCGATTCTTCGGATTCTATCTTATTGTCCTCGCGCTTCTACTATCATAAAGTCCGGTTTCGAGTACTTGGGTTTTTGCTCCTTTCCCCTTGCTCCCATCTCCTCGAGCCGCTTTTAGTCAAATCCAAACCGACTCCAATCTTCCGGCACTAAGGGGGATTTGCACTTGTGATCAACAATATTAGGTTCCTCATTTTGTTTCCTCTCCGTTCTTTCGTTGTTCACTCTTCCACCATCTCCAAAAAATCCGATTTCATCCATTCTCCGTATTGTCCTTCGTTTAGCATTATTACAAATATCCTCATTTCTCTTCTCACAAATCTTTTCTATATGTCCGACTTTACCACAAGTAATAACAAAGATTAAGAAGATTTTCATACTTGAAGTCAACCCAAACTACTTTACCTCCCATCTTAATATTGGTCCTCCCGAGAAATGGTTTTTCAAGATCCACGGTAGCTAGAATCTTGATATGTCTTCCCCTATTACTTCCCAGGTTGAACCATTACATCCTTAACCTTAGTAAATATTTTCCCAATTTTTAGGCCAACCTCTGCACATAACCAATGTGAGGGGAGATTCCAAACTTGAACCCACATATCTATTTCAGTGAATGATTCTTTTTCTATCTTAAGATCTTCTGTCCACTCTTTTAGCACTATATATTGATTCTCGTAGTTCCACAGTCTACCGTTCAAGACACTTCTCTTATCTTCCCGTGTTCTAAAAGAATCGAAAGATATTTTGTCCTAGCTCCCTCATAGCAAAAGATTCTTTCAATGGCCAAAAACTTGACAACGACCTCTTGAGCCCGGAAAAATTCGCTTTCTTCATTCCATAAACTCTTCCGAACAAGCTTCGTTCGCACTCTTCTCGACTCTGAAATACATCCTTCTCATCCAGCTCAATTCCTTTTTTTTCCGGATCCGAGAGGGAAAACTACTTAGCTTCGCTTAAATGTAAATGTCATCGTGGTGGGGTATCCCCTCTGTTTCCATCCACCCACAGGAGAGATGGGGTTACTGTCGAGAGGAACAACCAACAAAATAGGAAGATGATTAAAAACAAGATTAAAATAGACAGAACGGAAATACACTGCGTGAAAAAGAAAAAAAGAACAAAAAACGACCTAATCGAGATGAAAACATCGGGGAAGGGAGAGTGGATAGATGAAACAAGATTTGCCGAGCCTAAGAATAGGAATCTTTAGGAAAACAGAAACTCGGTGAAAATAATAACAACTATCTTGGGAGGCTAATAAATCAACGCGATTCGAAAGCGTAAGCAAAAATCGAATGAAACTCGAAAATTTTGAATAGAAAACCTAGCTAAACTTTGCCTCCAAAACGAGGGACCTTAAAGTCTCCAGAGAAACCCTACACTCCCCATGTGAGAGACCCCCACTGCTATACTATCCCCAATTTGTCAACTTACATTGCAAATCCTTACTAGTAATGTTATGAACACAATCTAATGAGTGCTAGTGAAAATAGAACAAACACGCCCTCAAAACATCCTTTGACCCCTCGATCCGGTAAAACAACCGAAAAGATGGGTATAATATTAATTTTTAAGTCGAAAAGTTTAGAAATATTAACATACGCATTACCCAACACATAATTACACTAAGATTTTCACTTTAAGAGAAATAATAAAATAAATAAATAAACATGTAGGTCAATTAGGGGCCAATTATTTAAGTAATTAGGAATATGAATTCTTATTGTTAAAGGAGAAATTTTAGGAAATGATGATGTGATACAAGATTGTGGCAGTTAGGAATGACAATGAGTCAGGATAAGACCCGACCCACAGTGAATTTTTCTCGTTTGGGGCGAGTTTGAGACGAATAAATGGGTTTAGTAGGGCCCGACATAGAACCAACTCATATAATTAGTATACTTGTGTATGATGATTTCAAAAGTTGCATAAATTTTGTTAGACGCTAGTCATGCGGAAATCGTGCGCTTAAGAACGGTACTATTAATTTTACTTTTTTATTTTAATCTACTTTTGGTTGATTTTTTGCCATCTAGGTCCAATTTTTGGTCGATGCGTTTTTTTACCGATTTGGACATAATCATTTTGGCCTAGGGGCTAGGGCGCCCCCAACCTATACCTGTTGAGTTTAAGGGCTCATGTTTTACATACTTTGTTGGAACTTATTTCATAATTTATATAATATTTGAAATTACGTATTTAAAATTATTGTGAAATATTTATGTTGAATGATTATATAAGTTAAACAACAATCACACGTGATGAAATAAAATGTAGTGTGTATAAGTGTATTTGAGGTAGGAATAAAATTATGTTTCCAGACACAAATCAGGTTTTAAATAGCACACTATTAAAGACAAGTTCTTAAGCTACAATGTTTGTAAATGATGATGTTTTAGTGTTACAATAATTTGGTAAAATCAGCACTAATATGTTAGAAAGTATCTTTATCACAAGTTTGTAGTTCAAGTGGTATCGTTCACCCTTTGTAAAATGTGTTGACCAGGATTCGAACTCGATCTTTCAACTTCTTTAAATTTATCCCCTCCATCCAACCACTACTCCCAACTTATTAAAAAAAAGTTAGAAAGTATCTTTATCAAAATACAACACTTTTCAATTTTAGTTATTAAGAAATCTAAAAGAATTATTTCCTAATGTGGTTCAGAAACATATAACTAAAGTTGTTAAAACTAGTCTAGCCCGGTCCAATAATAGGCCAGGTCGGGCTATGATATTGTAAATCCGATCGGACCTATTTGAACCGTCCCATTAGCCCGAAATTTCGGTCAGCCCGATTTTTTCATGTCTATTTAAAGGTTTAGGTCGGGTTTGAGCCTCCAAAATGACGACATGATGGGATTTCGGCCCGGCCAATTTTCTGTTTGACCCGATGAGCTAAAACAGGTCGCCGCCCATTGACAATGACTCTACACTAAATGAATTAAAATCATCAGTTTTTAAAAGATAAAAGATTATTTTAAAAAAAAAAAAACTCTCCTACTTGTTTGAAAGGATGCATAAAACGAAATCAAAACTTGAAAAAGAAAATAATGGTTGGATACTTGGATGTACACCATACTAGATCATGGGCTTGTTTAACCTGATACTAGGCCTCTCTTCCAAGTTCAATTAATATGAAGCTTCTTCACGGGCTATTTCAATTTTGATTTCAATACTTGGGCCTCTAGCCCTTCAGCTATAGAGCCCATCCTAAGCTTAATCAGAATTCACAACTTAGGCCCATCAATGCATCTATTTTCATTTCTATTGTAGAGGATTCGAGTTCGGACAGTGAATGCCCAAAGTTGAAATAACACTCAAATAGAGTCCTATTTAGAAATTAGAAACTATAAATAACTCAAATTATGAAAAATAAAAATAAAATAAATAATAAATAAACCACGTTGTTTATGTAGAAAATATTTTCTTGTCCCTCTCAGATAATAAATCATGTGGGAAGGATGGCATGCCAGAGGATACATGCATTATTACCATCATTCATGTACAATAATATACATGAGTTGTGTGAAAATAAATTATATGCTTCTTGCCAACCTAACACAAGGGTTAACAGATATATGAGAAACATATTAAGCATAGTAAACAAAATCGTGTTTTAGCTAAAAGCTAAAACCACATTTAATGTGTAAATAACAATTTTACTGTTAATCTGTTAGTTAAGTTGGTTATAGGTTAGTTTTGTTAGTTAGTTGTTCAACTTCTATATATCTTTGTGTAAACTTCATTTCAGATTTCTTGAATTGATTTCTCATCAAGTTTCTATCAGATTTTCTCTCAATCTCTTACTCAACACTCTTGATTGAAAGACTTCAATATGGTATCGGTTTGAAGGAATTCATCCGCCGCTTCATCAACTCTCCAAACTCGATTCTTCATCAAGATTCGGTTCTTTTTCTTTTCTTGCCATTAAACGATCATGGTTATTGAAGAAACTCCTTCAATCGAGCAATCTACTTTTTTCATCGATTTCAATTCTCCGTTTTCCCTCCATCCAAGCGACAACCCTGGAGCGATCATACTTCTATGAGCCCTTCACAGGGGATAACTATGTGTCTTGGAGCCGAGTCAGAATAATGGCTCTCAATGTCAAGAACAAAACGACTTTCATTGATGGTTCAATATCTATTCCTCCACCCTCTTCTCGAATTCTTCATAGTTCTTGGCAACGTACAATAACTTGGTATTATCATGGATCTTGAACTCGTTTCTAAAGAAATTCGACAAAGTCTACTCTACTTTACAACCGCCAAAGATGTGTGGGAAGAATTAAAAACCAGGCACATTCGTAGTGATGGCCTCGTGTATTTCATCTTGACAAATCTCTCGAGTTCGGTTTCTCAAGGAACTCAATCAATCACATCTTATTATAATAATTTCAAAGCTCTTTGGGATGAGTACATAAGTTTTAGGCCGGTCATCAAGTGCACTTGTGGTTCTTGCTTCTTGCAATATTCCGCACTCATGATTAATACTCAAGCAAAATGACTTTGTCATCAAGTTCTTAGTTGGCTTACATGAGTCTTATGCTCCGATTAGAAGTCAATCGCTTTTTCATCTCCATTGCCAAGTTTAGCCAAAGTATATGCTCTCCTTCTTCAAGAAGAGTCACAAAGAACTCTAAGCAATGTAACAATACATGATACTACGAGATAATCCTATGGCAATGTTAGCCAAGCGATCTTTTTCTCAAAGATTTCCAGTTAACAAAGAGAAAAAGAAGGCAAAATGTTCTCATTGTGGGTTCACAGACACACAAGAGATAAATGCTTCCAATTGATTGGATATCCTCCAGGATGGAAGGGTCCTAAAGGCCCTAGAACAATGCAGACTCGCCAACGCTAATGCCACTATTGTTTCTCCCAAGACCGATCCTCATTCATCTATATTCTCTCACGATATGGTAGAGAAATTTCTTGCTTTTGCACAAGCACATCAGTCTACAAAAGCTGACTCCACTACTCAAATACATTCAAGAAAGCCTACTTCTATCAAAGGTATCTCTCGAACCTTGTGATATCTTAATTAGAAAATATGATTGGATATTAGATAGGGGCAACATATCATATGATCGTGATCCTGTTTTATTTTCTCACATCTCAAGACAAGTTTTTATATCCATTCATATGCCTAATGGTCGATCTTCGCCACTCATCTAGGTGAAGTTAAAATCTCTAAAGATTTGTCATTATCTAATGTATTATGTGTTCCATCTTTTACATATAATCTTATATATGTTTCTAGTCTAACCAAATCATCCAATTGTATTATCCATTTTCTTCATTCTCACTGTGTCATACAGGACAAGAACACCTTGAAGATGATTGGTTTTGCTAAAGAAATCAATGGCCTATATCATCTAAACTTCCCAACTGTTGCATCTACTGTTGGTCATTCATCAGATTTCAATATATGGCATGCAAGACTAGGACATCTGTCGCTAAAAGACTTTCATTAATTGATCTATAGATTCTAATAACAAGAATTTTGATTCATGTGATGTATGTCACTTTGCAAAACAGTAAAAGACTCTCATTTCCAATAAAGATTAGTTCTACTTCTAATATCTTTGATCTTGTACATTGTGATGTATGGGGTCCTTTCTCTACAGTTTCTAATACTGGTTTCAAGTATTTTTTAACAATTGTAGATGATTTTTCCAGATGTACTTGGATTTACATGATGAAATCCAAATCTGAGACCAGTATTCATCTTCCTCATTTTTATACCTTTGTTCATACTCAGTTTAATACCAAGATTAAAGTGATAAGAACTGATAATGGTTCTGAATTTTTACTCAGTAATTTCTATAAAACAAATGGTATATTACATCAAACTTCTTGTGTTGAAACCCCTCAACAAAATGGAATCGTTGAAAGAAAGCACCAACATTTGTTACAAGTTGCTAGAGCTCTTTTATTTCAGTCTAAAGTACCTTTATCATTCTGGGATCATTGTGTGCAAACTGCAGCTTATATCATCAATAGAGTCCCTACTCCTTTATTGAATAACAAGTCACCTTTTGAGGTTCTTTTTAATAAATCTCCTGATTATAACTTGTTAAAAGTGTTTGGTTGCTTAGCCTTTGCTTCTACTCTCGGTGCTCACAGAACCAAATTTGAGCCAGAGCTCTAAAATGTGTGTTTTTGGGCTATCCTATTGGCACAAAAGGATACAAACTTCAAGATATTGGTAATAACAAAATAATAATTTCAAGGAATGTTCGATTTTGTGAGACAATGTTTCCTTTCAAAATGTAATTTCGTCTGACACAACTCTAATGCTCCAAAACTTTGATTTCGATTCTCGTTGATATTCCATATGTTATTTCTTCTCCTACTAACATCAGACAAACTGATCATCCTCATAATGAGAGTACACAATAACTGGTTCTCTCCAATACAACATGGTTCTAATCCAATACAGTGGTTCTCCTACAATACTGATACCCACATCTCCTATACCACCAAACCGGGTCCCGTCCATGATGTTCCACGAGAATCTTGTTCATGATGTTCCACAGATACCAATCAAAGAAGGTCTAATAGAATCGAACCAATCCCAAATATTTACAAATTTATGATTGTGCATTACCTCGATCTCTTCAAGGAACACACTCACTCAACACTCACTCAACTTCTAAAATCGTAAACAATATAGCATTGGTAATGTCCTGTCTACACAACAACTCTCTCGAAGCACAAGGCTTTTTATCGCTTCTATCACCCAAATAGTTGAGCCTAGAACATATAAACAGCAAGTCGAGTATTGAATGGCAACAAGCAATGCAAACCGAGCTTCAGTGCACTTGAGAAAAACAATACATGGGTATTAGTTGACCTATCTCCCAATAAACATTCTATTAGTTGCAAATGGGTGTACAAAGTAAAGTACAAGGTAGATGGGACCATTGAAAGATACAAGGCTAAAGGCTAGTTGCAAAAGGGTATACACAAGAAGAAGGATTGGATTACTTTGATACTTTTTCTCCCGTCACCAAGCTTACAACAAATGATTAGTTTTAGCTTCGCAAAGACTCAACATCGCATTTACATCAACTAGATGTTAACAATGCCTTTCTTCATGGTGACTTAGATGAGGAAGTCTATATGACACCTCCACTGTGGTATTGCAAAGAACAACAAAGTTTGCAAGTCGACTAAAAGTCTTTATGGCCTCAAACAAGCCTCAAGACAATGGTTTCAAAAGCTTACTTCATGCCTCATTACTTATGGATTCAAAAGTCAAGAGTCCGAGTTCCTTTTTATTAAAACTTCTCCTACCTCAATAAATGTTCTTTGTGTTTATGTAGATGACATAATCTTGCCGTGAAACAATTTAGAAGAAATCAAGGCTATCAAAAGTCATCCGGATGCCACTTTCACCATAAAGGACTTAGGAACTCAAATATATCTTGGGCATTCAAGAAGACGCAAAGACCAAAGGAATTGCCATTTGTCAAAGGAAGTATGCTTTGGACATCTTAACAATCAGGCTATCTAGGTTGCAAACCTATATCTACACCAATGGATTCCAAAGTTGATCTTCACAACAAAGATAGTACTCTCTAGATGATCCATCAATATACCGAAGATTAGTTGGAAGATTATTGTATCGACAATCACAAGGCCGATATATCATATAGTATTCAAACTCTTTCTCAATTTATGTCTAAACCTACTAATGCACATTTGATTGCTCATAGAGTGCTCAGTACATCAAAACAAATCCCGGGAAAGGTTTGCTCTACCCCGCAAATTCCTCAAAGCTTCTCACAGGATACTCGGATGCAGATTGGGAGATGCCCGGACACTAGAAGAAGTATTGGAGGTTATGCCATCTATTGGGTAATTCCTTAATTTCTTGGAAGCCAGAAACAGCCAACGATCAATAGATCATCAACAGAGGTCGAGACGGGCCATTGATCAATCACATGTGAAATACAATGGCTAACTTATCTACTTAATGATCTTCAAGTCCATATTACACAACCTCTTTATTATCTATACTACGGACAAAGAAGTCAAAGCATGTTGTATTGCACACAACCCTTGTCAACATGAAATAACCAAACACATACTGAGATAGATTGCCATTTTGTACGGGAAAAGATAGAAGAAGGCTTGCTCAAGCTTTTACATATTCCTCTTCACAACAAACGGCAGATATTTTTACCAAGCCACTACCACCTACATTGTTTCAAAGATTTTATATCCAAGTTGGGCATGGTAGACATCCATGCACCACTTGCGGGGGTATTAAGCATAGTAAACAAAATCGTGTTTTAGCTAAAAGCTAAAACCACATTTAATGTGTAAATAACAATTTTGTTGTTAATATGTTAGTTAAGTTGGTTATAGGTTAGTTTTGTTAGTTAGTTGTTCAACTTCTATCGATTTTCTCTCAATCTCTTACTCAACACTCTTGATTGAAAGACTTCAATAAAACATTGTTTTAAAAATCCCCCGATTAGCTTCCGTCAGGTGCTTAGGCTCCTCTTATTGGCCTAAATTTTTCCTCCGACAGCCTCGCCTAACCCCGCTCAGGTCCTGCCTATCCCCGACTAGACGCTAGGACCCAGCCTGGCTCTCAACTAACACCTATCGCTTTTCCGAACAATGATGAGAAATAATCCTAACGCCAGAGCAATTTTTCATAGTTTAAACTCCCTTTTCTTTTCAGACATTATTGCTTTTCCACCTCAATCCTTAGAAATCTTCAATTTCTTTGTCTCATCGAGTTTGAACAAATATTAAATTAATTTAAATGTAAATGCTAATTGTGTGACATGTATAGAATTTATTTGCATATTGCTTGTAGTGTTGGCTTTGAGGAGATTAAATTTGTATTAAGGCAAAAAAGAAAATTGAATAGGAAGTTGAATAGGGCTTTGGAATAGGAAATATCAATCCAAAAAGAATAACGCACAATCATAATGATAATATTTGGCCATTATTGTTTTCTACTATAGAAATCTAATGAAAAGTGATAAATAATAATAATAATAATAATAATAATAATAATAATAATAAAAAATTGTAAAAAGCGCTATCGAAAAAGATGGGGCTGACCTTCTTATAAGCTACAAGCGGCCTAAACGCTCATTCAATATGGGATGAATCTCTTTCAACAATTATAATTTGTTGTTTTTGGAGTAAATTTAATGTTAAAAAGATCGTAATTATATTGGGTATTAAATGTCTTGGGAGATTGACTATGAAAAATTGAAATGTTGATTCATCCGTATATATATCCTTCTTTTAGAGTTTATAATTAATGAGGGGTAAAATCTTATTTTTTTCTTTTAAATATTTAATTAGTTATATAATTTTTTTAATTAATTATTAGCCCATAAAAGTTGTAAATTGGGTCAAGTCAGAAAAATCCAACAAGACCCAACTCGTTGAATCAAGACCAAGAGGCTCAACTCATAGCATCAAACCATAGAGATCTGATTCATTACACCAGGCCCATACGGCCACCCTAGGTATAAATAGCCCCTCTAGAATTATTATTCATTAAGTACATTTTTACTACTTAATTTCCTGAACACTCTAGATTTTTTTCCTATACATTGATAATTTAAGCATCAAAGAGGTTTCATTCGGTGTTTTTTCAGAAATTTTGGGTATTATTTGGAGAGGAGGTTTATACCTTATAAGTCGTGCTCTCACTGGTTAGATTGTGGAGAATTCCTGGAATCTTTATATGTACGAATGCTGTTTTGATTCCGAAAAAGGATAATCCAGAAACAAAACCTTGAAAGATTGGAGACCTCTCTCAGTAATATTATCTGTAAAGTTTTAGCCAAAGTTTTGGTTAATCGGCTTAAAGGTATCTTACGGTCTTACCTTTCATTATTTCTAATAGTCAGTCTGCGTTTGTTCCTAGGAGGTCGATTATGGATAATGTTCTGATTGCTTTTGAGATTATTCATGGTATGAAAAGTAATACTAGAAAAAGTGAATGGGACGTGGCTCTTAAAATTGATATTAGTAAGGCGTATGATAGTATGAACTAGGACTTCTTGAGTGGTATGATGAGGAGATTAGGATTTGCTGAGAAATAAATTAAATGGATTATGTTGTGCGTTACAACAGTCATATATTCAATAGGGGTAAATAATGACTTTGTTGGTCCCATTCATCCTAAAAGAGGATTAAGACAAGGTGATCCACAATCACCTTACTTGTTTATTATTTGTGCGGAAGGGCTTTCTTTGCTTATTAGAGATGTAGAAAATAGAGGACTCATTCATGGAAATAGGATTTGTAGACGTGCTCTGTCGGTCTCTCATCTATTTTTCGCCGATGATAGCCTTTTATTTTTTCGTGCAACCACTGAAGAATGTGATAAAATTAATGAGTTGCTTGAGTTATATAAAATGGCTTCGGGTCAAAATTTTGGAAAGTCTGGGGTTTTTTGAGTAATAATATGACTCAACTGAGGAAGGATTCTATATGCAGGTCGTTGGGAGTTTAGCGACATCTTAATACGGGTAATTATTTGGGGATACCTTTTTTAATTGGGAGGAATAAAAGATTAATTTTCCAACATGTCAAGGATCGAGTTTGGAAGTGCATTCAAAGTTGGCGTGGGAGAAACTTATCTCGAGCAAGAAAAGAGGTACTACTTAAATCTATGGCTCAATCTATTCCTACATATTTTATGAGTGTGTTTATGCTTCCTGCCTCTTTGCTTGACGAGTTAGAAAAATGATGAACTCCTTGTGGTGGGGATCGAGTAAGGATAAAGCTAAAGGAATTAATTGGATGAGTTGGAAGAGAATGTGTGAAAGGAAAGAGTTTTGGGGATTGGGTTTCCGAAATCTATCATTTTTTAATATGGCACTATTAGGGAAACAAGGTTGGAAGTTTCAGAAAGATCCAAATGCTTTTATTTGTAAGATTATCAAAGCCAAATAATTCCGTGGAGGGGATTTTTTAAGTGCAACTTTAGGAAATAATCCTAGTTTCACTTGGAGAAGCATTTAGTATTCCCAAGCAGTGCTTAGAAAATGTGTTAGATGGAGGATTGGTAGATTTGATAAAATCATAGTTTGGGGGATCCTTAACTTTGAGATGATGTTAATTCTCATATTGAAACTCCTATTAATATGGAATTATAAAATCTCAAAGTTAATGACTTATTTATCCCTTGATGTGATGAGTGTGGATGTGGAATTGATCGAAGAGCTATTTTGTCACAGAGATTTGAAGCAGATTGCCAATATTCCATTGATTCAAGGGGCAGAGGAAGATGTATTGGTGTGACATTTTGATAAGAAAGGAAGATATTCAGTTAAAAGTGGGTATCGGATTGCTGCAAACTTGATGGGCATTGATCAGTGTAAGAGGAGAAGTTGGTGGAAATTTTTTTGGTAAGACCAAATTCCACCAAAAGTTAAACATTTTATGTTGAGGTTGAGTAGGGATTGCTTGCCTACTAGAATTAATTTAGCAAGGAAAAATATTTTGGTGGATCAATATTGTGTTATCTGTCAAAAGGACTTAGAGAACTGTTGGCATCTGTTTTCTAACATGTGAGTTTGATGATCGGTGTTGGGAAGTTTTATGGGTCAAGAATGTTATTAATGATTGAATGAATAATGTTGAATCCTTTGCAGAATTCTTGGAGAAGTTGATTCAATATGTGGATTCTTCTTGTGTTGCAGAGACGGCTATGGTGTTATGGAATATGTGGAGACAACATAATTTGAGTTGTGGAATAAAAGTCATATATCGCCAATCCAAATGGTAATAGTTGCTAATTGTGTTATAAATGAATGGAAAGTGGTGAGAGCATGTAAAGGTGTTGATACTTATTAGGCTAATGCAGCTGAGTTTAATAATAATCAGTGGATGCAACCAGCTTTTTCCATTCTTAAAATGTAATACGGATGATTCTATTAGCAAAGTGGTTCGAATTGTACATGTATTGGAATGGTCCTTAGGAATGATGTGGGTGAGTTTCTTGTGGCTAGAACTATTACTTTTCCTAGACAATACCAAGTGAGAGAAGCACTTTCTTGGATTTTTGGAATGAGATTCAAGCAAGTTGTATTCAATTTGATGCTAAAGTGGTGATTGATAATCTTTCTTGGCGGATAGGGGGAATCATAATATTACGCTATTTTAAATGAATGTAGTATGTTATTTAATGGTGAATGGACTTCTTGCTGGCTTTCGTCAGACGAGGAGGAAATATGATTGCTCATGAGTTAGCTAAAAGTTCTTTTTCTTTTACTAACACATCGGTGTGGACAAGTCCACCTCCATGTATTGAACGTTTATTATTGGATGGCGCTTCTAATTAATAGAATCTTTACTTTTGGTGTAAAAAAAAAGAGGTTTCATTGGGATAATCTTGGGGCTCTTATAACCTTGTTTGCATGCTACATGTCAGTTCCTGACACGTGGATTAGACATTAGACCGAAGACAAATACCTTAGCTCGAAGTACCTTGACTTAAAGTGAATTGCCCAATTTTCTGCGGCATCAATAATCAATAATCACATATATAAATAGAGGGGCAATTTTAGAACACGAGATTAATGATTTAACTTCATTTGTTTCCTAACGAAAGTAAAATTTTTGTGTAGGGATGACAATGGGTGGGGATGGGGCTGGTATGGGACATACTATCCCCATCCCTAAATCCCATTTCAAATATCATCCCCGTACTATTCCCCATTTTGTGTTTTTTGCAGTACGAGGATGGGGAATTCCCATTCGAGGAACGGGGTTCCCATTTTGTATCTATTAACAAATAAAAACTATAAAAATAAAAAAATTTACTTAAAATAGTCAATGATTAAAATAGATATAAGTATCACGAATCACTATTTTATAATAACTTCACAATATAAACCTTAACAAATTGAGTTAAAAAAATATTCAAAATACAAAGTCTAGTAATCTTGAAAATATAAAAGTCATTAAAATATAAAACACACAATTTTTAAGATTTAATTTTAAGGTGTTTATATATATATATATATATGAACATATAAGGGAACGGGGACGGGATGGGAAATCCTTGTTTTATCTAATCGTGGACGGGCCGAGACGGGGATATAAGTATCATCCCCGTCCAATCCCTCGATTTTAGAAAAACAGGGAATCTCGCTTTCGCTACCATCTCCGAATGAACGAGATTTTCCGTCCCATTTTCGTGAGCCGGATTTAGGTTTTGAGGGGCTTTGAGCAAAAATAATAATGGGGGCCCTTGTGTTTACGTGAAAAATATAAAAATAAAAAAATAATGTTACAATTATAATTTCATTGATTTAACATATAAAATACTTATTTTAGTAGTAAAAATAGTCATACTCCAACTTTAATGTTTTGGTCTCATTAAAGGAAAGTTACAAAAATGATCGTTTAATACAATTTACCATAGAGAAAAGACCAAAAAAAAAAGAACTTTTAATGAATTAGCTATGAAAAATTGATATTCTTGCATTTTTATCTATAAGTCATCAATCTATCTTTCATAACCAATTAAATACTGAAATTCACTCTCAATTGCAATCAAAGACAAGCTAAGTTATTATTTTTTGTTTTTCCAAAAAAAAATAAGGAAAGAAAAACACAAAAGTTAGAAATAGAAAAGGGAAAAATTAATTAATTTTTGCAATTATTAAGACTTGAACTTGTAATCTTGCTTATCTGCCACCTTACAAATTTGTTATTTATTTCAACCTCTTTAAATATATAACTAAACAAACATATATAAAAAAACTCTGGGACCCTTACCGGAAAGGGGCCCGGTGCGGCGGCACCATCCGCACCACCCGGGCTGCCCCGCCTATTTTATTCGGGATCCAATAGGGATGATTGCCCATGTGAATTTTGCCATCCCTATTTTTGTGTCATGGACGCACTAAAGGTGTGATCACCGATCATGGCGCGATTACTAATTTCTTGAAATAAAGTGAATTGCCATGTGCTATTTTATCAACAAAAAGTCTCAATTTGTTTTTGTAAATTAAAACCGAATATCTGTATTTTTTTTTTTTTTTTGGCGTCTTGGTATGGGTTGGTGAGATTTTTGCAATTTCTAAATAGTTTAATTGATATGTTAAATATACAAAATATATATATATATATATATCATGAAGCCTGGACTTATATCCCTTAATTTAGTGTACGATTCGTGTCAAATTTGTGATCGAGACTGAAATTGACACCCATACATATATGCATTATTGTATATATAAAATGACTTCACTTGAAGAGAAAAGGAAAAATATTTTCATAATTTCAGCCTATGTTGACTCATCTTCCAAATCTAAAAGAAAGTAGAAGCGGAGTCCAAAAGTCACAATTGTATCAATTCTACAGCAGTGTCATCATTAGCCTTAACAACCAAACTTTGTATTTGGATTTGAAAGCCACAAAAGTTTCTTTGAAAACTTTTCCCACTTTTGGTGGGGCATTTAATCAATTTTAATTATGATTGTCCAACAACATACCAAAACGTCATTGCTCATTGAAAAATTAGATTTTAAGTTTTCAATGAATATTAAAAATATATAAAACATTTTTATTCTTTCGTATTTTTATCATCTTCACCGATTTTGACAAGAAAATTATAAGATAAAATTGAACTTACATACAGTGGTGGAGACATGGGGCCAACGCCTTTCCATTTTAAAAAATAATTATATTAAAAAAATTTGCAAGAAAATATTTTAATTAAAATTTATATGAATTTTCTTAGTTTTTTATTTGGCTCAACCACAATCGTGTATTAGCCTATCCTTGGCTCCGTCATTGCTTACATATGTTCTATAGATAGATGTATCTTGATATATAGAGAGAAAATAAAAAACAATTAATTACTAATTCACAACCGAGATCGGCATGATACAGATTGGTCCTGAGGTGATCCTCAATAAACCTACATGAGTAGCAATTAAGGGATGAGAGGAAATATAGCTCCGTATAACGAATAGTGGGAAAAGTATGATAAATTGGGGTTAGGGTAAAGGAACAACTCGGGAATATAATTACGGATAAGAATGAGTAACAAACTTTGAAACCTCGTAACAAATCCTAGATTCTATGTAACAAATTCTCGATAATCACGGAAATTCTAGGCCTAAAAATCATTATACATATATAAGGCAAAAACTTGCGTGAGACGGTTTCATGGATTTAGATCCGTGAGACGAGAGCCCTTACACAAAGTTTTAAAGTTTTTTTTTTTCCGATTTTATTTTTTTTTAGGGTTTATATTTGTGTTTTTAGGGTTTATGTTGTTTTGGGTTTATTTAATTGATTTGGGTTTTTAGGATTTTTAGTTTTTTTTAGGGTTTATTTTTATTTTTCGGGTTTATTCTTCATTGTTCATGTTTTTAAGATTTATTTTTGCTTTTTCTTCATGGTTCATTATTATTTTTAAATTTATTTTCACGATTCATGCTTTCAAGACGGTTTTTCAGGAGAGTCGTCTGGCCTCACTGATTTAGATTCATGAGACTGGGCCACAAGAGACTTTGCTTATATATATAATTATAAAACAGAAAGATTTATGAGATTTTAACTCTTTTCAATAAGGTTAAAAATCTCATCAAAAACTTTAGGAATAGTGAAGGAAATTAGCCGCCAACCATGAATAATAATTATTAGCACATGAAACATGCGGAGTGGGGCAGTTCACGTGTAAGAAAATTGGGCTGTATTTGTCAATGCCAAATTGGCAAGACGTGTGAGTGTGACCCCAATGAATCATGGTTCTTATTAATCAACCTCCTAATATTTGGTGGCTCTTATTTTAAACCAATTTCATGTGAATTTAAGGATGCTACATTGCTATGATCATCTGTCTCTTACTTGATATTTCATAAAAAAAAAAAAAAAAAAATTTCTGTTTTATAAGGTGAAATTTTTCAGTATGGTGTGTAATTGATTATTGATCAATTGGATTTTCTATTTAAGTATATACGCCAAATGTATAAAATAATGTTATTAGTATTTTAATATTATAGTGTATTAATAACGTCAGAATATGAGATTTTCATTTATTAATGAGAGAAAAATTTTAGAATTATGAATCCAAATCAAAATCCGAGGTACGAGTTTTACATGATTTATTTACTAATTATGAAAATACAAAATTAAACACGAACAAATTTATCAAAATTAGTTTTTTTGACAAATAGGACCAAAATTACCACAATTAAATAGTATGTGGCTGAAATTGTCAAATCCTAAAAATACAAGATTAAAATTGTTATTTATTGAGAGGCGTAAATTGTCACGTGACTAAAATTGCAACTTTAAATGTTACGAGAGCATGGGGCGTTTTAGACTTTCGGCCAAGTGCAAAATGGTCGATTTTTTTTTTTTTCATTTTGGCAAGATGAATGTTGGACCAATATTTGGAAAAAGAAATAGAAGAAAGAGACAAATATGAATGTTGTACCTACAACAATTCTTTTCATGGTTTTCATAATATACAAATCGAACAGGTAATTCTTAATATTTGGAGCCAAGACAAGAAGATTTATTGGTTTTTTAAATTTAATTCAATTTTTTTGTATGAATTAGACCTTCGATTGAATTTTCAAATGCGGTCCAACGCAAATTTAACAAGGTCATCCGAGATCGAGTGCGCGGCCCGCCGACCGCACTGTCTATGGTGGCTTCGCCATGGTTACAGGATTAATATTGCAATAACCCTATAAATAAATAACCAAATTTATAATTTCCAAAGGGATATGTATAACGACTAAAAATAGGGGTACTTTAGTCTATTTTTATGTATTTATACTCTCAATAAGAAAACAAGCATATAATTTGCGATAGACGAAAAATAAAAGTTGATCTATCTTAGTTGGACGGAAGGAGTACGGATGACAATGGGGCGGGTGTAAAGACCCGTAAATGGGATGGGTTCAAACCCAACCAAGTGAGTAGCAGGGAGGGTAACGGGTTTCATTTCTTGGGACTAGACTGGGTTCGGGGCGGGTAACATGTTCGGCTAGATCCGTCCCGAACCTACCCATTATATTATTTTTAATTAATACTATTAAATATATAATATATTAGATCGGACTTATTTCAAAACCTTGGTTTTGAATTCTCACGCGATTGTTTTGAGAGCGGTGTAAGTCCAGCGGCTACGATAATCAGAGGGGGTGAATAGATTATCTCCATCTTTCGATTTCGCCCTCTTTTAACAATCGAATGCTCAAACAAAATAATGAAGGTGCGGAATGAAGACAACACACGCCGATTTAAAGAGGTTCAACCCACCTAGGGCCTAATCCTCTACCACCCCAAAGATATCCGGATGGATTTCGAAAGAAAAAGAATTTTATTAATTACCAAAATTAATACAAATTCAACTCACAACACCTTGGAAGAGCACCACACTCTTCTTCAACACCACCTTGAGATTACCACAATCTCTTCTTGAAGATTACCACAATCTTCAACGGCACCTTGTGAAGATTACCACAATCTTCACTCAAGAGCACCACACTCTTCAACACCTCAACAAGAAGATTACCACAATCTTCTTACACCTAACACCTAGTTCACCCAAGTGTGTTCTTACCACAAGAACACTCACAAGGATATCTTGTGTTTGAATGACGACCACAAATTCAAGATTACAACTCGATAATTGATAATACAATAGAGTGCAAGTGTAATCAAGAATAGCCTAGACCTCAAAGATGTGAAAGTGATAAGTTTAGCAATTTTACAACAAGAATAATAAATATGAAAGACCAAGTGTTTGCTTGAAGTGTATCTTGTTGTATCAGATCTCAATTGTTGTGTTGGTTGCTCCAAAACTTCCTCTATTTATAGGAGATGATTGATCAAGCATAGCCTCCTCTTGGGGATTGAAAATCTACGAGAAAAATACAATTAAAATCAAGAATATAGCTGTTAGAAATCAATCCCACAATTTAAGGAAATGTGTCTCATTGTCAAACGGTCATATTTTTTTGTCCAATACATAGATGCGGACCGGTCGCACGTAAATAGACGTTGGAAAAAATACACAAAGAAAATAACACAGGCAACGGTCAAGGGGTCTTCGACCGGTCGACCTATACCTTGACCGGTCCCCCTCATTGCAAAATCAAGGATTGAAGAGTCTGTTCCAAACCTCAACAGCGGTGTGCACGGCCGACTGGGCGACGGCCGACCGGGACGGTCAACGCCGAGCATGACTGGCCGACCTGCTCGCTTTTTTCTTCCGTCTCATTTTCTGCTTCTAAAAACATCTTCGTGCACGGGTTGCCTATAGGGCGACCTGGCCGACATGATGAGAAATATTGTCCAATTTTGTCGAAAATAAAACTCAAGAAATACTCCGAAAATTTAGTAAAAACATTTTAAACCGATCGGAAGTATTAGGACAACATTTAGAAACATCGTTTGAGAGTGAAAACCCAATAACGTAAAAATCATTAAAAGCGTTGTCCAACTTAGACGAAAATAAACTTGAAGAAATACTCCGGAAAATATTAAAACCATTTTAAATCATTTAGGAGTATTTGGACAACCTTTAAAAACATTGTTTTGGTGATAAAATAAAATCATCAAAATTAAGATAAAAACATGTATCAAACAATCTCCCCTTTTTGATGATTACAAACCAAAACAATTTTTACACAAACTAAGAGAGCAATTTTAGAAAAGATTTTCCGGTAAAAACATTTGACCGTTTGGAAGCAACCAAAATTTCCAAAAAAAAATTAAAGCAACCAAGTAGGGAGTAAATATTTTCAATAAAAAGCACAAGCTCCCCCTATCCACAAGCACATCAAGAATAATGTAAGAGCAATAAACCATAAGCTAAAAGCTTTAGCTTTTACAATTTGTTCAAGAGCTTATAAGCTCCCCCTGTCACAAAACAACATTAAGTAATAATATAAGTCCATCAAGCAACAATTGGACTAAAAATAAATCACAACTTATGGCTTTTATGAGCCATAGCTTATAGCTTTTATGACAAGCTTTTATTAGCTTCTTTGAGCTAACGAGCCAATTACCTGTTTCTCCCCCTTTAGAATCATCAAAAGGAAGGTTAGGATGATAGAAACATCATAGAAGTATATCAAAGTGCGCCAAAGAAATGGTTTATCAACCATTGAGCAATTTAGGCTTAAAAACCAAGGAAAATGGGAGAAATGTATCATGATGAGTTCATACGCTCGTTTTGTTTCCCAAAACATGATCTCAATGAGTATTGAAGACTTGTGGAAGCGAGAGAATCATGTAGAAGTTGAAATTTTCATTGCGACATTTTAACAAACACCTTGTGTGCGTGAAAAATATAAGAGGTTGTATATAACTTTGTAAATGGTTCAAGCCAAAAAAATTTCATATCATCAATCAACCTCATTTCAAAGCTCAAAAATCATATGCACCATATGCAATAATTTGTTCATCAATTAAGAAGCTCAAAGTAGATTCTCAAGTTTTCAACCCAATTGAGATAAGCTAAGAATGATCAAGGCATTACAAATGCCAAAAATTAGAGCAACCATCAAGTAATAAGTCATGCTTTCAACAATACATGTATCAAATGACCCAACATATTCAACTAAGCATAACAAAGCAATAAAAGAAGCACTTTTACCATCAAGTACTTCATACCACTTATCAAACAATGCTTTAGAGTATTTTTACCATCAAATACTCCATCAAAAATCATGATCATCCACAAGTCATTATCAACTTGCAATAAACTCATCACAAAAATATATGAATTGCATTAAGAAAAATACATATAAGCCACAAACTCAAGGGTTCAACCCAATTGAGCTAAAGAGAGTGAAATTCTTACCATTCAATCGGTAAAGATGAGCATCGTTGATGATAAACGAGCTAGACAATCCCCAAGATATATAATTTATGCAACAAAATACATTTGAAGTGAATTGTGTGTGAAAATGACAAAGGGACGAAAAATGAACCAAAAGAGCCAAAATGGCTAAGTCCTGGAAAAAAAAAGCATTTTAACCAAAAAATCCCTTAGGGCGACCGGTCATGGGCAAGATGGCCGGTCGAGCAGGTGGGCGACCGGGTGCCCTCGCCTGGTTGCTCCTCATTGCTCGTTTGATTTGCAAAATCCGATTTTGATCCGTAAATCCGATTTTTCCCCTAAGTTTTAAAACGTGCAAAATGCAAACGTAGACCTCATTCAATATACATTATGTCATAATCAAGCTCGAAATGAGGTAAAATACTCGGTTAACGATCAAAAAGTCCGCGAGTTATCCTTGAGACTAATTAAACACATCTTAAGTTTTTGTTAAAAATCACAATCCCTTAAAATATATCGAATCTCAATATGTTTAGTTTGATTATGACGAACCAAATTTTGAATACGAATAACCGTATAATAGATACCAAACTTGTTATCCCGAAAAAAAAAAATAAGAACGTTTTAAAGTTTTGGATACAACAAGTCATAAGAAGAAGTGCCTTTCAAACATTTGAAAATTTCTTTTAATAAAGACTTTAATGAGATTCGTTGGGATAGTTTTTTTTTTTTTTTAAGTCGAGCATATAGACATAAGGCATATGGAATGTCGAGTCTATAGGAATAATACAAGAAAACATACCTAGAATTTAATTGTCGACCGACATACCTTTCTCAACCTTTGTCAATCTTTAGCCATAGAGGTTGAGATAGTTCTTCTTTCTTCAATGTCTAACTCCTTCAAGAGTTCTTTTGAAAAATAACTATCTTCTTGGCATTGAGTAATTTGAAGTCCAAGCAATAAATTGAGCTCCCCCATCAAGCTTATTTCAAGTACACTTTGCATCAACTTGGAAAAATATCTTGCACAAATATTCATAAGTAGCACCAAAAATATTCTCATAAATATGTACAAGCTTGCCCTTTTTCACAAACAAAAAGAGTAGTAGTATCAACTTTACCTTTTGTAAAATCATTTAGCAAAAATAGCTAAGTCTATCATACCATATACTGGGTACTTGTTTTGAACCATACAAGGCCTTAAAAACAATCATTCGCCTAGAGAAATTTTTAAACTCCCGGAGGTTGTTTTATATAGACTTCATCTAGAATAAAACCATTTAGAAATTTGGATTTAACATCCATTTGGTAAAGCTTGAAATTTTCTTAAAACAAGAATGGGCAAGTAAAAATGCAAGTAGCTACTAAATGTGCTATGAGTGCAAATATTACATCAAAAACAATTACCTTCTTTTAGAAAATACCTTTGAGCTACTAACCTCGCCTTAGTTCGACCAAGGTTGTCTTGGTCATTGAGTTTGTTCCGGAATATCCTTTTTGTCTTCTACATCATAGGGCACTCAATTGATCTAAGGTGTTCATAATAGAACAATTACATCCAAATATTTTGAGGTAACTAATATTTGGAGTACTTCATTTCTCATCTACACAACTTAACAAACTCATTAATGCAGACGCTTATATAAGCAAGAAAAAATAGTCCAAGTGTAAAAACATGCCTCAATCATCAATCACAAAAATATCTTGCATAAGAGCATAGTAGAAATAGACACTATATATATGTACTATGAAGCAATAAACACATACTATGCATTTAGAAGATTATCAAGAGTCTAATAAAACATGCAAGTTCAAATAAGCTTAAGAAAGCTACAAAAGGTCTCTTTTGAAATTTGAAAATCCGAAAGCATATAGTTGAGACCTTATTTAAAAGAAGTATTTGTACAAGAGTTGATACGGCAAATATGTGCAATCAAATATCGAATAGTGCCTTTCAAAAATCTAAAAATCCTCTTAATGGCACTTGTATGAAATACTATGAAAAACAAGCACATAGGCATATGGCAATACACAAGTAAACGTACTCGATAATTTATGCCTTTTCTTGACAAATAATGATGAAAATGGCCATTTGTGAAAATATGTAGATCCTACACAATTCTTAAAACAAATCTAGCACAAATCATAATGATAGAAGTGTAGGCTAAGAGATATCACAAGTAAGCTCATGCCATAAAAATCCATAAGAGATGATCATACACTTTAGTCTACAAAAATGCACAAGAGTTTTAAAAACATCATATAAGGTCTTCTTTTTCAAAAATTTTAAAAATACAAATAAGTTTTGAAGACCTTAATTTAAAATTTAAATACATGAAAACTCATTTGCAATATAGGCACAAATAAAAACATGCATACTAACTAGATAAAATGCATATTTTAAATGGGGAGATACGGTTTACCAATTACGCCGTTTTTCCATGGGTTGTGTCGTTCCCATTGTTGATGATATCTTCCCTTGAGAAGTCACTTTGTTGATGATGGCTTCTTTGATTGCTCCATTTCAAGGTTTGTTACCTTCCCATTGTTGATGGTCTCTTCTTCTTTGAAAATCATCTTGTTGATGATGTCTATGCCATTTCCAAGGATTGTACTCTTCCCATTTTTGATTGTATCCTCTTCTTGGAAATTGGCTTTGTTGAAAATGTTTTCTCCTTCTTTGATCAAATGACACGGTCATTTGATGTCTTCTATGTATGAATTTTCTTCGATCATTATTTCACGGTACCTAATATGACATTGTTTTGTGGTACCCTCATGTGTTTGGGTCCTTTGTGATTAGTCTTGAGACTTTTAGGTCTCCAACAATAATTAGAGCTATTTCTAGCACGACAAGTATTTACCGTATGACCCTTTTTACCGCAATAAAAGCATGTAATAATTCTAGGAGCATAATGACCAACGTACTTAGAGACTTGATTCTTTTTCATGTGATTGACACCCTTAGGCTTATGATCAAGTTCTAGTTTGAATTATAACAATCAACAATATTGGTTATTCTATCGGTGACTAAGTTGGATTTAGATAAATCATTTTTCAAGCAATTTATATCCTCAACAAGAGTACTATTCTCTTTCTCAAGGTTTCTAACCTTGTCAAGAGTGGTGGTGTGAGCACATGATAGTGATTCATAGGAAGTAAATAAACTATCCTTATCATTTTTCAAAACAATGAATTCCTTTTTCAAATTTTTGTATTTAACAAGTAAGTTTTGGAATTCATCTTGTAGCTCATCATAATCATTTTGTAAATCACTATATTCATTTTTCAATTCATGGTCATAAGAAGTAGAGGGTTTAGAACTTACCTCGTTTTCTTCTTCGATGCCCATGAGGCATTGTTCAACTTGTTCATCATGGGAGGTTGTAGAAGGCGTTTATCCCATGTTGTTGGATTTGATGTTGTATCCATTTGTGAAGTAGATGCTTTTGAGTTGCTCCTTTCATTTGCATATACTTCATAGATGGCTTCTAATTTTTGCCATACTTCATGTGCCGATTGAATACCTACAACATGATCAAATTCCAAAGTGGTAAGTGAACAAAGTAAAATATTAAGAGCTTTACCATTTAAAGAGATGATTTTCTTCTCTTCATCATGAGCTTTTTGAAGCCTTTTGAGGTGTGTGGTGTATCTTTCATCGGAATGGATTCTCCATTAATGACGGTGTTCCAAATGTCGAACCCGCAACCTTGTAAGTAGCATTCCATTCTTTCTTTCCAAAATATAAAATTTTTGGAATCAAACCGAGGTGGCTTGGTGGTGGAGGTGCCGGAAAGGTGAGCTTCGTCAGTAGCCGACGATCGTTTCTCTTCACTCGCGATGTGAAACGAGCTTGCCAAAGAGTTTGGCTTTGATACCACTTGTAAGTCCAAGCGGCTACGATAATCTAGAGGGGGGGGTGAATAGATTATCTCCATCTTTTCGATTTCGCCCTCTTTTAACAATCGAATGCTCAAACAAAATAATGAAGGTGCGGAATGAAGACAACACACGCCGATTTAAAGAGGTTCAACCCACCTAGGGCCTAATCCTCTACCACCCCAAAGATATCAGGGATGGATTTCGAAAGAAAAAGAATTTTATTAATTACCAAAATTAATACAAATTCAACTCACAACACCTTGAAGAGCACCACACTCTTCTTCAACACCACCTTTGAGATTACCACAATCTCTTCTTGAAGATTACAACAATCTTCAACGGCACCTTGTGAAGATTACCACAATCTTCACCTTGAAGAGCACCACACTCTTCAACACCTCAACAAGAAGATTACCACAATCTTCTTACACCTAACACCTAGTTCACCCAAGTGTGTTCTTACCACAAGAACACTCACAAGGATATCTTGTGTTTGAATGACGACCTCAAATTCAAGATTACAACTCGATAATTGATAATACAATAGAGTGCAAGTGTAATCAAGAATAGCCTAGACCTCAAAGATGTGAAAGTGATAAGCTAGGCAATTTTACAACAAGAATAATAAATATGAAAGACCAAGTGTTTGCTTGAAGTGTATCTTGTTGTATTGTATCTTAATTGTTGTGTTGGATGCTCCAAAACTTCCTCTATTTATAGAGAGATGATTGATCAAGCATAGGCTCCTCTTGGGGATTGAAAATCTGAGAAAAATACAATTAAAATCAAGAATATAGTCAAGAAATCAATCCCACAATTTAAGGAAATGTGTCTCGTCAAACGGTCATATTTTTTTGTCAATACATAGATGCACCGGTCGCACGTAAATAGACGTTGGAAAAAATACACAAAGAAAATAACACAGGCGACCGGTCAAGGGGGTCTCGACCGGTCGACCTATACCTTGACCGGTCCCCCCATTGCAAAATCAAGGATTGAAGAGTTCATTTCCAAACCTCAACAAGCGGTGCAGAATTCGGCCGACCGCGACCGGCCGACCGGGACGGTCGACGCCTTGATGACGGCCGGTCCTGCTTTTTTCGTTTTTTCTTCCGTCTCATTTTTGTTTCTAAAAACATCTTGGTGCACGGGTTGCCCTATCAGGCGGCAATTGGCCGACCATGAGACAAATATTGTCCAATTTTTGTCGAAAATAAAACTCAAGAAATACTCAGAAAATTTAGTAAAAACATTTTAAACCGATCGGAAGTATTAGGACAACATTTAGAAACATCGTTTGAGAGTGAAAACCCAATAACGTAAAATCATTAAAAGCGTTGTCCAACTTAGACGAAAATAAACTTGAAGAAATACTCAGGAAAATATTAAAACCATTTTAAATCATTTAGGAGTATTTGGACAACCTTTAAAAACATTGTTTTGGTGATAAAATAAAATCATCAAAATTAAGATTAAAACATGTATCAAACAAGCGGTACTTCCCTTTTAGCTAGAATCATCATATTATAAAGGTAAAATTACTTTTTAGTTTTTAAGTGGAGCCACTTGGAGATTTAGTCTTTTTTTTTTCTTTGACGTTGAATTTATTCCTTAAAATAAAGAAAAATAAGACTTTTAGTCCTATCACCTATGACCTGCTAGTCTGCTACAATAGGTAAATATTACATGTTGGCTTATTAGGCTTTTTTCTTTTTCAAAAACATAATTCTTCATTCCAAATTAATGATTATGGCGTCCAACATGGCAATACTTGGCAAGTGGGTTGAAAAAATATTGAAAATGAATTTATTTAATATAATATTGTAATAATTTTTATACCATAATTATTTTAGGCTAAATACCCATTTATGTTTCTTTCTTATTTAACATCCATGATTTGTGAATAATTCTTTTTTTTCCAAAATATTTTATTTATCTATTTTTACGGATATGTTTTTCATTAAAGTTAAATACTCATAATATTTAATCCTTTATTAAAATATAGTTATATATAATTAGAAATTTAAAATATGGTAAACTACAAAATATAATGTAATGTGTATGTGTATATATAAAAGTATATAATCAAAATAGAACTATATATATAAAAGAGTTATGGTATTAGAAATGAGATTTACAAAAGAAAAATGGAAAAAAGGAAATAGCAAAAATATTTTTTCTAAATATTTTATGTAAAAAAATTTGTATTTATATTTTTCGCATTTTTTTTACAATTGAGCTTTTTTTACTTTAGTTGGAAATAAACTTTAAATTTATTTAATTTTGAAACTGTTCAAAATATTAAAAAGATTAAATAGATAATTAAAAATATAAAATTTAAAGTGCCAACTTAACTTTTTCTTTCCCCTTTCATTTTGTCTAGCTCCAAATAGGATGTTGTTTCACAATTTTTGTTTTTTGAGAAAAAAACAAAAAAAAGTCCACATTATCTGCTCTAGCAGGTCATAGGACTAAACACCAAAATATTTTCATTTAAAGGACTAAATCTAAAGTCGGAGAAAAAAAAAAACCAAATTTCCGAATAGCTCCACTTAAAGGACTAAAAAACTAATTTTGCCAATTATAAAATAGGAATCTATTATATGCATTTGGTTTTGTTATCTTCTTACTATGAGACAGTAGTTATAGCCTATTCTCATACTGCTTTGATTTGCTCAACAATAGATGCCACAATAGTAAAAATAAAACGAAAAAAAAAAAAGAAATTTATATTCTTTAGAAAATGTTGCTCTTAGCAGCAGAGACAATGTTAATTGGAGGCTCCTAAGTTGACTTCGTGAATTTGACGATAATCAAAGATTTCTATAAGACTGGTCCAACGGGTTCGGACCGGAGGGTCGGGTTCTTATTTTTGGACGGGTTCCGACTCTAATTTTTCTTTGGCGGAGGATGCATGGCGGGACGACGATGATTCTAATTTTCTGGGGAGGGGGCACGAGAAAACGACGAGTTTAAAAACATTTAAACAAGGAGAAAAAATCTTCATATACTAACCATAAATTTACATATAAAGTTATATATATTTCTTCCTAATTTTTTCATCTCAATATTCACGCATACAAAAAATAGATCAATGTTTATAATTTGAAATGTATATTTTAAAATAAGATACAACTAAAGTTAAAACTAGCCTGGTTAATTAAATGAACTTCAAACTTGAATCCATCGGTAATCAAAATATCAATTGACATTGAGTTGCAAACTTCTAGTATAATAATATATTTAGATCTTCCTGTATAAAGAAAATAAAAACAGATCAATTGTATATATATACACATATATTAACGTATGAAATAGAAATAATAATAAGAAAATAGATTACTTACATGTAATTTGCTTTGGGAACTTAAATTGTAATCTCATTTCTTTCACATCACAAAACTTATCAATAATAGAATTAGCATCAAAAGATTGTGCAATTTCTTACTCGATATATGTGATCAAATAACTCCCTAAATAGTCATCTTCCATCTTATTCCGGAGCCTAGTTTTGACAAGCTTCATAGCAGAAAAAGCACGTTCACTAGTAGTGGTAAAAATAGGAAGAGTTAGCACGAGCCGAACTAATCTAACCACAAGAGGATAAATTTGAGTTGGGATTGATTCATTAAGTCACGATAACTCATGATAGCTCTTCTATGTGGCGAATTAGGATCTTTTCCAACATGAGATAAAAGAGCACAATTTTCTCCATCGTTAACCTTTTCCATGATCGAAATCCTCAATTGTAAATGCACAGAACCAACACGTCCACTTGGTTTAGAAAATAAATAACATGGCAAAGAGAAAATAGCATCTTTACTTGGAGAATATTCCAACCATTCTGGGAATAGTTTGAACCAGGAGAACTGAAAACGCCGACTTTTTTCATTTAAAGGATACTCATGCATCTCATGTTGATATGGCCCAACCTTTACGTAAGCTCTTGAATTTCATCTCGTTGTTCCACACTATAACTACAAATTTGTGGACGTTTTTCAGATCTCGTTCTATAGACATAGCATCAAGTTCTTGAACATCTATTCGAGGAACTTTTGGTAGATGTTCTTGTTCTTTATCATGAGTTGAAGATTCAATATTATTTTCCAAGACTTATATGGGTTTTTGTGAAGAAGATCGCACGAGAGTTCATTTTCTTGAAAATGAATCAATTTTTTTATTTTTCATTGTAATTGATTAATAATGAACCAGGAATCTGTTAAAAACAATGTAAAATTTGTTATTGATTACCAAAATGACTATGTTTCAATTTTTAATATTAACATGAAATCTGAAAATTATTAAATAAATGAGAGAAAAAAAAAACATAAATGAACAAATAGAGCACAAGGAATTAAATAAATAAGGTATTGATTACTAACAATTAAATTATATAAACAAGAAAACACCAACTCAACAAGCATGGTATATTTATCTTGAACAATACAGATGAAGATCGTTTGGAAAAAAAATCACAACCTGAATTAGTAGCTCGAATTGATGCAACTAGCAACAAAGCGTCGCGAAAAACGAACTGAATCTTTATCTTTTTCCTTTCAATTTTCAATTCGAGAATGAAACCCCAAATATGAAAGGTGAAACATATGCAACAATTATTGTAATGTGGGTCAATCTCTTTTTGATTTTGTGGGATTTTTTTGTCCTTTTGTTTTTAAGCACCCATAATGGTGGTGCATTTCTTACAAATATTTGTGGGCCCATTAGTTCACATCATCAAATAAATATTTCATTTTCTTAAATATCCCACAACCCACAATCAAATAACCCACCAACCACATATTTATGGGTCCTATTATTACATCATTAATATTTTGAAATTATTTTATTAATATCTTTTGTTTATATTAAATTCATTTTACATATTTTGATAATTATATAAATTTACCTAATTTGATAATTATTTATCAAAAATAAATCTAATATAAAAATTTTATTTTGATAAATTTAAAAATAAATAGTACAATATAGTAGTACAAACGTTTGACAAAGTAGAATTTAAATTAACTAAATACTTAAGTAGTTGATAAATTTTCCTTCACGGATCACCGCCACGTCTTTCCCAAATGTATTCTACCAAGTCGTGACGAAGCTGATGATGCACTTGACTATCACGTAACCTTCGAATTTCAGGAGGTATTCATTAAATTTTGAGGTTGCACCTTGAATTGCTATGAAAGTCTCTTTCGTCATGATCTCAAATGGATATAGCTTGCCATTCATCATCAACAATAATGTAATTTAAATAATGCATGTATACATGATTTCTTTGTATTTATCCATAAACCAATATCGCCCGGACCTCGATAATTGCCCAACGAGATTGGAGCACCCCAAATGCCCGTTCGTCATCTTTTCTTGTAACCTCTTGTCTGTCTTTAAATCTCTTTCTCTTTGGATCGTGGGGACAAGAGAAACTCTTCACGAAAGTGACCCATTTTGGATATATTCCATCAATTAGGTAATATCCTTTTGTATAGTGTGTACCATTCACAAAGAAAATTAACCTCCGAGGCATTTTCTTTCAAGACATCATTGAAAAGAGGTGATTCATTAAGCACATTAATGTCATTACGAGATCCAGCAACTCCAAAAAAGGCATGTCATATCCAGAAGTCTGCAGACGCGACGACTTCAAGCACAATTGTTAGGTTATAACCATGATCGCCTCGTGTGAATTGTGCCCTCCAAGCAACTGGACAGTTTTTCCAAGCCCAATGCATACAATCAAGGCTTCTCACCATGCCAGGGAACCCATGTCTATCCTCGTGCAGTTGAAGCAAACGATGGATGTCAGTAGCATTAGGTTTTCTTAAGTATTCACCTCCATATTTTTCCATCACAACTTGGCAAAAGTTGGACAAGCATTCGAGGGCAGTTGTTTCGCCATGCTCAAATACTCGTCCAATTGGTCGGCAGGGCCTCCATAAGCTAATGGCGGATTGTCGCCCGCATTTTTAAGGGTGACATATATTTTCTTCTCGTTGCATCTACCCTCCATTTGAAATATCCACTATAATGATTTTCCAAGTCATTGACTATGCACAAAAATAACTCTTTTCTCATTCGAAATCATCGTCAGAACATGTCATCGATATACACCGGCTCTGTAGAAAAATAATCATTGACAAGTTGATTGTGTCCGGCAACGCGCTTTCTATGATTGACCTTCTACATTGTTCCCTCCCAGAAGAATTTTCCAGTAATTCAGCTAATCTATGTTGATTTTGTTGTACCAACATGAACAATGCTTCACCATGATCTGACACTGTTTGGTGATTCATTGTGTCTTCGATATATTTTGTGTTAGATTGACTTGGATGTTGAGACATTTGGAACAAATGAAGTGTTTAGAATGTTAATGGCAAGAGAATGTGGGATGAATGGATTATTATGAATATTTTGTCTCATATTGATAGACTAGTTTGCAACGGCTAGTTTGTCTCATAATGTGGGATGAATATTGTGTTCCCACGCGTGGGTGCACCACACTTTCGCTATGATTTCATGTTTCTCACGCCTGTAGGTGCATTTTTTTCATTTGATAAAGAAATGTCTCGAGCACAAGTTTTGCTCCGGATATTTGCCAACTCATCAAAATACTCTTCCAACAATAGTAATTGAATATTTCATTGGGATATTTGGAGAAATATCCTCTCCAAATGCCCCTAATGTGGGTGCCCTAATAGTTAGTGGTCAAGCCCACACCTTTTAGATTTTTTTATTCTTTAATTAATATACTAATATTTTAATGTTAAAAAACTTTTACAAAAACTGAACAATTTAGGGGTGGCTCTTTAAAACTTTTTTTAAATATAATAGTATTTTAATACTAAAAAATTTGAAAATTTTTGGGGGGCAACCCTCCTTCCGTCCGCTGTTGACGGGATGGGTCCTCAATTTGGCCAAACCCGTCTCAAATTTGCCCCGTTGCTATCTGTAGGGGCTAGGAGGGGGTATATAGGATTTTAGGTATTTTTGAATTATGTGTAATAATTATATATTGATTTTCTTAAAATAAAGAATAGAGAAAAGAATATTTTCGGTGAAAAGAAAACGTGGCCTCTGCTTTGGGTGTTGATGGATGGTCCAAGGAAACTCAAAGCGTACTCTATTCTTTCCTTTACTTACTTTTTAAAACTTAATTAATTTGTAAGGGTTCAAAAAGACCACCCCTTTTTTTTGTGAAGGACAGTCCCTTCGCAAATGGAAGGTAACTAAATGGCCACGCCAACAAACCCAACATTTTATAATTCTAATCATTGTTTTACAAGGTGGGGTTACATAATTCATTTACTCCTTTATTCCCATGAAACCAATACTACTAGTGGCTTAGCCCACCTGACCATTACAAATAATTATGGGGTGGAGGTCAGGGGTTCAAATCCCTTCTCCATTAAAGGTTTACCTAAGCGTGAGGTAGGAGTTGTTGTCCTCAAAAGATAGTCGGGGCGTAAGTTTGGAAAATAAGTTATTAAAAAAAAAAAATACAATGGAGTTATATATAATGTTAGGTGAGGATCTCTTAGGTTGTGTGTGAAATAATAATTATATGTTAGGTAGATTTGATTTTATATCTAAAAGCTATCTCAAAAATGAAGTTTAATTCTTTGAATTACTTGAAACATAATTTTCTTTGACAATAAGTAACTTATATTGCATTTTTATTAATAAAACCAAGATACAAAATCCTAAACCCTGAGGAAAAACCACAACTAAAATCCACATTTCAAACAAGGAAAAGGGAGGTGACAAACAAATAATAAAACTAAACAGATACAATAGATCATAAATAATCAGATTATAACTCAGCTAGTTATGATTCTTGATTGGATGAGCGACTGCTTGCAGGTTTCGACGATTCACACCAAACTCATTTTTGGTCAGTAGATCTACCATAAACTTATGAAGAATTCCGAATGAGGCTCAGAAGAACAGATCTACTTATAATATCTGAATAGATCAAACAAAGAAAAGAAATAAAAACAAATAAAGTTTAATTCTTTGAATTACTTGAAACATAATTTTCTTTGACAATAAGTAACTTATATTGCATTTTTATTAATAAAACCAAGATACAAAATTCTAAACCCTGAGGAAAAACCACAACTAAAATCCACATTTCAAACAAGGAAAAGGGATGAGACAAACAAATAATAAAACTAAATAGATACAATAGATCATAAATAATCAGATTATAAATCAGCTAGTTATGATTTTTGATTGGATGAGCGACTGCTTGCATGTTTCGACGATTCACACCAAACTCCTTTTTGGTCAGTAGATCTACCATAAACTTATGAAGAATTCCGAATGAGGCTCAGAAGAACAGATCTACTTATAATATCTGAATAGATCAAACAAAGAAAAGAAATAAAAACATAAAGAAAAGGCAAATAAACTCTCACATAAGAGAGAAACCTATTCCTATGAGGGAGAAATCTACTCCCCACCAAGAGGAAAAATTTAAAAACAGAAGAAGCGAAGAAAAAACAACAAAAGAAATTATTACCCTCTCCTTCCATAGTGGAAGTAGGGAGAGAATGAATTATTTTTGGAGAGAGCAAAAAAAGAATTAATTGAAACACAATTATTTAAACAAATTCAATGAATTTATTATTTTATAAATAGAATTCTTAATTTTAAACTTATTAATTCAAACATATCCTTAAGGAAAATAAAATCATAAAAATATATCATTTGAAGTGAGATTTCCTTTTTCTATTTCTAGAAAAATCAATCCAGCTCTAATATTTCAAATGGATGCTTAATGTTTCTCTTATTTCCATAATGAATGATTTGATTAATTTATTTGTAATACCAAGATTACTAAATAATAAATATAATAAATTAATCGGGGCCAAGAGAGTATGTATCAAGCCACATGGGGAAGTATTTAGAGAGAGGTTTGATGTAATCGTGACTGATTAGACAAATGTAGTTCAAACGTTTTTACCTATTTAAGCATAAAATTTAGCATTTGAATACATTCACTATAATAAATTAATTAAAATGGGAAAAGGCTATTCATTATATTTTGCACAGCTGATTTTGACATGAAACAGATGAAAATTGGTTTAATAATTATTGTAGCCTTGAACTCTGACGGTTCTTGTTGAGGCACATCCTCGACTCACCTCCTCCATAAAATTCTAGGGTAAGGGTAGTAGGAGCCCTCAGGAATGGAGTATATCCTTTATGAATCAAATTCGTTACAATAAAAAACTAATGAATAAAAAAATTAGAGATCCCATAAAACAAATGAATAATAAATTGGATAATATGCAGCAGCTTGACGTTTTAAAATCTGAAAAATAAAAAATCCAATAATAAGAACCCGTAAGAACCTTTTTCATTTTTCTTTTTTAAATTATACATTGGCACAGGAGGAGACAATAAAGATCAACTGTTTTCGGATATACATAGTTGAAGAAATTTAGATATTACCCTTCATAGCTAAATTTCTTAAAAAAAAAAAAAAAACTTGAACAACCGAAAAATATTAGCAACAAAGTATAGGCAGGAAATGAGTAAAAACCAAGATCAAAATCGAAGTGGGCCTGGGCAAATTTACAAAGCTTTTCTTACAACTCATAAGTCACAGCATTACATATTTACAATTTGACCCCTCTTTCTCTTGATTTTTCCAGCTTTACCCCTGTTTTTTTTTTTCTTGTATCTTTTTGTCTTTTTGTGGGATTTTCCATGTGGATATAGTCACGGTATGGGGGTCATGTGGGGAGTGGAAGAAAGGGACAGATCAGATGTTCTTTGCAGCGGCGTTGGTGGATCTTGGCTGCCTTAGAAGCTCAATCAGTGCCTCTGCCTGTTCACATTATATCAATAAAACCATCACATACGACAATGTCACACGCACACACATTAAATCTACTCTGTCATCTTTATATATTTCAACTTCATGAGGTAAATGTCACACGTATTTGAAATGATGATGTTACTATACGTGTGTGGCTGGCTTTTATCTGGTGTTTCAACGTAACGAAATAGGAAATAGGAGATTTGGACTCGTCATGATTTCGGTTCAAGTTCATTTTCAAAGATATACAATAACAAAAAGTTGAGTTTTGTTTGGGATAGTTACAAAATAATCTCCGGGGTTTGGGCTAGTTACAAAAGAAAAAAAAAACAGAATGTTTTGAAAATTACAAAAAACCAATTGAGGTTTGATTATGTCTAATATTTCTATAAATGTTAGGGGGTCTTTTGAAATATTTTTTTGCTTATAAAGGGAAAAATGTAAGACAGAATCGAACCTCGTGGTTTTTTTCTTTTAATAATTTTCATAACCCTTTGGGATATTTTGTAATTGCCTCAAACCTCGGGTGTTTTTTAATTCTCACTCCATTTGTTCAAATCAAAACTAAAAACACTATATCGAATCAAATGGGAGAGAGCTCTTAACGAAAATGTCAACCCAATGTTACTATAGTAATAGTGATGGCAAATCAGCAACTAATATATAAAATCTTGTGTTGGTTTGGTATAAACAGAACAAAAAGTTTGAACAAACAGAGAGATTTCTCAAGAAACTGGAGAAAGTAAAAGCCCGAGGTATGTCTGGTCTAGTTTAACACACGCAGTCTCAGATTGAATGGACAAATAAACCTATGTTTTGGCCTTTTCGGGCTCGTCAATATATGGCTATAAACAGGAAAACCAAGCTCATTGGAAAATGTTTAATTAATAGGAATATTACTCACAATAACAAAATACCAATCTACTAGTCAGACATGCTACAAGCCTACAACCCATCTGCCATAAATGTTTTGAAAAATAAAATGTTTCTTGGATTAAAAAAAATGCAAGAAAAATATCAATTAAAAACACACATAAGAGGGATATTAATCTAATAAAGTATATCAACTTGACTCCACTCATTTTTTAGCTCTAGACGCTAAACATGGTTACTGGGTTAAAATTTGTTCATGTTCCCTTACAAAGAGAACGTATTAAAATATCCTACCCAAAACCTAATACTTAGCAATAACACTCTTTAACATAAACAAACAATCAAATATATTAAAGTGTCAACTTTCGTGGAGTTCCATTAATTATTAATAATTAATAATTAGGTGATGACAACCAGTAAGTGATTCGTCAACCACACAAACATTAACAAATGAACAACCTATAAGCTATACTAATTGTTTCAATTATTTTAACCAATTATTTAATTTGATCATTAATTGACAACCCAACCCACCAATGTTTTCCAATGCAAATATCCATACCAAATTTCTAACTATATCAACCTATCATAATTTCATCTGAAGCACCCGATTTTCATGGATGATTAAAATTAAAAACTAAAGGTTATCCAATAATCACAACCATAATGCAAGTCGAGTCTCGTAGATACTATACCAGGTATACATACACTTGATTAACAAGTGTCCAGATACTTATCATTTATTCATACACTAGGTGTAGTACACCGGGTGAAAAAACACAATTTCAAGGTATATGATAACTAGTGTGGGATTCATGTAGAGGATAATTTACGGGCAATAATTTTTTTTTACCTTTTGTTTGGCGCGACTGGTCCCGGTTTGTGACAAGGCGACTAGGGGAGGAATGGCTCCTTCGCGGGCCACCATAGTACGATAGGCCAAACAATCCTCACACAACTGCAACAGTATGGCGACGGCAATCTCCTTCTGCCGTTGCGTCCCCACCTCCACTATCTCCACCAGCACCGGTATCCCGCCTTCCTCCACCAGCGCCGCCCTCGCCTCCGCCACCGACACCAGCAGGCTCAGTACAAACGCCGATTTGTCCACCATGTTCGACCCCAAATCCGACATCATCTCCACCAGCGGCTTCATTATCCCCGCCTGCACCGCCTTCATCTTGTTCTCCTTCACCGAGCACAGCGAGTACAGCGCCGTCGACGCGTCCTTCTTCCCGCGAAAATTGCCGCCCTCCAGCAAATCGACGAGCGGCGGGATCGCGCCGGATCGGCCGATCGCGATTTTGTTCTCCTCCACCTGCGAGAGTCTTAGCAGCGCGCACGCCGCGTTCTCCTTCGCCGTCGGGGTTCCTGAGCGCGCGGACCAGCGGCTTGATCGCGCCGGAGGAGGCTATCACCTCCTTGTTCTCGTCGCAGAGCGAGAGGTTCAAAATCGCGGTGACGCCGTATTCCTGCAATTGAGGATCGTTCGACGAGACAATCGAGACCAGAGGTTTGATTGCCCCTGCCCTAGCGATTTTGATGCGATTCTCCGGCTTGTTCTTCGCGAGGAGACGTATCTCCATAGCCGCCTGCTTCTGTTCATCGATATTGTTCGAATCGAGGTCGGAAACGAGCTGGGAGATAACCTCATCGGAGTTATCAGAGGCGCAGGAGAGAAATAGGCGGCGGCTCTGAGACGAAGCGGTGGGGAACTCGCCGGATCTGTCGCTATTACAGTCGCTGAAGGCCGACGACGAATTATCATTGAGGCTAAGATCGCTGAATTTTCGCCCCATGTAAGTGAACCCCGATTGAACTGAAACTGAATCAGTATCCATGAATTCAATTCAATTCGTGATCATGTCCAACAATCGAGGAGACGATGAATTGGGTTTTGGGGTTTGACTTTTGGAAACAGAGCCGAGGGATAGAGTCGAAACGACAGCGTATTAGAGGTAGGGGTTCAAGGGGGTGGGTATAGGGGTAGTAGGGGGTGTTAATTTTTGAAGTGAGAAAGAAGGGAAGAATATAAACGAAGAAGAAGAACACGTGGAGGAGAGTACGGAATCGGAGTGGGGACAGCACGTGTGAGGTGTCTTCAAAAACTTTTAACGCGTGCGGAGAAGGTTCGGCATTCAATAGAACCTTGCTTCTTTTGTCTTTCATTTTATTGGTTTTCTTTTTTGGATTAATTTATGTTAAATAAAATATCAAGTTCAATTTGGGTGTCAATTGTATCGTGCTTTCAATGCGGATATTACAAGTTTACACTTAATACGAAACACTGTGAAGACGACAAGATTAATTATTCTTGTCAAAATACCTCGATACAAACACGACTTATTTATGACACGAGTAACCCGACACGGTATGAAATATCTATATTATTTAAAGTTGAGAAGAAAAAAATTAAAAAAAATAGAGAAAAGACTAAAATTACAAATAAAAAATACATTAAATTATTAAAAAATACATTCAATAATATGTCCTCATATAACCAACTAAAACATCACAAAATATGAAAGTAACATGACACTATACAATTACACAGATTAAATAGATCAATCGTGTTGACACGCAGGTTGACCTGACATGAATTATTTATTTCCCATGTTAACCTTGTCCGGCCCAAATTTGACCTGAACTTGCAAAGGATTATACCTATACCGCTAAATTCGTGTTAAATTCATGTCGAGTTATCGTATCGTATCGCAAATTGACGCCCACTTGCCATGTAATTTTAAATCAATTTTATAATCTTTTTGAAAAAGTAAAAGCCTAAGGTCATGTATGGTTGTGTTTCCAACCCTTTTTTCCACTTTCCAACTATTCCTAGGAAAATGGGTTTATGTTTGTTTCAAAAAGTTTTTGGTAGAAATGAAGTCATTTCAGTTTTCACTTTTATGGAAATTATTCTTTTGAAAACACAACCAAATAATTTTCCATTCCAATTACGCAAACCTAGGTAAAAATACACTACAATCACGCAAACCTATGCCAAAAATAAATTTGAAAAGCTATAACCAAACATATTCTCATTTTCAAACAGAAATTGACAACAAACCAAACATATTCTCAATTCTCACACGAAAAAACCAATAAAGTTTGAAAATTTATTTTCCAACACTAGAAATTGGAAATTGACTTGGAAACACATCCATACATCCCCTTAGTTTAAGTTGTTTAACTAATATATTAATAACGTCCAGGGAGAGTGGGGTGGGGTGGGGGATAAGACCCTCAACTTTATGATTTTCTTTTTCTAGCATGTTCCTGATATTATCAGTCATTGCTTTTAAGTAAACTGTATTTATATGAAGAAAAACTATTTTAAAGAGAAAAAAAGTGGTAATTTAGTGGATTTTGCATTTCTAGTATTCATAATTATAAGGTTAGTTAAACTGTAAACATCAGTTGATGAGAAAAAGGTGTTATTTTAAGGCATATCATCTAGGGCTTCTAACACTAGCTAGGTGTCACCGTGTCAGAGATATAATTAAAGGGACGTGGTCACTTCTGGCCGTTTTTGTGAAGACTGAATAGGCAATCCTTTTTCTACATTTATTGATGTATTTCCTTTTTTGGATTGGATGACAAAATACAATATGACATTTATTGATGTATTTTCACATGTTCTTGCATCGGCACCAAAGTTTGCCTTAAGATCTTTGAGCTTTTCTTAGAAATGTAAATAGTTTTAATTGTTTATTATGATTATAAATAAGGTTAAATTATTGAATATAAGAACCACCGGAGTTATTTCGGTGATCACAAGATTTCTTCAAGAAAGGACTGAACTATATAATGACAGGCGAATTTTTTAAAAAAAAATATTGAATATAAGTTATTGCTTTACCACAAAATTCAACCATACCATTCCAAATTAATTGCTCCATACTATTAAATTTGAGCAAAATTTGTAGGATGGTAATTTAGGTTGGATCTCGGTTCGCAGATTTACGGGATTAGAATATGACAACACGAACCCTACCTTTCAATTATTCGTGGAATTTTGAACCCAAAAATGACTAATTATTTCACAAATAACCCGAACTCAATCTGTTTAACTCATCTAATAAAAATATTTAAATTTTTTAAAATCAATCACCATGACATACTATTATTCAATCAACATATCAACATACAAAAGAAATATAATTACATAAAAATGTAATGAACATAATATACCAATCATAATTCGTGGACAACATACAACAAAACATACAAAATAATAATATACACAATCAAAGTGGTATTAGCATTTAAATTTTAAGGGCATTTCTTGTTTTTCGTTTTTTTCTTACACAATTAATTATCCGTTTAGTTTTCTTTTAATGTCACAAAAGATTTATACTGAGGTTAAAAGGGTCATAGATCAATTCATAGCCAATTGATTTGAACTCGGCCTATTTAATTGGGGGTTCTTGATCTCGACCCAATTTTGGCCATGAAGTCCGGCCTCGTACCAATTGATATAGTGTCATGTTTCGTGTAGAGTTTGTGTCCGATCCGAAATTACCGCCCATTCGATGTAAATACTACTTTTCATCTTTGCACTAATAAAAATATAATCATTTTTGTTTGCTTCATTAGATAATGTCATTTTATCTCCTAATATTCCACATGAAATAGCATCTAAACATATAATATCAATTCTCAATGCTATTACTTAACCCTACTATATCACTTATCAATTCCTATTATTATCTTTTCATTCAAATTACACTAAAAGAAATGAAGTCCATTTTCAATAATGGAAATAAAAAGTGACAATACAAACATATAAGCATACAAGCCCGTAAACATTTCCTTCATCACTTCCAACATACTTTGAAAAGAACGGTAAAATTCATAGATTCATAATGAGCAAAAAGAAGAAGAAGAAGAAGAAGAAGAAGAAGAAGAAGAAGAAACACTGAAAAATTAACAGGCAATAAAAAGTCAAAAGAACCGAGAAATAACAGGCAATAAAAGTCAAAAGAGCCGAGAAAAAGGAGGGGGAAAGGTATGAATCAAAAGAGTAGAGAAGAAAAGAAGATAGGAAAAAGGAAAGGAAATCAAAATTTTCATCCCAAAACCCAGACTAGAGTTTAGAGGATGTTGATAGATGAGATTAAATTGACTATTTCCAGAAAGGGTATCAAACTTACAACTCCCATATATTGTGGGACTAACAACACAATTTTCCCCCTCTTAGTCAAGCTTCTAATATCCAAAATAGACGAAAATTTCAACCAAATATCATCATCCAGAAAAAGTCTAACAAGATCATTATATCCCAGTTCTAGAACTTAAAACCAAAAGGTTTTCCATACAAGAGAAAACAAGGAAACAACAGATCCTTCGCTTTGTTTTTCTTTTATCAGCAAACATGGTTTTGGGGACCAATTTTACAGGGTAAACGTTTCCAACTGCTGACAGGAGTTTATCAAGCATTTATCTTGGGTAATTCTTAAAGGCCGAGTGGTACAATACTATGTACAAGTAGAAAAAGGAGAAAAGAAAGGACCAAGTAAATAAACCTTAATCACTCCAGTTATCCTGATCCATTGCTGCAGCCTGCCCATTCCTCCATTCGTCCTGCAATTTGACAGAAGTCAGGTTCTAGTTGCAGTCTTAAACTTTGTAAAGCACCGACACATATAAAGTTTCAGTTTCAGAACCATACCACTTCATCAGAAATGAATTTGTATGGGGACCAGACAAGAATTTGCCTATCATTGGCACCAGTGTACAACTCCTACAAAAGGCAGAAACCAATAACATTGATCACCTCAAAAGTCATTTGAAAACATAAAAGGAATCTATAAGGTTCCCTCAGAACTGGCAATAGAAAGACCTCTTTTTCTGCTAATTCTATCAAATCAAAAAGGTTAAACCGAGGATCATATGACAGTCCCACTTCACCCTCCATTTTTTTCTTTTTTTTTTTTTTAGAGTTGGCTATATTTGGTAATTGTCTTGATACCCTGAATACAACAATGACAGGCATCCCGTGTGGATATGAGGAAAAGTGTGAACATCTTTGCTTGAGGGATTACACACAGTGTAATGGCATAATTAAGCTATAGTTCTGAGGGGCATTCAGACTTAAGCACAGAGAGAGGGGTAGGGGGAGGAGATAAACCTGATCTAGTGCATTGTACCAACAGCAGTTGACATTTTCATAATGGCCACGAAAAGTCGACTTTGTTTGGCCCGACCAAATATCAAAGACCTACAAGATTGAGAAAACATGTTATATGATTGGTCATATACTTGAAAACATAAAGTGGCAAATTGGAAAGAATGGAGAAATGTATTACTTTCGCAGTGGCCATGCATGGAACGAAAGCAAGAGTTGAATCCTGGGACACAGCCATCTGAATAGCCTTGCTTTGTTGTAGACGTGTAGTTTCAAAGTTTACAAGTGTATTGCACCCAGATTCTATATCCCATAATCTCAACCTTGAATCAGAACCTGAATAAAAATTGCATAAAGAATTATTTTTCTGACAAAAGATTTGGTAAAAGGAATGTTATAGTCAGAAGTTTATTTCGACCAGACAACCACAGATTGTGCTACTCTATGGAGGTGACACTCTAATTACGTGCTACCTTCAACTCTAGAAACACTGAAAGATGTTCCAATAGATCATTAATGCAACAAGGAAAGTCCAACTCCTGTACAAGCATCAATGCAGGAAGGTATCTAAACCAAGCCAAGGTTATTCTTATTTTTACATGTCGAAATTGGTTAAAAAGCAATTTATGTTATCAGACCATTATAGTTAGTTGGTCCCTAATGGAAGATAGATCATATTAAGAAGGATCAAACAGTAAATAACTCAAACTCTTGTGTTAACGCGTGCTGAAAAATTAATCATGATGCACCAAACGAGAAAAAAGTCAGCATATTATTTACTATTAGTGTTCTGAAACATGTAAAGTTGTAAACATGAAATCATTCTCAGCGACTGTTTCAGAACAAGCCAAATCTAAAACCAAAACTCATGAAACATTAGAAATAACTAGTTGGAAGCACAGCAGATAATAATTATGGCTTCAGTAGACAGTAAATTCAACCTGAACTTAAAAGATACATTCCGTCTTCAGTCACCTTTAATCCAGTTACAACACCATAATGGCCTGTCGACGATCATGACTTGATAACATTCCAGGATGTGATCTCTGCTTTGCAATTTTAACTTGACTAGAAATCCTACCAATAGCATGGGGCTTTGAAGTGTTTCCAGTAGCTAATTTTCTTTGAGGAACTCGGACTTTTGCAGATGAACTTTGGCCTGCTGATGAAGATTTCTGCAGAAATTTCATCAAGATTAAGAGGATTTAACATTTTACTCTCAAACAGACAAGTGTGACCATGTGACCTAACCTATAGGTGCATCAAGTAAATATCTGTTTGTAAAGCATATATTTGCATTTCAAAAGATAGATATTGATGCCTCAAACATACATGACAATCTTAAGAAAGTACAGAAACCAGGAAAAAGGAGGTGGAAAAGATCTTTATTCTACTCCATCTATTATTCAATGTTCCTACAAGATTTTCATATTCAATCAAAATGCCATCCTGTGCTTTAATAGTTCCTACAGTATGAAGAATTCCTATCAAAAAAAATAAATATAGGCATACCAATGTTGCAATTCCCAAATAAATTCAGTCACATTTCTACCTCAGTTAATGCAACAGCATAAATCATGACATGGGAAATATTATAATGTTAGCAAGCTAACATTTAAGCAGATAATATGTAGATTATATCTCAAATATCGATTGCTTTGCAGACTGATCTTACGAAATTAGGACCTTATTTGTAGTTGGACGCAAAAAGGACAGGGGGACGCCTTCCAAACTGAGAATGGGATTGATCTAAGACACGAAAACATCCAGCCCGTCTGATATCCCAAAACGTATGGCACCATCACATCCTCCAGTTACCAAAACCCACTCACTAGATGTAGACCACTCTAATGACATCACCCCATCTGTCATAACAATCAAAAGATGATGAATAAAGATTTCCTAAAAAAATGCATGCATTTCCACAAGATCCCACACCAAACAGGTATAGTGACAAAACGAAATTGATTTTCCCTACCTTCAAGGAGGTGAAAACAAACAATATTATGTTGATGGAAGAATTAAGGAGAGCAAGAGATATATATTATGCCAACTAAGAAATGATAGGTGTAAAAAACCAATGGTAACTCAAAATGAGAGAAAAATTATCCCTATGGAAGTAATGAAAAGGCTGGATTCTGCTAAATATCAAGCAATTGGACGTAAATATATTAAATTGAGACCGTATAAATGGAAGAGGAAGTATCATGATTAGTGGAAAAAGAAAAGGAAAATAATTAAATAAATAAAACAACACATGTCGCCTCTGTTAAGTCGAGTCTTCCAAATGCACAAATTAACATTGCTGGATGCAGAAAAACACAAACACCAAGCCTGTGACAATATGTCTACTGTTCACTTATCATAAACTCAGAAAGATAACTACTACAAATCAAAATTGATAGTTCCTTCAGTTCAAGAATATTGTCTTAATTTTTAGGTTATGAATTTCAAAACTTAATTGTTGCATTAGCAAGTTTCTAACTCATGCTTTTAAGTAATATAAAAAGGCACAGTTAGCACTAAAACCCCGAACATCAGAATAACCAATCTTACGAGTGCTGCACCATGTCAACCTTGAGATGATTTCTAACCTACACCCTGATTAATTGAACCTATGTTAATATCTAATGTACTACCAGAACAAAGAAGTTTATCAATCAATAAATTCTCCTAATTATGAGGATAAGCTATGCTGTTCATGATTGTGTAATATGCTTATGAGTTATGCAAGTATCTTGATAAGCATTTTATGATACTCTTATCTTAATTTTAATTCCAGTATACCTAAAGAAGCAAATTAAATGCTGAAAATTTTCATTATTAAGAAAAAAATAATGTTGAAGGTAAAATCCATAAATTCAACTATATATATATATATATATATATATATATATATATATATATATATGCAGCCTTCGGTTTCTAAGTTACAGTGTGAATAAGACATTTAGGATCAAGGGTTCAGGAAATGACCTCAAAAGATAGGTCATTCTCTGTTGTCGTAACTTACAACTAAAATTCATGAGCAGAAGAACATTTTTTTGATAAGAAGAACATGGTACAATGGAATCAAAGAGTAATTAAGAAAGCAGAGCCACAAAAGCTAGAAATTACAGAGCCATACATGTATCAATTACATGCAAGGGAATGCATCACTATAGCATACCACGATGGCCAGACAAAGTGTGAGCAAATGCACCAGAGGCAATATCACATAATCGAACTTGGACATCTTCAGTTCCAGCAGCAATTAACATGTGAGATCTCGCTATTGAAGACATAGCATTTCTATAAACCTTTCCAGGCATTTTAAAATTCATTACAACCTGCACAAGAACATCAGAACTATAAATTGGCGAAACTTTAAAGACATAACAGTTACAGCCCATAGAGGAAGGATCGCTTACTTGTGTAGTATTCGTATCCCAAACATTGATATGATGGTCATATGAACCAGTGACGAACAACCCTGTGTCAATTGGATACCAGATGGCTGAGGATATGGCATATTTATGGCCATGCTCATGTTGCTTGTTGATGACAAACAAGGAATTGTGTTTTGCAATTAGACCACGTCCCTCATAACTTGTTGCGCGCTGAATATCATAGACTGCAACAGTTGCATCTGATGCACCGGCCAGTAGATATCGTCCCTCTGTCAAATCAACCTGATCTTGAGATCACAACCACCCCAAAAGAAGTTTTTAGACGATATTTACGATGAATAAATATATTTTGACCCAAATGGCAACCATATAGGCACAGCAAAGGTTGAAATATTGAAACTCAAGCCAATAAATAAGTAAGAGCATCATCAGAATAGATAAAAGTAATTTAGTCATTTACTGTTTCAATACCCCACACCATTTCTTTAATCTGAGGCTCTTATTCAAAAATAAAAAAATTAACCCCCAAAGTTAATTGTCAGAACAGAAACCTAACAACATGGAAATTCCACGCCATTATAATTAGCTCGGGACAAGAAATTGCCACAAAAGTCCTGACATAACTATGCTCGCAGCCTTAAAAATTTTATGAAAACCACTTTATAGTTGATCTCCAATGCAGTTCATTGTTCAACCAGTGCAAACATACAGCATCCAAGCTCAATTTCCTTTCTTGAAAACAGCTAAACCCACTTATCCCCCCAACCCACAAAAAAAAATACAAAAAGAAGAAAAAAGTACCACCAATTAAAAGTCAATAACATCAACAGAAAAATCAATCAAGAAATTGAAGCGAGCAACGAGAAAAAGGACCTGAAGAGAGTTGACTGAGCCGCGGTGAGCGGAGACGATTTCCTTGTAATTGGAAAGCTGAATGGACGAAACCCTAGATTTGGAAATGCGACTGCTGAACAAATTAGGGCGGAGGTTCCCGAACTCTCTCTCTCTAATCTCCTTCCACATCGTCCTCGCATCTTTGATCTTTCTCCACCCCCACCACTCCAATTGTTCCGCCTCCGATTCTCAACTCGAACAAGATTCTCAAACTACGGATAATAATATAAAAATAATATATATGTGTATGTGCTTGAATGATATTGAACCTCCCCAATAATTATCAAATATCAGGTGAAGGATTGTTCCTATTATCTTTTCCACTATTTTAGTAGCAACTTGTTCTCCGTTTTGAGCTGAAGAAAGAATTACAAGTGATACAATACTGTGTGTATTTAGGTGTAAGTACGTGAGGCCTAAATGAAGCAACCCAGTAAAGAAAAAGCCCAATATGATACGGGCTTCTAATTACTTGGTTTGGTGTTAGCTTTGAGGGTGTTTAGCTAGACTTATTTAAGAGATTATAAGATGTGTTTTAAAATTTATAAGACGCTAGATCTTATTTAAAAAGAAGTAGTTGAAGTGTTTGGATAAAATGAGATGAAATAACTCATATGATGTTAGTAATGATATTTTTGTAATAAAAATGGCCAAAATAAAAGGAGATTTTCAAAATAAGATCTTATTTTGAAAATAAGGTGGACCTCATCCTTTTTAAAAAGAGCTTATAAGCTTATTGTTGTTTGCAGTGTTTGGTTTTCTCAAAAATTTGGCAGAATAAAAGGACAAATTTGAAGTCGAGACTAGTATTCGATATTATAACCGCAAGACGAAATGATATGTACAAGTGTTAACGGTTCAGACAATCGTCTCTAAGATATAACGACTTCCAAGTTTAAGTTAGCAGCACTTGCAAAACTTAAACTCACAGCAAACTAATCGGTGTGCTAGGACGTACGATTATTTAATTTATTTCCATTTTACATTAATATAATCCACTTAAATAATTGGTCAAAATTGGGTCAAAACTCATTTATAAACCAATTCCAACACTTATAAGATCTAACTTTATCAAACAATTTTAGAGAGTTTATAAACTTTCAAACATTTTATAAGATGATTTGAAGAGCTTATAAACTCAACCAAATACCTCTTACAAGAATGATTTTAGAGCTTATAAGATGTTAGATCTTATTTTAAAAATAAATTTTGAAGTGTTTGGATAAAATAAGATGGTGTATCTTTTAAGATGTTAGTAATGACAAATTAAAAGTTGTTGAAATAAGATCCTCTTTTGAAGAAAAAAGTGGGGATTTCCCATATTTTTTAAAAACAACTTATAAGCCCCTTATATATTATTTTATGAGCTTATAAGATTTTTTTTTTAAAAAGTTTATCAAATAATTGTAAGATCTCAAATAGCTTATAAGACGTTGAACTTATAAGCTCAGGTTAGTGTTGAGTTCTGATTTTTGGATTTTGATTTGATTCGATATTTGACATAATTCTCTCACAAAAGCACATAAAATGATAAAACAAAGGGACAGGTCATGTATTCGCATGTTGATTATAAATAACTGAAAACAAAGGGATAGGCCATGTCCACAATTATATGGTTCTACTTTTCTTTTCTTTCATTATTTTCAATAAATCTTGTATTGTTTAGTCCTTTTTTTACACTAAAATGGTATAACATTATTTATTTATTTTTCAATGCGAAGAGAATTATATTAGTATCTTTTGTATATTCTTAAGGAGTAAGTCGATGCAACCCACTTGGATAGCTACCCAAGTGGGTTCTATACCGCTGGATCAACACATACACATACAACATATGTGTATGTGTTGATCGAACAATATAGATTGTGTGTGTGTATATGTTGATCCAACGGTATAGAACCCACTTGGATAGCTACCCAGGGTAGCATCAACTAACCCATTCTTAAGATTGCCATTTCAAAACTTTCCGCAGTACAAAAGTCGATTAAAATTAAAGGATTCAATAAGGACCTAAACTCAATTCGGATAGAGAAATGAATAGTTGGAGGCCATAAATTTACTCCAAATCAGCACCAATAACATTGAAATTGAAATTAAGATTCTATATATAAAAGCGCAACATTAGACGAAATATCCCAATAGAAAAAATCGAAATTAAAAAAAAAAATAAAACAAGAAATGCTCTCTCCGAATTACATATATGCTAGAATTATTACATCAAGAATGACCATTTAGCTAAAGCCTTAAAAAAAAAAAGGTGAATTTTCAAATCTTGACTACAAAATCTTGAAAGGAGCATCATCATCAGTATCATCGCCAAACACTGCTCTTCCTCCACCTTCTTCTCTAAAACTGCACACTCAGATCATTTTTTTTTTCTTTTCTTTCAGAAATTAACGGAAAACATGTTAAAGAAATTAAAGTTTCGCCACCATTCTGCATGAAGAAAACTGAGTTAACAATACTAGAAGAATCATTGAAAGCTGCAAAGAGTAAATCTGTTTTTAACTTTTTCTTTTTCCACGAGACAATGTGATTAAAACAAGTCGACTACACATGTACACTTTTCCGGCAGGCTACATATTATAAGGAAAAATTGAAACAATTTAGAAACTCATTAAGTTACAGGTGACCTAGAAGCCAATCTCAAGAAAGCGAACTGCGCAACCTTTTCCTTTGACTACCCTCTTCGGTTGGTTCCTGCACATAAATAGCAATAAGAGGGTTAAATTATCATGTTAAACAAGCTACAATGAGAAGCATAAAGCAACCAAAGGCAATGTAGTACAGAGATATATGCTATTTCAACAAGTGAACAAGCGAAAAATAATATTAATTAAAAGCAAATTGTTAGTATCGTCTTATAAAATAAAACATAGTAGCATCGACATTGAATATTTGATGCAGCTTGAACATAGATCCATGCGCATCTCATTGTTTTGCAAAACAAGCATTACGGCATGTTTGGATCTTATTTGAATGAGATCCTGACGTAAAATTATGCCATTCTTGAGCAGAGCCAAGAAAGTAGGGATTTGCAAGTACCTATATAAGGTTTGAATCAAATCTCCAGGTGCTAGAATAGAAAAAATTGGTTCACATCCATAGACAATCACTACACATATAATTCTCAGACAAAAATATACACAGCATGTTTTAATATTTGTTGGAAATTAACCGAGAAAATAGGAAGCACGTGTACAATTTCTTCAGTTAAGATACGTCCCTACCACTGAAATAAATTATGACTAACAGCCTACGTTGTTAGTTTGAGAGACGTATCTTCAAACCCCCCTAACAGATTTTCAGATCAACAAATGATATTGTAAGATACCTTCATCAAAGATTCATCCACAACTATACAAATAGCAATTTTTTATTTGAAGCAGTACGCTCAAGAACTATTTTCGGAACGAATCACGTTCCAGGAGAAATATAAGAGGTTAGGAAGGAGAAAGCAAGAACATGAGTCCAAGTTCAAAACTATATTTGAAAATTTCACACTTTCAGAAAGAAAAAATTCCCACCATGTCATGTCAGACACATCTATCTCCCGTGTACAACATTGCGGTCAAAATTATGGACACTCTAGTTACCATTCCAACTGGTGCCCCACCCATTCAGAGCAGTGTTCATGTACCATGAATGTCCGAAACTGCATGGAACATTGGAGCTTCCGTGCTATTACAACTATTTGATACCCACATCCCTCATCTATTCTATAAATGTATGTGTGTATTAAAATATAAATCTAAGACCAGAAGATGATTCGACAGTCCAATACGCGTTGAGTAATTTGACCTTAAGGCACCAGAGTAAACACACAAAGACAATCCTGAATTGTTTTCCCATCATATGCATCATGCACTATTAGAAAAGACAAATTCTTAAAATGATCCTAGCAAGGTAATACCATAAATCAAAACAGAGAACAAGGGAAGAAAAAAAAAAAAAAAAAGCGAAAGCATACCCCTTCATCCTTTTAAAATCTTCAGACGAAACCCCATGGGAATCAGACCTACATTTAGCATGTACTATAGGGCCTAACTGTGACCTGTCCATTCCAACTGTTGACCCAGCTGGCGCGTACATGTATACGGCCCCCTTATACATCCATTCTTCCATGTCATCACTGTAATAATCATCAAACGGCTCTCCACATAATGCACAGGCATTCTGGTCTTCATCAGCAGGAACAGCCATTTCTTCATCCTCCTCCTTTTCCACAGTGTTCTCAGCAGGCAAAAAACCAGGAACTGTCTCAGTTCCCAACGCCTCTGCGCCACTGAGCCACATGGTAGCACTCACAAACCACTTGGGAGAAGGCTTTGTCTTACGGTTTTTAATATCCGGTTCTTGTTGACATGCCAATCCATATGCTTGCTGTGCTCTTCTTGGCTTTTAAATCGATGGCCGCAAGTAGTGCATTGTCTCGGAAGATCAGCATATAAAGCAGTTATGGTCGCTTCATGACGCACCTTAAGACTGTCTTGATCGAATTCCACTCCAACAGAATCCTATATATTGTATGTAGTGTTCGTGAAGAAATTCACCTCAATTAGCTATAAAAAAAGATAAAACAGAGGACCTGAATGCATACCTGCTTTGTCAACGATATCAAACCTTGGGCCACTAACGAACTAATTAAACCTGAAAGTGCAGGCCCAGCTGGAGGGTAGGAGCAACTTGACCAACATTTTGACCAATAGGTAATGCCTGAGTTGTGCCAGGATGAGGACCCCTGGGTACATGAAATGGCAGATTAGGGGCATTGAAGATTGGCAAAGATGAAGTAGTGCCAATAGGAGGACCCTGAGGTTGTGCTAAGTATCCATGATTCAGATGTGGTACCATTGTGTTTGATGGAATAGGTGCTGAAGAAGGCAAGTGTAAATTTTGTCGAGCCTCTTGAGCCATAAATATATTTGGCTGTACTAGAGAAGGCTGTGCAGTACTTTGCATATTTGAAGGACCCGGTCCAGGGCGAGGATTGTGAATCTGAGGCAAGGTCAACGGTGGCATGTTTCTATTGCTACCCAAATGCTGCTCAGAATGAATTTGATCAACAAAAGCATTCTTCATACCAAATTGACCTCTGATTTGCATATGTGGGGGAAGAGCGGAGCGCGAGGGCATCATGTGTGAGTTTTGAAACTTCGCAGGACGCCATGCATTTGTCAAGGCTGTTGCCTCAGCTGATCGAATCTCATTAGCTGGTGAGTTGTAGGTTGAATTAAACGTGGAAACAACACTTGAGGATCCGCCAAACTTCATGTCTGTATTCGAGAAATTGCCAATTCCTGGAGGCTTTTGCTCACCAGCAGTTAAAAAGCTTCTATTTTCAGATAAAGAACCACCTTCTTTGGCATTAAAATGGCTCTGAGACAGCTGATGCGGCAAAATCAAGGATTCTCGGGTAAAACTAGGAGAAATCCGACTTGTCAAATCATTGGGGCCAGCAACATTAGGTAGGACTCCTGCAATCTTGTCATGACCATTCTGTGAAAAGTACAAAGAAAAAAAATGGTTCGAAATTAAATTTTTTTCTCAGAAAAACAACCACCGAAATAGTACTTTCAAATTGAACTCAAGGAGTTTTGCATATATGTTGGGTTATAGTCTAATGCTAGAAAGTAAATAATATCAAAAGAGGGTTTGATTTCTTCACAGAAGACTGCTATGATAGGCAAGAAAATGGGTTACAAAATTATGATCAGATCAGCTGAAGCTCACTAATCAATGTATAACTTTGGATTTACATAAACCCACCAAATGAACGGAAAAGAATTATCAGAGTAATCCCTTAAGCTTAAGTAATGAGAACATAATTAACAAGGATTAAGAATATCATGAACTTCCAATTTTTTCTTAGCAGCTAGAACAAATTAGAAAAGCTTCCAAAGATATTTAACCATACACTGATATTTGGAACATCCTCAGCAATGGAAGAATTAGTAACAGAAGATAATTGAGCCTTGGACAAGTTGCCTCCGTAATCAGTCACCAAACGAGCCGCATGGTTTGTGGTAAAGCTGTGTCTTGCCGTCAAGTTACCAGGAGGTGGAAGAGATGAATATATATCATTAGACTGCCTCCGATCTGCTAAAGCTGGGGTCATATGTTCCCAGTCAAATTCTTCCTCTTCAGTGTTTTGCCATGTCTTGATAGCTACAATTTGGTCACCACCATTTGGGTCCAACTGTTCAGCCGTATGGTGTTTACGGTTCAATTTTTCTCTCTTTCATCTATTCCATAGGCACTAATCAAAGCTCTAGGTCCTCGAAGATCAAGACCACTGCTATAGTTATGCACAGCAGATGCTTTAAGTTGTTGATTGGAATTGTCCTGCCAATTTCTTTTTCGCCATTCACTTGTCTCCTCGTCTCTGCCCACCACTTTGTTGAGCTCATAATCAATGCCGGGACGAGATGGTGAGGCCCTGACGGGAACTCTATTTGGAGAGCCATCCATAATAAACTCCTCAACTCTAGGCGATAATGATCCGGCATGCCCAATTTTATAAGGAGAGGAGGATCTCATGATCCTGGCAGCTGATGGCAAAGACTTTTTTACAGCATCAAGACCAGAAGTTGCAAGGCCTGCACGACCAGTTGGGCTAACTCCTTCAGTTCCAAACTGCAATTTGAATAACTTGGAATTATGAGAAACATATTCACTACGCCAAGGCAGGTTCCTAATAGGATTGTTTTAGTATCTTAAAGTTCCATCAACCCATCAGTTATATAGATTTCACCAGTGCACTCATAAACATAAGTTATTTACACTCAAGAAGCTCGGCAAAGGCCAGAAATATAAGATCGGTTTCACTTATAACCAACAGTGCCATAATAAAATATGCCAAAACGTTCACGGAATATGATAACCATAACATCATACTACATGGAAAACAAATTAAAACAGGACTGGAGACAGCAAAGGTCTTACATAATTAAACACATGGAACCATTATAACCATAAGTCAACAATAAAGCCAAGTTCTAAAGAAATTATAATAAATTTAGGTTGACAACAGTAAGCAGAATAAATAATTTGAAAACCACAACAGTACTTAATCATATTAAATTGGCTAATAGCAATATAGCCATTTTTTCTTTCATCCATCCCTCAGCAACACTTGATATCTATCCCTAAACTTGTCTATATGGGGGGAAGGAACAAATAGTTTAAAAGCACTAATATCATATTACCCTATCTTCAGATATTATTGTAGATTCTAGACAGACCAATACAGGCAAGGATGGGTTTCTAATGACGTTTAATGACCATTTTCACTGGCAGAAAGGACGGAACGCGAGTTTCAATAAAGAGGGAAGGTCCACCTGCTTACTCCCCATTCATATTATAACCTTTGAGACTTTTCAGCTTTCCTAATAGCCCTCTATATAAGTTATCAAATTGCACATCTGCTCATCTTCAAATCGCTAAAACTAAGAAATGGCAATGCATAGCAATCCAATTTATAGTAGGCAGCATAGTAACACTTGTAATAGCCAAAGAAACATCGTATGTTACATAAAAATGAAATATGTATACTCTATAGCATTGTATAGAAGTAAACTACTAGGGGGACAAGATATGAATGGAAGTGAAAAAATTGAGATTTTATTCAAGCTTACAGTATCTACTTTTGAATGTCCATACTCATGCTGTGCTTCAAAATATTTCGGATTTATGTGTATCCCATGTGGTGGTCGAGGAGATCCAGAAGCCCTCAAGCCAGAAGATTGACCGTTTACAAAAGAGGAAAACTGCAACTGCGCCTCAATCTTTTGAAGTACTGACAATGGGAACACTGCTGACCACGTACCAAAAAGATGGCGCATTGCTGGGTGCATATTGGGATTGACTTGTGAATAGGCCTCACAGAAAACCTTTAGCAATCACAGGCATGTTAAAACCACATTAGGCCAAGCTATCAAGCAACAACGTGGAGTGCACTGATACACAACATGCATTCAAATTATTCTCACCTCAGGCAGGCGGGAAGAAAAGTGTTTAGTGTATTCCTTGCCTATGTTCTTCACGATACTGTCCAAAAGGTATAAAGAAGGCAGTTTTTGATCAACAGGAACCTGGTCAAAACCATTATCAGAGAATGAAGTGGGAAAACAAAACATAAACGTTTTAACCAAAGTAAAGCATTAAACAACAATTAGATGCTTATATCATACCTTATACACAGGTTAGAAAATAAAAAATAAAGAAGGAAAAGTATAAAAAAAACGAATACAAGCAAGAATAATAACAGTACAATGAACATGTTTGAACCATACTTTTTTTCAAAAAGACTAACACTACATCTAGACCCAAGAAAAAGAAAGGACAAATTATAGGGCTGGCATAATTTGATTTATTGATAATAGTATTTAGCAGTTATAGCAAATCTTCAGGAAGAAAACAGGCCTTCATCTTGATCTCAGCCAAGAAGCAGTAAAGTCATAAAGCAACATACATCCGCAACAAGAGCATAATGAGGGTAGACTATTCATAAGATAAGAACAAAAGTAACAACAAATCATTATAAAGCCATAGTTCAGTTTAAATTGTATATAGCCCTGATTATCACATGGTCAATCATTCACCAAAAAGTATACAAAGGTCAACTCAACTCTATTACTCCTTTACCCCCAATCAATTAAAATATCACATATCCCTAGCAGGGACGAGGAAACAGGTCTCGCCAGGAAATTTAGTTAGGGAAGACATTTTAGTTTCTTATGCTGCAAGATGAAGCATAGAATTGAGGTAATATGTTCACTTTGCACTCAAGCATAATCACATTATTTCCAAAATTATAGCAGAAGCTAGATGATTCATAATAAAGAAGTGACATCAGAGTTCTGATATCCTTCTTTTTAATTCTGCCAAGAAGTTCCAAAAGTCAATAAATGTGATGCTGCCTAGTTCCAAAACATAAACCCGACTGTCAAGCCAACAAATGAAGTTTTCAGTACTGGCTAGGTATTGCTAGGAGAAGATGTTTGCAGGACATTGCGAAGAAACATAACAACAGCTACACCATTAGGCTTATGAAAAATATTCGAAAAATAAAACCCAATCTTCCACAGATTTTATGAGAGAAAACAAGAACAACATTGCTTTATATGCATGATTTGTTAACTATTGGCATTTCTTTGATTCAGTGTGCACTTCAACGAACTTGTTATTCCCTGGAGAGAGATAGAAAACTGATTTTTATACTTATAGGTTCCATATACTTAAAATGTAGATTTTTCTTTTGCCCAATTTTTAAGTAATCAAGTTAGATCAAACTTGGTAGTTTGGTTTCTGTAGTCTTTCAAAATCCAGTTAATATTAAAGGAGACTTGTTTTCAGTTATATCCTTTTTCCAGTTACCAGACAGTTTTATGCCTGTTGCTTTAATTTGTGTGATTACTCACAGTTTGTATAAATACCAAAAGCAGTGAAGAAAAATAAAAAAATAAATAAAAAATAAAAAGAAAGGAAGAACGAAGAAACTTCAACTTCTAAGAACTTTCTGCACTACAACTCCGATCGCAACAACTCCGGTACAATTGAAATCACTAATCAGTAAATTACAAGAACTACCGTCGAGCATTCCAAGAGTAACCCTAAATGCTATACCTCAATAATCCGAGCACAAATGGCATCAGCAATGCCCTCGCCGTGCGCCCTCTGCTCTCCAGCAATTATAGTGAGATCAGTGATAATGGGTTTCGAATTCGTAGTGAGCTCCGATAACACAATTTCATAAAGCCGCACAATTTCATCTGTGCTCAATGGAAAAACTGCCCCGCGACCAAAAACCCTAAGCTCTTCCTCTCTCTCCTTCACCATTGCCCTAAATCGATCGAGGATTGAGGGCGGCAGAGGCTTCACCCCAACGCCATCGTTTTGAATCGGCTGAGGCTTGTTAAAACCTCCGCTGCTCATAGGCATAGGGTTCTGAAATCTCGAAGTGCGGTCCATCAACGGAGAAAAATTGGGTAACAGGGTTTTAGTGCTTGCGCAATCAGGGACGTAATCAAAATTAGGGTTTTGAAACCACCGCACAAATACAAACTACATAGACATATAAAACGGTCTAATTCCAAATCGAGCACATAACAAAGCGTTTATTAGACGCGTCTCATATGGTGGGTGAGTGTTTGCGAGTTGGCAAAAAAGATGGGGAAAAAAGTAACAGAAGAGTAGGAGAAGAGATGGCGGATGATGGAACAGAGAAAAAGGAGGCGGAAGGGTTGATTCACGGCCAGGCGGCGGAGATAGCGGAGGAGAAAGATTGAGATCTGCGGCGAATACGCCGGTGCAAAAGAGCGAGGGAAAAGGATGGTGGCCGGGGGGGTTTGTGAGGGGAGACGATGTTGAAGTATTTCTTTTGCTTTTCTATTTACAATTTATTTATAAAGTTGTGATTACTCCTAGATTTATTGGATTTCTTTTTCCTTTGGGAAATATAACTATATTGGATGTAAATTGTAATTGCCTTTTTCAAGTAGTATTTTGAATTATAAATTCTTGAATGAATTATGGAAGGCCAATTAACTTTTTTATTCTTGGTACAATTCTGGATAATAAGGGAGGGCTAAATTGTAAAATATGTTAGAAGCTATTAGGTGGTGGCGAAAATAGACAATAAACTTATTCAACTTACGATTTAGGACAATAAATTTTAAAAAATGGCAGATTGAGGACTAAATTGGCCGATTTCAAAAATTTCCAGAATCGATTCTCAATTTGGGGATTTCATTTTTTTCGATCCTAATTGCTAAATCGAACATATAATCTAGCAAATTCACGACTACGTGGATGAAAAAAAAAGAAGCATAAATAAAAATACCCACCCTCTCAAAGAAAATTGAGCCCCAAATAAGTTGGAGAAAACTTAGAAAATTGAATCTTTTTTTTTTTTTCATCAAAGTCACGAAGTGAATTTGCTAGGTCGTATATATGTTCGGTTAGCAACTAGACCAGGAAAAATGAAATCCCCAAATTGATAATCAAATTCGGGAGAAATTTGAAACCGGCGACCATTTTAATCCTCAATCGCCATTTTTTAAAAATTATTGTCCTAAATTGCAAGTTGAAAAAGTTATTGTCATATTTTTGTCACCACCCAATGGCGATAATTGCGGGGCATATTTTGCAATTTAGCCATAAAGGAGGAGATACACATCCTTATATGGGATCGAATCGAGTTAATCAACCTTAACAACGCAAGTCTACGAGATTGATTTCATGGACGGCCAATTACTTACATCTAATGAATGAATTAATATTCGCCTATTTAGTGAGTTTAATTAATAAAGACAAAACCATTAGTTAGTAGAAGTTTATGTTTTTGGCAATTAATTTGGGTTTGGTTTCAATATAAGTGCTCTCGCACATATCGTGTCTCTAAAGACAAAACATTAGCATAATAACATCTGTTGTGCATAAATTTTTTACCACCATTTATTAATATTACTTTGTTCAATTAATCAATATATATATATATATATATATATATATATATATTTAGTAATTGAGATCAACCTTGTCTTTCCAATGGTTGATACGTGTGTTAAAAGAGGCGAATGACCCAAGTTCGATCCCATCCAAGTGCGTGTGTCCCCTCCCCCAAAATCCCCTAATTGTACTCAATTTATATATATATATATATACACACACATTTGGTAATTGAGGGACAGCTTGTATCAAATAAACGATTTTATTACGAAAAAATTGGAGTGTTAATTGAATTTGTATCCCATCTAAAGGATTAAAGAATGGTCGATAGTACATAATAATTTACCATAACACCAGAAGTACTGGTGAAAATCGTCTAATTATCTCTTTTATCCAAATAAATAGATTGCAATTGTATCCTAAATTCTTTGGCCTTTGCTCAATCGACAATCGACGGAAACAATTCTATAGAAAATACCCCTAAAAAAACAATTCTATAGAAAATAAGTTCACCCTCATTTTGTTGAGGGATTTGGGATGCTTTGTGGTAATTAGTGTGCCAAATGTACACTTATAATTGTAGAAAATAGAGAAAATTTTGGGTATATATGAGAAAATTAAAAGATATTAAGATAGGTTTTGGACTTGTCTTATTTCCTCATACACGGTTGTTTCACTGTATTGCCATTTCTTTCCACTTTCCATAAACCGTTTTAATTACATTGTGTAAATCATTTATACACCTTGCACTTTTCTTGCATGTATATTTTATTGGATTATTGTTGCATGAATATCTTGTATTATAAGAGAGAAATTATCCAAAAATTACTCATATCAAAATTACCTTGAATTGCAATATTAAGAGATTGAACGATATAAGTGGATTAGTGAGAAAGGGAGAACTGAGAAGCTTGAGGGATTTAGGTCATATAGAACCCGTTCGGGTCAGGTGTTATGTTAAGACCATTTTTTCTTGACATGGCTTGTCACAAAATTGACCAAACTTATTTCAGGTCAACCCAATTACATCCATAGTCTTTGCTCAGTTAATTGAAATAATTTTACTAAGTTCACTCTCATCTTGATTGGGATTTGGAGTGTATTAGTGGGAAATAGTAAGAGCGGTGCATCCAAGAACAATGTGGCAGTTGAGGAAGAAGCCCCAAAATGTAACCAGATGTGAATGTGTGTGATGGTTTGCAGTATTTTTTTGGGGAGGTTTTCAGAATATGAACAAATTAGGATGTGAATTATTGTATTTTGGTGCCTAATATGTTTAGACAATTAGGATGGATTGAAGGTTTTGTCTAGTGTTTTGGTGCTTAATGTGTTCAGACAATTAATGTGGTTGGATGTTTATATTTTTGAGATAATTCTGGACACATTTTGGAATGAAAATTGAAGTTTGCTTATGAACAAATTACATATTTTGTTACAGCAAACAATCATCAAGAAAGCAAATAGCAATGACATTGATTCATAAAATCTTACAAACACTATCATGTCCAAATCCAGTCACATTGGAAAATTTGAAATCGGACATTCATAATTCCCTTCTACTACAGGCAACATTGTTCAATACATAGTCCTAAAAACTGAAAATTACATAATTCCCTAAACATAACCAATTCACCAAAGGAGATAGAAGATAGTCATGAAACAACTAGTGCAATCCACAACCACTTCTCATTTGAGGTCTTCATCTTCAATTCATCCTCAAGCCTGTTACATTTTTTCAACAATCCAGGGATGATCTGCCGAGCTCTAGAAAACATGAGTGGATCAATCTACACAAAGTATGTGCATCCTCCAGCTTCCTACACAAATAAAAATAATTGAGGAAATAATTAAGTAATCCAGTTAGTGCTTTTAAAATTAGGGTTATTGAATTCCAAATTAGGGTTCTTGAATTTGAAATTAGGGTTCTTGCTTATGCCCAAGAATTTCTCACTTAAACTTCAAAAATTGTTGGCAGTGAATAATTTCTGCACAACAAGAACAAAAAAGAAAATTAGGGTTCGAACCCAAAAAAATTAGGCTTACCTGAAACCTTTCACAAGCAGCATATTTTCTTCCCGGGTTGAGATCTATCCAAGAAGTCTTCTTAATTGTGTTTATTCCACAATGACAAAACCCCTCCATGGTGAATTCCGTTGTTTAACTCCACATTAAGAAACCGATTTGAAGAGGGGAAAATAGGTTTTTTTGTTGCAAAAGCCTTATATTTATTTCTTATTCCCATAAAAAATGAGAAAGGTTTGTTAGATTAACATTTTTCCGCTTCTTAGCACCTAGAGTGACAAAAATACCCTTAAGAATTTAAGTGTGCCTCGCACGTGATCGAAACTGGGAGGAATATTCACCGGTGGTACTACTTAGTGGGCAAAGTGAAAATCCCGCGAACTTGGGTGGGCAAAGTGTAAAAAAATTAGTTTGGTGGTAAAGTGTAAAAGGGTCATAGTTTAGATGGCAAAGTATTTTTCCCCTTAGAGAGATGGTCAAAAGAGAGGAGAATTTGTAATTAAAATAGTCGGGTTGTTGAAATAAGATTTTATTTTGGAAACGAGTTGAGATTCCTCACTTTTTAAAAACAACTTATAAGCTCCTAATATATTTCTTGGGAGCTTATAAATCTTTTTTTTTAATATAAATTACCAGACAAATTTAAAAAATTATTATATCTCAAACATCTTATAAGATGCGTTTAAGAGCTTATCGAGTAGGGGTGACAATGGGTAGGTACCCACCCATTTAATGTTATCCATACCCGATTCCTATAATATTTGTACTACATGTACTGCCGTCTCAAACCCAATTAAGAAACTACAACTATTACCCATATCCATCCCAAATCCATTTGTTGATACCCGCTTACTACCCATACCACCCAAAACCCATTATTTTATATCAACACTTATAATTATATGAATATATTTAAATGACACCCTACCAAAAACTAATTATTATATAAGACAATGCATAATATGTTAAATTATAAATAAAACGATTAACCATTTCAATTTTGCAAGTCACTCAAGGCTATCATCATTCATCAACTAAATCAAGCATGACAAAGATAAAACATAGTTGATATGATCGCAAGTTCAAAGAAAGTAACAAATTTATATCTTCTTTTTACAAAATAAAAATTTATGTTGGCTTCTAAAAAGAAATCTATCATGTCAGTGGAAAAAAATAAATGGAAGTTTCTAAGGGATAAACAGGTTCGGGTAGTGGATATCCGGTGGGGTAAAACCATATACTACCCGTATATAAATGGGTAGTAATTTCTCAACCCATACGCATACCAAGTCCAAAAAGATTATCCACATCCGTCCCATTATGGTATGGGTCGGTGGCCCACATATACCCATCATGTTGTCATCCTTACAATTATAAGCTTAGCCGAAACTTATTTTTAAAATAAGATCTTATCTTAACAAATTTCTTTGATTTCAACCATTTTAATTACAAAAGTGTCATTACTAAAACCTTATAAGCTCCATTGTAATGCTCTTATCTATAACATATACACTTAAAATATGAACACCAACTAAAATGCACTACAATTGTATTTCTTATCGAGTACATCTACTTATTATTATTATTATTGCAAACATTTTGTACATACAAAAACAATGTTCGAAAAATGTTGTAACACTTATACACTTGCATATATTAATTTATATTACAACCCATTATGGGCACATTCTCATAAACAAGATGATACAATAAAATCCCAAAATGATATGCAAATGATGAGATGAGGAAAAAGGAATGGAAATCAATCTCCCGATTTTGGATCAATGCTTCAACTTGTACTAAAAGCTTCACATATCACCTTTTTATATACGTAGTCTAAAAAAATAGGCAACATTGCATTTGATGAGCTCAACAAGTATAATCAAGTAACAAGTTATCTAACATCACACAAACACGTCATCAACAATCATTTTACACATTATATTTATATAATTGATAAGTACACAAATACACATGCTTAGTCATATGATTTTTTCTTTGTTATGGGCCATCTAAATTTGAGAATAAATCGTGATTACGAATATGATCATGTCACTCTGTAATCCATAACACATATATTTGAGTCCCAAGAACTGGGGGTGGTCGTATGATACTCTGTATTGAGAAAATTGAAAATTTATAACACACAAATCAAAGATATTAGTGGTCTAAAACAAAACTCTTTTATTTTAGGTGAATGCATGTACCATAATCGATTAATAACATAGCTCATATTCATATCAAGTATCATTAATATATCTCGATTATGTTCCAATGTCATCATACAAAGATCATATATCTTAAATTCATATCAATACCATAAAAATATCATCAAAACAAACCTTATATTTCACATATAGAATACAATATTTATAATCACAAAAATAATCGAACACATATGAAATTCATTTCCAAAACATCAATTATATAATAACATAAGTCAAATAACAAATTTCAAGATTATACTCACAAGGTAATGTCCTTATCCCGGTTTGCTTAATCAACCTTATTTGTTTTTTTATCAAGATTTTGACCTATGAATATATAAAAATGCATAACTTTTGGGATTTGGTCCAAAGATCATCCCGCCTGCAATGGGCTTTAAAAGAGGCGTGAGGCGCGGCCCGCGATTCGAACTCGTGAGCGTTGGATTGCATGATTAAAGGAGAGCTTAGGATTTGATATGGGCTACCTATACCAACAGATGCATCTTCTTTTATGGTGCCGATTACATAGAAACTCTAAGGTTAAGCGTGCTTGGCCACGGAGTAGACATCGGATGAGTGACCCCATGAGAAGTTTTTGAATGCGTGTGAGTGAGGACAAAGCGTGCTAGAAAAGACTCATGTTGGTTTATGGGGACAATCGTCAATCCAAGATAACGATAAAGGTCCAACAACGGTATCGGAGCAGTCACGAGTTCGAATTTCCTTGGAAGACGTTGTAGTGGAGGTTGCGATAGCGGTGGAGGCGAGATCTTTGGCGCAATGAGGTAAATGGACCGGAATCGAAGGTGTAGATTCTTTGGTGTGGCGAATCGAGAAGATGGCGTGACGCGACGCTTGAAGAAGTTGGCGATAGGCGGGAAGTTTGGGCCGCAACGAAGGTTGCCAAACACCGAGCTTTGAGATCTTTGGCCAGTCTTTGGGAGGGGATTGTTGGGATTTGGTCCAACATCCCGCCCGCAATGAGCTTTAAAAGAGGTGCGAGGCGCGCCCGCGATTCGAACTCGTGAGCTGGATTGATTGATTAAAGGAGAGCTTAAAGGATTCGATATGGACTACCTATACCAAAGATGCATCTTCTTTTCGGTGCCCATTACATAGAAACTTTAAGGTTAAACGTGCTTGGCTGTAATAGACATGGGGTGGGTGACCCCATGAAGTTTTCGAGTGCGCGTGAGTGAGGACAAAACGCGCTAGAAAAGACTCGTGTTGGTTTATGGGGACAATCGTTAATCCATTATAAGCTAGAGGTCCAACAATAACCAAATTCAAAATCACATTTTAAACATTGATGAAGTAGTGTGTATGTTATTTATGACCTATTATGCCATGAAATCCTAGTTATACGATTCTTAACTCGTTAAAGTTGACGAAACTTATAATATATTCATTCAAAACATCTAAAAATTTCAATCTGACCTTGACATTTTCAAAGAACTCCTTATAGGAAAATGATATTGAGATGATTCGAGTTCCAAGGAAAAAACTCAATTTTCTACAACTTTCATGTTTTCTGATCTCCAAATTCCAAGAGAAAACCGGTGAAAATGGAGTAAAACAACAATAACTCTTTGTAGTACATAAATATAGCATCATTCGATCACCCTATGGTTCATGTAGAGTTTTCACCTCTTAATGTATCCAAATCCTCAGATTTTTTTGCCACGATGAGCTAATACATCTAGCAATACAATCATGCATTCAAGTAATTAAAAATCATGTGTCCCCTCAAATGAAGCCCTCACCACAATATAACAAATCAAAATTTTGTACCAAGACATCTACGAGTTTATATTGTTCTCCTTGTTTTACAAATCCTTGTCGATTTTTAACTTCTCCAAACTCAAGAAATTATAAACACAACTCATATATAAACACTTCTATGACCATATGTTTATGATTTAACCATCATATTTCATGTATTTTCAAAGCTTAAAGAAACAAAATTTGTAATTATACATATATGGATCACAAATCATTTATATAACAAAAATTAACAAAAACTAAAACATAAACTAACTAATCGATGAAGGATTACCTTCTTACACATATGTATGTATGGGAGATTGATCTTTAAAATAATAATCAAGAGAAAAGGGTAGGAAAAACTTTATTTTTTTATGAAAGAAATAAGCTATGGTTGGTGAATTTTCGTTCCCCTCACAATTTCTTTCTTAGTTTTTGTTTTATTTCTTTGAAACTTGCACATGTATTTTTAGTTATCACATGGGGTTCTAATAATTGTCTTTAAGAGATCAATAATGCAAATTTTCCAAAAATTGCACTTTAGCACCTAAAGTGTGTTGGAAATGCATGTTGGTCCCTCAACTTATGATTAAGAAATTCATACTTATATATGTATTTAAAACTCAACACATATTTGTAATTTACACACTCAAATAAATCCACTAATGCAATAAATTAAAATAAAAAAATATTTATTAACCAATTTCTTCAAAGCACATGTAGTAACCTAACATAATTAAACTAAAACTTGAAAAATCAAGATTATTCGTATATCCCAATGTGAATATGAAATATTAAAATGCATGTAATTATGTCGTGAATGATTTAAATCATAATAATAAATACACAAAATTTCGGGTTATGACATCCACCATCTTATTTTAGTGAAGATTTCAACAATTTATTTTCAAAATAAGATTTAACATCTTATAAGCTATTTCATATAAGATGTAAAAGCTTATAAGATTATGTGAGATATATGAGCTTATAATATATTTTTAATAAACTTAATCAAACACCTCGAACAAACGAACACAACTTCTTGGTGGTACCTACAACCTTAAATAACTATTTCAAAAGACATTGATCACACTTGTTCTTTGATTTTTGTTTCTTAAATTGTAAGTCCAAAATCGAGACACTAACTAATGTCTCGATTCCATTTCTCTGTCATCTAATATCTCTCACAATGATATACTCAATAATCCGATCACAAATGGCATCAACAATGCCCTCACCATGTGCCTTATGCTCTTTCGCAATTATAGTGAGATCGGTGATGAGGGTTTCAATTCATAGTGCGCTCACGATAACACGATTTCATAAAGCCGCACAAATTTCATTTTGTGCTTAAAGGAAAAATTGTCCCACAACCAAATACTTTAACGTTGCATTTTGATGAGAGAATTTGGATTTAGTGAGATGACTTAGGAGAATAATTTAAAATGACTCGAATAAAATAGTTTGAAATCCTCCGAAATGACTCCAAAAATAGATTGGAATAATTTAAAATTCATTATAGAATGACTTCATCCAAATAACATCAATAAATTTGTTATTATTATTTTGGAATCCGTTGTTAGAATTAATATAATTAATTCATACCCCTTAATCATCACGTGAATTATCAAGAAACAAATACAAAATTGAATCTAAATCGGAAGCGTACCTTAAATCCATAGACACAAATAGATACCTCAGATCCGTAGAGACGCATGTGAATCCTTGATCGGGTTAGCGTCTTCCATGCCCAAATCCTTTAGGTACTCCATTGGTCTCTCTCAAGATGGGGAAGAGGAGAAGAGTGACAAGCGATTTGACTTGGGGACCATAACCCTAATAAGAGTTCTTTATATCTTAGGTTAATTAGAAGCCCATCAATCCTAATTAACTAGTATTGGGTCTCTACACATTGCAAAGCCCATACCCGATAGATATCCCTAGAACCCTATTAAATTAGACCACTTAATTGGCTCCATTAAATTAGATAGCCCATAATATAATTGTAATTACATATGTAAGTCCACATGGGAAATTAATAAAAATCCCAACAATCTCCCACTTGGACTACATATGTCACCAGAGACAATTATATTGTAAAATCTGAGTCTTGTGGCAATGAAAATGCTATCTATCCTTGAGATATCCCCTTAGATACAATCTGGTCCATCTCCTACATCAGTGTGAGATCAAAGCGGCTTTCGTTACACTTAAATGGTAACTAGACCCATCAATGGTCACCACACCAATATATTCAATGACATAGATCAAGTATGGATGTGTAGCATGGAAATTACATGTAACGTGATCTCCAACATGCCTATTTCCAATGGTCCTACTTAATTCCTTATGAGATCATGCAAAAATGCAAATGATTGAGTCCAAAACCAAAACTTTATTCTTTATTCTCGAGAAGATAATTTCAAAATGTGTCTAAACCACGAAGAACATCAAAATACAAACTCCCCTTTGAACATGCACATCTTTAAAACCGTACAACACCCATATGAGCATTAAGCTCGTAAAACACCTTAGGTGGTAAAACCTGGTGAGTGGCCACATTTGGAGTTTGTCGAATATGTTCTATAGACAATTAATGACTCACGAATTTTTCTTTATAACAACAAGAAACTTGAAGTCTACGTGCACCTCAACTTCAAGAATTAGTTGTTGGAGTATGATAAGACCAAACTATTGTCACATTATCCTAATGGTATGTTAATACCATCTTAATATGCGACTTAGTGACAATATCTACCATATCCCTTGATAAGATGCCCCTTCACAAGCTAGAACTTAGCGTCATGGAATGAGCTATAAGTGTCGCTTGGCACTTCCCAAAATAGCTCATCCAACTAACAATTAAGTATAACTCAAATGGATCTATTTACTTTATTGGCATCAATTAAAATCGGAATCGAAATACCAAATGATCTCCTAAAGATCCGATTTCGATAAGTGAGCATATAAACCTTTACGGCATGATTGGTATGAATAAATGGAATTCGGTTGGAATGGAATAAATTTAGGAATGGAATAACATTAGGAATAGAATGATGTAGTATTACTATTCTTATGATTGGTATGTACAAGGAATGGAGAAATGAATGGATGACGATTTTTTACTTGATTTAAATATCTTGATTGGTAATTATAAATTAATGATAGTAATTGAGAAAAATAATTTTAAAGTATCAAATTCTCTTAAATAAGATTTTTTAAATAAATTTTATTAAATATGTTATTCGTAAATTGATATAAGATTATTTTAATGTGTGCTAAATAATATATATATATATATATATATAGATAGATTTATATCTATGATATCAAAAATATTTTATATAATATTTTTTAGAGATAAGTACAAAAACACCCCTTAGATTTGGGTTAATTACAAAAAAATCCAGAGATATTTTAAAATTACAAAAAAACCTCATCAGGTTTGATTATGTGTTAAATTTAAGAGGGTAACTATAGTATTTTATAAATATCAGGGGGGTTTTGATATTTTTTTTGCTTATGAAGGGAAAAAATGTAAGACAGAATCAAACCTCAAGGGTTTTTTTGTAATTTTAAAAAATCTCTGGATTTTTATGTAATTATCCCAAACCTCAGGGGTATTTTTGTAATTATCTCTATTTTTATAAGAAAATATAGAAAATCAACAAAAGAATTCTATATCAAAATTTTGATTTAACTATTGAATATTGATAGAAATTGACTATGATTTATTAAAATATTAAATATAACTTATATTTGAATTATAAATAATTTTCTATTTATAACACTACTTTTCGAAAATATAGATTATATCCAACATTTTTAGTCATTTATAGAAAGATAATTTTATTAAAAATAAAATTTGAGTCATTCTTGATGATTGGGAATAGCTAAACCCATGGGGAGAGGAGGAATGATCATTCCCTTACTTTTGGGAATAGGGATTCCCATGGGAATGAGTATTCCCATTACTAAAGCATACCAAGCATGTGAATGGGAATGAAACAAGGAATGTTCATTCCATTCCTACCCCATTCCACATATCAATCATGCCGTTATTCTCTCTAAATATTTTACAACCCCTTTATTGGTTGCTTTCCAAATGATCCATCATAGGGTTAATATATGTCTAATAATTACGCTATGCACGCTATATCAGGATGCGTACATACTTGAAAATACAAAAGACCTCTCATAGCTAATATATAATTAGTTTTTGTATATCTTAAATATTTGACTCGATCTTGGGGAACTAGATGAATCAAACTTAACTTCCTTAGCGGTGAGATTCTCTCCCACTAAACCTACGGTATATACAATCATCAACTTTATATATCTCAAAACCAAACGAGATAAAGTTAACGATGATTATTTATCATAACGAGAAACATGCCAAAAATTTAAAATAAGCCATGAGTACCCACAATGATTATAAAGAATCTTTCGATAAATCTAAAATAAAAGTTTCTTTATAATCAATATATACCTTTGGTGAAATTCATGACAACATGGCAAATCGTATATCTCTCAACACTACCTTTAAACCTCTTTGGTCTTGATGTTCATCAATGATCAAAGAGCTTTCACACCTTTAGGCAATTTGATGAGATGCGAAGTGTCATTGGCAACATGAATTTTATCCAATTTTTTCATGGCTTCCATTCTTGAGGTTGTTGAGTTTTCTCTTTAGAAACATTATCTTATCCGGACAAGGAGTTCCTTAATATTATCTTGATAATCCAAATTTGCATCTTGAACAATATTAGGAATGAAAGCCTAATAATTTTAATTGCAATTGTAGGAGGAAAATAAATTCCTCTTTCATGATAATGTTTATAACCTTATTCTCCCCTCAAACTCAACTTCCTCAAGAACATTCAAGTTTCTCATCTCAAATGACCTTATAGAGTATCTAACAAGCAACAACTAATAGTTCTTGAGTCCAATTTCTCTTATTAGGCGAAGACCTTATATTAATCGGACAACCCCAAATATGCAAATATCGATATCGAATGTTCACATATCAAAATCTCATAAGGGGCTTTAGCTAGCTCTTTGCTTAGATTAAAACCCTATTAATAATCCATATCGTAATCCTTAGTACTTCTCTCAGAGAGTTTTCAGTAAGGAAGAATGATTAATCATACTTCTTACCACATTCATAATTCTTTTATCGTTTCATATGTTTTGTACCATGTGAACTAGCATGCAAAGTTTCATTAAATAAGACAACCACATCATCAATGACAAAGAACCAACATGAATATTGAAAGAGAGCAAAATTACTATATCCAAATTGAACAATCATAACCAAAATTTGCTCAAAATGGAAATAGAAACAAAATCCCACAAGTCCTTTCAATGTTCAATAACCTTATCATCAATGATTAAACTTAAATATGTATAGTTTCAACCACAATTGTTTTACCATTACCATCACAGATGCATCTTTCAGCATCAATTTGTAATTGGCTCCACAAATAACTTTGCATTAAAATATTTGTGAGTAGTAGAACCGGTATCTACGACAAAACATGTCTAGGTACAAAACAAGACTGAATGAAACATAACTGAAGTGAGAAGCAAACTTTAACACGACATACTTACTTGGGATATTTCTGTCATGTATCCACCCTTCTTGCAGAAGTAACAGGTAAATTCCTCATCTTGTTTCTTTTGCATTCTGTTTGTGGTGTCCCAGTTACAACCTTTATATTTATATCCTGATGAAGAAGATGCTAAGTGAGTACTTTTAGTGTTATCTCGCTCAAACTTTATTTTCTTGCACAATGAGAAATGATCTCCGAAGAGTCATCTCAATCTTTAGGGTGTTGTTACTAACTATAAATCCTTGATGTACAAGAAACTGAATAAAACCATAGAGAATTCTGACTTTATGAACTTTACTTTGAAGCGAGAAAGACACATCCTAATGTATTTCAATATGTTCCATTTTTATTCGTAACCTTATTGAAACAAGATCAGTTGAGATAATACTTGTTTCAGTCAATATCTTTAAGGAACTACTTAGCACTAACCTCCTCAAACATAATGCCCCAAAAATTTAAAACAGTGAGATAACATAAATAAAATCCATATAGACAGATACTTTAAAAATACAAGCAGAAATTTAATTCAGAGAACAAAATTAAAAATGCTCACACTTAATCATGTCATAACATAATAACAGGAAATTCTTAATTATGCATGACATTAGAAAATAATAGTAGGCCCATCTTGAGATACCTAGCACAACATTGATGTTCAGTCTTTGGACAAGAGCATCAATTGTAAGTGGTACTCTCAAATGTAGTAATCAAATACTGACAATAAGTCCTGTCAAACAATAACCTTCCTTTGGGCCGATTATTGTTTACATGGATAACTTAATAATCATCACGTATTTATTACCACATGTATGTCTATTATTTGGCCAAGTAATGACCTTCCTTTGGGCGGTCATTATTCGCATAAATAATAGAAATACACATCTTAATATTCCAAAATAAATAAATCTACACAATAGAGGTTACTTTGGCAACATATTGTTTCAATTAAATTATAATGAAATATCAGACATCAAATATAATCCTGATTTTGCCTCATATGTCTATCATCTGCCGAGACAATAACCTTACTTTGGGCCGATTATTATCCAGTATAGATATAAACAAATCGCAAATCTTTTTCGAATCTAATATTTCAAAATAAATTTAGTGTGAGAGGTCACTTTAGCGACATGCTATTTCAATTTATCTCGAAATATAAAGATAAGATTCGCTAACTAAATGAAAATAATATATCGGGATTATAAATAAATTTTGGTCGTATTCTCAAAAGATTAAATTTAAATCCAATCGATTTAAATCTAATTCAATTCTTATGGGTATGAATAAATTCATCCCGACTTTATGACCCAATGAAGCAAGCTCTAACCATAAGCCAAAAGGTCCATCCTTATTTGGACTTAAAAACCAAGGTGCTAGATTATGCTTAAATTCAACTTTATATGAACTTGATTTCAAAATTGACCTTATTTGAATTTAAAGTCCAAAGAAAGCCAAATAAAACTTTAAATTCAACTTTATTTAAATTTAATAACCCAGATAACTTGATTGGGTCATAAATTTAACCCTTTGTAAATTGAACTAAAATCAAGTTCATTATCCACAATTTTAAGCCCAAAACTAAACCATTTATATTTGAGCTCAAAATAAATGAAAGCTCAAACCTTAGTCCTATATTTCGATTTAAAGCCTAAAAATTCAAATAGGCCCTAAAATCAAACTCTTCATATTCTTTATTGGGTTTAAATCGTATTTGGATCAAATTCCTTATGGATTATATTTGAACCAAAATCAAAATTAATCCAATCTTTATGGGTTAAATTAATTCACCCCTTAATGACCCAATACCTTAAGCCCAAATTGATAATCCAAAATTTCCTTACTTGAATTTTGGGTTCAAAGTAATTCAAGCCCATAATTCAACCCTTATATAGATTTAGAGCCCATGCAAAATTAGGCCCAATATATAACTTAAATTTGGATTAAAACTGAGCCCAAAATTCTAACTCAAGCCAAACTGATCAGACCCAAAAAGGATCCAAATTCCTTATATCATATTAGCCGAAATAGAACTAAATCCAGGCCCAAACAAATTTGCCCCAAATTTAGTTTCCCTATCACGGAAAACCCCAAAAATAACCTTCTTCTCCATACCAGTCATTCCCCGTCGGCTGAGCGCCATTAGCTATCAGCTATTCCAGCATCTGAACCTATGTCCGCCTCTCCACCGCCGAGGCGCCGAGGTCAGACAACTTTCACTTCACCGACCATCCAATCGAGTGGCCTGCCAGTCCAAATCCAGCCCGCCGATGGGCTTCTTCACCAACTCGCCAGATCCGCCACCTTCCGACGAAAAATCATCCGGTCAATGGACAGAGACCCAAGCCCAGGCGACAACAGCCGTGGGCGGTGAGCCACTGTTGAGAAGACCAGTCGCCGTCGCAGAGGTCGCACAAGCCATTTCGTCGCTCCGTGGAAAACAGATCTGATTTTTTTTTTTTTTTTTTTTTGTTAATAACCTGAATGGGGCTGTTCGTGATTTCTAGAGGGCGGTCGAGGTGGCAGCCGTAAAACTGGATCAATGACTTTTCTTCACCATCTTGAGTCTTTTACTTAAAAAAAAAATCTACATAAAAGTAACACAAAACTTCCAAATCTCGTGAATTCGTGAAGAGAAATATTCACTTTAATTCATCAAAACAGAACTCAAACCCATAAACTAATATTTGAATTCTAATTGACATTCTAATTGACAGAAGATTGAACTTAATAACAAAAATTTCAACAATCAATTTCACGGTCAACTAGATAATCAAAAACATAATTTGATAACCAAAACCCATCCTCAGGGACGATTACAATCAGACAAAGAACAAATATTTGTTCTTGGTAAATCAACGCGATTGATTCCGATACCACTTGTTAGAATTAATATAATTAATTCATACCCCCTTAATCATCGCGTGAATTATCAAGAAACAAATACAAAATTGAATCTAAATCGGAGCGTCACCTTAAATCCATAGACACAAATAGATCGCCGGATCCGTAGAGACGCATGTGAATCCTTGATCGGGTTAGCGCCTTCCACAACCAAATCCTTTGGTCTCCATTGGTCTCTCTCAAGATGGGGAAGAGGAGAAGAGTGTTGATTTGACAGGACCATAACCCAATAAGAGTTCTTTATATACTTAGGTTAATTAGAAGCCCATCAATCCTAATTAACTAGTATTGAGTCTCTACACATTTGCAAAGCCCATACCCAATAGATATCCCAGAGCCCTATTAAATTAGACCACTTAATTGGCTCCATTAAATTAGATAGCCCATAATATAATTGTAATTACATATGTAAGTCCACATGGGAAATTAATAAAAATCCCAACATCCGTAACTCCAACTCTATCAATCCAAATGGAGCTTAATTCATCATTTCTCTCCTTTACAATTGCTCTAAATCGATCGAGGATTAAGAGAATAAGAGCATCCCCAAATGTTTCAACATCAATCTCCAACAGTCCACTCTAAAGTTTACTCAAAATTGAAATATTCCACTTTGATTCTTTGTTATATTGAAATTAAATACTTTTTTAAAGTTATAATTTAACATATATATTTATGTTTAATATAATAAAATATAATCTATTTGTATGAATATGTATTTTAATTTAACTTGTATTTTAAGTAGTATTACTTTATAAATCCTTTTGTAATTTATTATATAAATTCTAATATATATGTATAAGAAATTGATTATAAATAAAACAATTCACAATAAAATCTTAATAAACAGAAAACCATGTTAATTAGATATTAACTTTCAAAATACTTTAATAAATTGACGGAGATACAAAACATTTATACAAAATTAAAGAGAAAAGAACAAAACATGACATTAAAAAAATATCAAAAAAAAAAATAGAGGTGTGAACAATGTACATTAAGACGTGCATTGTTCACTCACCCAATTTTGGAGTGGGAAATAACATAGGGTTTTGGAGAAGGTTTTCTATTCATATTGGCGTCTACCTATTTTAGAAGAGGGTTGAAGATGTTGTAAGGACGACAAATACTTCATTCTAATGCCAACCAATGCCAACACCATCATTTTGAATTGATGGGGAAAGGAATTTAGGGATATCAAATAGGGATGACAATGGTGGGGACGAGGTTGGTATTGGACATACCATCTCCGTCACAAAATCTCATACCAAATACCATCCCCGCACCATTCTGCGCTTTGGGTATACGAGTACGGGGATGGGAATCCCGTTTGGAACGAGGTCTCAAAGTGGGGAATCGGATTCCCCATTTTCTATTTATTAATAATATTTTTTTAAATAAAGTATTTAAAATAATCAATAATTAAAATGAATAAAATAACATAAACTCCTAATTTCTAAAATAAAGAATGCGAACAAGTAAACTTATAAAAACATAAGAGTTTTGTTTTTATAATTAATAAAATAAAATATTATAAGGAGAAGTAATATTAATAATATATAAATATAATATATAAATATGGGGAATGAGGATGGGGACGGGGATCCCTTTTTTTTATCTAAATGGGGTTGGGGATTGGGACGAGGGATATAAATACCATCCCCATCCCATCCCCACATCTAGAGAGTTGGGAATTCCCATCTCCGTCCCATCCTCGAATTAATCAAGATTCCTGCTTTGGCTATTTTATTCGGATCTTAGTGGAGATGGTTAAAGTGGGAATTTTGCCATCCCTAAATTATCAAATGATAATATCCTCTCCAATATCACCATTGTAAATGTAGATGTCCTCGAATTTTGGTGACATTGGTGACCCTGTGTACTCTTTTTATATACCTTAGGTCCTCGGTAACTAATCATGATTTTCATTTTTACCCCCAATTAAAAAGAGAAGAACAAAATATGCATATAATTAATAATTATGCGCCTCTTTGAAAATCATATAATTACATGGATCACCATTTTATTTGAAAAACAAAGGTGGTAAAAACTAAAAAGCGATAAACCCCCATTGGCAGTCAATCCGACGGTAAGAAAGAAGTCCACACTGGGACAAATATAGGAAACGACCACCGTGTCGCGACCAAGCTCAGCCATGAGCCACCGCAAGCCACTCCAAACCCTCCTGCCAACCGAAGCATTCGAACTCGAGTCTGGTCTCTCCCTCATCCCCGTATCAAACTCAATCTAACAATTCATCGCGCAGACAAATCGGTGTCCCCAATCGACGAGTGGAAGCTCAAGCGCTCTCTAATCGACTATCTGAAAACCTCACATTCAATATCTATTCTGGAAGAAGACATCAAAGTTTTTAAGTATAAAGACCTGAAAAAGCGGAAGCGTGAAGATCCTGTGGCGCGTGGGAGCTTATTCGTGCTGGATTTAGGGTTTCTGTCGAGGAAATTGGGTTTGAACGGAGAGGATGGAACAGAGGAAGAGTTTTTGGAGTGGAGGAAGGGTATTGTCGCAGAGATGGATGGGATGGAGTTGAGCTTGGAGGGTGTGAAGTTTAAGTTGAGTGTTGAGGTGCCGAAAGGAGACAATTTTGAAGGGATGAGGAAAGAGTGGGAGGAGATTGAGGCGTTTGGAACGAGAGGTTAGTCGAGTTTTTGGCTTTCTGTTTGTTGTTTATTTCGTTTCAGTTCTATGTGGTGTGTGTGTGGCATGGATTCATGATATTATTTGTGCAGTAATGAGTTGGTTTAAGAATGATATTTGATATGTCAGTATGGGTTGACAACGTGAGGATAAAAGTAGTAGCTTAAACAGTTCATGGAGTTGGTATCAATGGGAGAAGGCATATCACATATGGCTTTTTTAGAGTCTTGCAAAAGCGTAAGATAATGGAGTTGATTAACTAGAATAAGAAAACATCATATTTCCTCATTTTGTTTTGCTCGCGTTTTGGGTGAAAGGAGCTCAAGTTCTTGTATAGGACTGTTTGTAAATACTAAATAGGTTGGCACTCCTTAGATATCAGTAGTTGGAGCAATGGAAGATTGATGACATTGATATCTCATATCCCTGAAAGACGAGCTTAAGTTATTAAGCAATGATAGCCCGCACGATGTTTAGTGGCTTCACTTGTATGGGATTTGTAGTAATTTGCAGTGATTATTACTTCAATTGATGTTTTATGCGGTATGAGCAACTTCGGGTATATAGATTGACTAAAGTCAGCTCTTTAGAAATGAAATCCTCACGAGAATAGATCAATGGATGGTAGGAACTGACTTGCGACACGAAAAACATTCTTAAAAAATCTGGTGATGATTAAGTCAGAGAAACAATATGAATTTGCGAAGCAATTGTACGCAATATGAAAACATACCAAGGGGATATTTATGTGTTAATTATGGGATTGGAGCTCATTGGGCTGGGTCTTTCTGCTTATTGGGTTCAAGTTGATATTTTTGGGCTTATTTGCCCATCAATATTTATAACCAATAATTAAATCTATAGCGATATATCTTATTGAGTGGTGATTTGGCATGTGGTGCTGTTTTGTGCTTTAGAAATCATTTTAGAGATGCACAGATGCTGTTTTAGGCTTTGTTTTGTCGATTCTTTTCTTTTTCTAAATATTTTTTTCAATGCCTTTTTTTACTACAATGGTCATATAGTCTATTGTTGGGATTGATGGCTAATTTGGTATCGTTAATGATCGTTTTCTTTAAAATGTTTAATCACACACCGCAAGAGGGACAAATATGGGGGAACATAGGAATGACAATGCTCAATTGGTGGGATCATTTGATTAGGGTTACATTGACTCACTTCTCAAATGGATTGTAAGAACTTTGTGTTTGTATTATATAATGTATTTTTACTGAGATTTCTAAGTGCTTAAATCACTTTGGATTTACGGGGATCATCGTTTGTCCATGATTATAGTTGGTTAGACAAATTTACCTTGGTTATTATAATCATAATTATAGTTGGTAAGACAAATTTACCTTGGTAATCCCTTGAGTAAATAATCTTGTCCAACAAGTGCTATAACAATTTAGAACATGGCTATCCTCCGTCTGAAGATGTTGATCTGTTTTGCATTAATTGTCCTGAACACGTTTTTGGGAGAACAATGGTTATGCTTTATGCAGGATTTCAGCCTAGTTCTCTGGATCTTTAATTAGTGATAAGTTGTTTCTTTGTAGTAATTTGTACTTATAGTTTTTCATGCTGGTTTTTACTGTTTTTCTTCTTAATTCAACTTTTCTCTCTATTAACACAAACATGGGATGCACATTATACTTGACACACATGCATTTGATAGGATATCCAAGGAGTGAGAGGCAGCCTGATACAATTATATTGAGAGGTGTGCCGTCCAGGTGGTTTGCCGAGCCTAGGGTTTCATCCAAACCTTCAATGCTAGTTACTCATACAATTTTTTCAGCATTGGGAAAAATAAGGTGTGCTTATATTAACTTTTAATACCTTGTTTGACTGTCACATTGATAATGTCATCGCTAACTATAGGAGTGATGGGAATACTAATGATAATTTTGTCCCTGATTCCTAGTAATGGTATTTATTTATTTATCTTAATTGTGGTGATTATGTCGTATTGTATTAAGTGTCCCTGTACACTTCATTAGGGTAATGTTAATGATGATTTGTAAGTACGCTATAGTACAGCTCCTATGTATAGAGACATTATGATGGAAATGCAAAACTATTCCACTCTTTTCCAATGGTAGACTGTTGATGCAAGTTGTTGCTCACTGCCAGTATTGGTGGACACATGTTTTAATATTCCCTGGAATCATGATTTTTAAGCTGTCTCCTTTTCCATTTCTGCAGTTTAGTTGTCTTTCTCTCAAATCTCAAATCCAATTTGTGAATGATTTTTCTCTAAATGAGAGCCACATAAATAACTTAAAGTATTAAATGGAAGTCGTTCTTTGGACTTTTACAGACATGCTAGAGGCTTGAGTCTAGATCTTGCGTATGATATAGATTATTAGGCAACTCTGACAAACATTGCTGCTTTGAAGGAGGGTATAGGATCCCAAGCCAGAATTCTTTTCTGAGGCAAGATTTGAACCCAAACAATTGCTTTTCCAGGTATCTTGCTGGTTGCAAAGTTACTTTTCAATCAATCCGAGGAAATCCACCTTGCGCTCTTGTCATTTCCTCCACTCTGCACATTTTCTTAATTTTCTAGTACTCTTGTGCTTTTGTTTGTTCTGTCCCGTTTGTTTCACGCTTTAAGGTCTTTTACCTCCATCTCATTGATCATCTACGTCAAGACTTGATGGCTTCCTACCATGGTGATAGCATAGGGTCTGGAGATTGTGCAGATCTGGAGGGGAAGGAAGAGGGGCAAGATCGACGTGCTTCAATGCCCCATCCACACCTTTTGAACTCATATAATGTTGATTCCATACCCCTCTTCAAACAACGGTTTTAACATAATTATCTTCACATTCAACCTTCTTCACTACAATTGAACCTTATCAAGCATTTATTTAGTTCCATGTCCTTCATAGCATGGCAACGTGATGAACCAAAATAATTAGGTTTTATCTGTGACTGTCAGTTATTGGTCGTAACTACAGGACAATATACCTGTATGTATGGTGCACACCACTGTAAATGATATCAATACATATTATAATTTATATCCATAGTCTCACATGGTCTAAGTTGTACACGATTACACTCAAGTTTTTTAGTCAAAAAAACTGTCAAAAGTAAGTGATCTTTTTGGTCATTTAATGTGATTGCAAGGTTTTCCGGAACAATGCAATTGGCTAAATAATGTATTGATATGCAAAGGTGTTCCTTGAATACTAAAATGTCAAATAAGATCTTCGTTATAAAGAAAAAACATGTGGTTTTCTGGGGTTGCAATGCTAATCTCGTAGCTTGGGGTCCACACTATTTTTTCAAGAATCATGGTAACCAAATTCAGTTAATGCTCTTGAGTATATTTTATTGTTGCCCACATTATTGACTTTAAACTGTTCTTTATCTTTAGGAATCTTGATGTTGGCGAGGACAATGACAAAGGTGAGGATGAGGATGGAGATGGTGGGGACCTAGTCTCAGGTCTCCATTGTAAGATTGTGGTTCAGTATGAAGGTCACAAGGACTTCTATAATGCCTTGAAGATTTTATGTGGCCGCTCCTTAAACAAGGTACCACTATTTTTTCAATTTGTAACTTGTTTATTTTTAAGATATGCTGTTAATTATTTTGTGTGCTTCCCCCTAAACATGCGATCTACTATACCATAATTTCATCTTTACATTACTCTTTTTGTGAAAAAATTCACCGATGTTGAGATAGATTTTGATTTTCAAACATCATGTGAAAATTCCAAGAATGCACAATTTTTCTGTTCATTTTTGTGATGGTCCGCCTTATGTGCAATACATTAGTCCTTCAGGTGCATGCTGTTAATGTTAGCATGCTTTATTTTTGTATATGCGTGCGTAAAACAATCAATCCTTATATGCTAGTAATATAGACTTGGCTAACAATGTCTGCAGTGTATTGTCATTCTGCCATTGAATAAGAATTGCTCTTGAAAAAAGATTGTAACTAATGCAGCAAGGATCACGCTTGAGAGCTGATTATGAAGTGACCTGGGATAGAGATGGATACTTCCGAAATGGTAGGAGTCGAACAGAACAAAGCAAAAGGTGGGCCCCAGCTGCTGGTGTGGGAAATTATAGAAGTGAAGCTTCTCAACGCCAGTCACAAGTCTCTCGAGTTAGCCCTGATGATGCACGCAGAAAGCGTTTCAAGGTAGAATACAACTTTAACCTCTGGCCAAGTGGCAAGGAGACAAATAAAATTTCATGCTTGACCATTTATATATATATATATATATATATGTATATGTTTCTCTATAGCTAGAACAATCCTGCAATTACGAGAAGGGTAAATTACAAGAACTACCCCTGAGGTTTAGCCTAATTATGAAAAACTCCACTTAACTTCAAAATTACAAATACCCCATTGAGATTTATATTTACTTAACAAATACCCCTTCTTGAGGGTGCACTTTATAAAATAGAAACAAATGTCAAGGGGGTATTTGTAATTTTGAGAGAGAATATTTAAAAAAAAAATTAAGACTGAACCTCAAGGGTATTCTTTGTAATTATCCTTTACGAGAATTTGTCTTGGTTGGGATTTTGTGCTTTGCCTGCTTTTCAATTTTCGAGGAATTACTACCTCGAATGTGCCTATATAACAATACTACTTTCTTGAGAAATCTGAGCACGAGTAAAGGACTCATGATAGTTCTTTCAAATTGCAGGACTGAACAAAAGTTTTGAATATCAGAGAAGATATCATGGTTGAGAAGAAAAGGGTCTGTCATCCCTATTATTGTACAATTCCTACTTTTCGAGGTAATCTTAGTCTTTCAGCAAAGGGCGTTTTGTTTTTTTGGTGTAACCTGGACCTCAGTCAGCATATCATTTTACACTATGGAGGTGCACGATGCATTGCTCAAACTACTTCTGGGAATGCCGAAAGGTTATTGCACTTGACCTGACAGCATGTGATCAACTTTTGTGCATCCTAATCTAGCCACACTGGACCAAGATCCATAGCGCTGCTTGTATTGGCTAAACACATGTTATTGCAAGGATTTAGATGCAGCAACATAAGTTAACGCCATTGCTATGCGTAGTGCGAATGTTTGAGATATCAAAATATTATGGTGCTAATGAATTGTGCAGTGTGAGTAGGCAACGAGCTACCTCTAGCAACTTAATATTTTGTGAGCCGACAAGGATGAATTCAGTCTTTGCCTGTGACCAGCTAAAATTGTTGTAGCTTTAGGTCACTAATACTAATATATCCTTGTTGCAATGTGGCATTATGGTATCTTTCGTCTACATCTACTAATACTGCAAGATTTCGGCTTTGGGAGGGTGAAAAACGGACCGAGTTCATATATTTAAACTATGAGGAAAATTTTTGGGGGTCAATTGTAAAACACAACTATTTGAAGTTTTTATCAAAGTTGGCAATTGTAAAAATATTCCCTTATTTTAGCTATAAAAAATAATTTAAAAAACTTTTGGGGGAGGGGGAATTAATTTTGGAAAATTTTGGGGCAGCAGCCCCCTTGTCCCCCCTGTGTCCGCCGGTGACTGTAATACATATTGAATTGTTTGTGCTTACATATTATGTGCATGTTTGGGAGCAAATTTGTGAAAGTCTATTTTTCAAATGGATTTTTTAACAAGTGATCTTTTACAAAATGTGAATTCGTAATTGGAGAAGTGACTTATCCAAAAATTCATTCCAAATTAACCACCAAACTATTATTATGGAAAATAAACTTTTAGATTCAAAAGTCTATTTGAAAAGTACTCCCACAACCAAACTGAACAATTGGTGCTATTTATCTATTGCAACCACAAGTGGTGATGTAATATTGTCTGACACGGACTAACGACATTTTCTTTAAGCAGTTAAATGTATAGTTGTAAAGGAATAGATGTACTCACGTGTAAAGGAAAATTTCAGTTTCACCCCATATATGCCTTTTTATTAAACGAAATAGGATGCTTAGAAGGAATATATGGAATTCTTTGATAGGCTATTTCCACAAAAGCAAAAGATGATCAATTTTTATATTTGACCGAGGACTGAGAAATCCCAATACACATTGAATTTAAGAGACAACCCGAGCACTGAGAAATTTTTCGCAATGGGCAAAGGAACAATGCCGCATAAAGATAGAAAAGGCTGTATTATTTAGAGAACAATCTTGGTTTTGGATTGTTGGTGTATCCACACACGAAAAAGGGGGAAAAAATCAACAGGAAAGAGAAATCCAGATGTCAAAAGCCCAGAACAATTTCAAATAGGAGACACCCAAAAGAATATATATAAATGTAAAACACAAATGGGGCATTCCGAGAATCGAACTCGGGACCTCTCGCACCCAAAGCGAGAATCATACCACTAGACCAAATGCCCTCTTTGCTTTGGTGGTTCGTAATTACATATACCTAAGTTATGTTTCATTGCAATATGCTAAAGTATATTCGAGCGTGGGGACAAATAAGTAAATTGATTCTATTTTAATCTTTGCTTGATTTCTAAAAGGACAAACCACATTACCGAGGGGCTCCATTGCCCCTTGCCAGAAACTTTGTGGATATGGTGAATCGCGAGATGTGTCTCAAAAAGTTAGGGTCCGAAATGACATATACTACACAAAAATCCTCCTACTCTGTTAATAGGGGATTCGAACTTCCACAACGTGGGTCCAAAGAAACACACAACACGTCACACTTAGATTCTTTAATAGTTGAAGCTATGCCCCAGGGCAATCTTTGCTTGACTTCTTATTACTAATAATGTGTTCTCATTAAATTTTCTCAGTCGTTGGAAGGAAGTCAATTTTGATGGTAGAAATGTACTAAATGACAATCAAAACAAGGAACAATTAGTTCTTGACATACCATCTATTCCTTGTTGACCTTGACCTTCCTTAAAGTTGAATGTCTTAATTCTAATTACGTATTGTTTTGCTATTTTCGCTATACCTACAAAAAAAATATATAAGTAAATATCAAAATAATTGTAAAGTGTAGGTAAAGTCGTTGTAGATAAATATTTACCCACATAATCTAAAACTAATGGTAAATACCTATAATATTTAAAACCGGTCGGTGATTTGTCGGTATAATTTGGGGGAAAACAATATTTTTTATTTTATAGGTATTCTGTAGGTAATTGTAAAATTTAGTGGTAAAATAATTTCTATAAGTAAATTTTATCGATAAATTGGAATTTTCTTATAGTGTATTAATTTGCTATATGGATTTCCAGAGCCATAATCCTGATGTGACAAGAAAATTGTTGGTAGTTAGACTTAAGAAACTCGTATTTATGTTTTTCTTCTTTTCATAAAGTATAGGCTTATAATTTAGTCTTATCACACCCTACTTAATATGCACATTTTTTTTTTTAAAAAAAAAACTGCTTTGTTATTCAATGCATAGTATAAGATCTTGAAATTGAAACACAACGTGGAATAAAAAGTAGTCAAATTAAATCATGACTGGATGTAGAGTGAAATTAAAAGATCAAAAGCTTTGCACAACTCACCCTAGAGATTATTCTAGATTCTCTAGTTCATGTGTAGTCATGATTTAGTTGGACTTATATCTTCTATTTAATGTTTTACTTAGCTAGAAATAAAACACTAGAAAATGTATTATCATAAAGTATAGATTACATCTACAGAATTCTATGATAAAAAAGTGCAGCCCACCGTCAATGACAGATATCCTCCATTCCCTTTTGATGCCTTCCGCTCAAGAAATAAAGAGAAATTGTCACACTTGCCCTACGTTATGAGAAAAATAACAACTGTTTACGTTTTATTCATTTTTGCATTGAATTTTTTTTTTATTTTTTACGCTCCTGCATAATTTTTGGTTATTTTTATGTTTTTTTCGATTTTTTGTTCATCTATTGCTTTATATGTTATTTTTGTTGTTTCAAAAGTTGTCTTGATGTTCAATACAACTTTTACTTATTTTTTACGATTTTTTTGTTAATATGTTATTTTATATATTGTTTTCATTGCTTTTGGTTGTTTTTATAATGTTTTTAATATTGTTATGATGTTTCTTTGTTGTTTTCATATAGTTTTCAATACCTTAATGCAATGTTTACCTATTTTTAATATATTTTTATTGACGTTGTGTTTTCTATATTGTTTATGTTGATTTTTGGTTGCTTAATTCTATACTATTTTTAATGTTGATCTAATGTTTTTTGTTATTTCAATGTAGTTTTGATGTTTCAATGCAATTTTAATCTATTTTTAAGCTATTGTTCATGTGGTGTTTTCTATATTGTTTGATTGATTTCGAGTTGTTTCCATGTTTTTGCGTTTTCAATGCATTGAAACAAAAATTGGATTGTGTTTTTTTTTTTTATTAATGTGGTGTTTCTATATTTTCAATGTATTTTTTTCAATATGTGTTGTTTCATGTGTATATTTCGATTGTTAAGATTTGAGTATAAAATTGATTCTGATCGGTTTTTATATTAGCCTTTTTTGGCAAATTGAAAATCTTTTTTAGCCATCCTTTTCAAACACATCTTTTTAGCCATTTTTGGGGCAAAATGACATAATTACCCTTTAGTAGTTTAAGTCCCCCATTTTCGAGTCACAACAAATCCAAACATGCCAAACACTCAAAATCTACACAAGTAAACCCCAAGAAAGACGAACCCCAAGAAAGACGAACCCGACGACTTGGACAATAGTTGATTTGTGTTAATTTCATGTTTTTTATTGATTTGTTTAGCCTATAGTTGTTTTATGTTATGATTGTTAGGATTATTTGTAGTTTTTGTAGAAATTATAGGGTTTTATATTAGATTTTGTGTTGGTGGGAGCTTGAGATGTTGTTAATGGCGGAAAGTGAGAGAGGGAAAGAAGACGACGGCCGGCGAGTTACATGTTTAACTCGAAATCGAGTTACTTTTTGTGTAACTCAATATCGAGTTCTTGTATCTCGATATCGAGTAATGTGAAAAATGTGAAGATAATGATATAATACGTATATCCAATGGCGGATCCAGGAATTCGTAGAAGGGTGGACTAAAAAGTAAAAATTTCATTAAGAAAATTATTTGTATATATATAGAGAGAACAAAAATTATATATAACAACTTATTACAAAACTACACTATTTCTCAATAAATAGTAGAAACTACTTCGTATAAAAAATATTTTTATATTAGCAATCACATATACATTCTATTCTTAATATTATTTGTTTTCATGTCACAAAATAACAAGAAGTCAATAACTAAATATAAAAGAGTTGAAAAATAAATAACCTTTAAATTTCATACTTGATGATGATACTTAGGGGTGACAAATAGTTCGTGTTGTCCCAACAAATAACAACTTGACAAAATAAGCTCAAGTCGAACACAACACAACCTTCTTGGGCCTAAAATTTAAATACAAATAGTTAAGTACAATTTAAAACCAATGACATGATAAGTGTACAAATGATAAATAAATATCACAAAAATAGTCCAAAAATTACAAATATATTAAATATAACATCAATCTCATGATAACACAAAAGTTTTACATCATTCATTCTTGATTTTTAACTCGAGTTTAGATTTTGGGTGGACTTAGGTTTTGCATTAAATTTTGGGGTGGGCTAATTTTGAATAATATAAAAATTATAATACCAAAATACAATTTTTGAAAAATTGCACTGGGCTTGAGCCCGAGTCTTTGGCCATTAGTAGATCCGCCCCTGCGTATATCGAGTTAAATGTAATCGGATACCTAATAATTGGGATATCCGGTTACATAACTCGATATCGAGTTATGATTAATCGATATCGAGTTTTCAACGATAGATAGTAGGCGTTAGTCAAACCAAAGAATAACTCGATAGCCGTTAACTCGATATCGATTCTTGTTCAATCTTCTCTCACTTATTATAACTAGTTATTTTGTTTTTCTCCAAAAACTTTGAATTCACATAATTTTTCGTTTTAAATCCGTTTTGCATGTATAATATATCAAATTAATTCTCTTTTCAATATCTATAATTCAACACACATTGCATATTTAAAAACGAAAAATATAGATTCGATTTTTTAAAAAAATTTGAAAGAAAGAGTAAGAGGATACATAGAGATAAGTGAAAGAGAAAGAAATAATCCAAAGATCAAACAAATATGCTAGAAGGGTATGAATGTCATTTTACACCCCAAAATGGCTAAAAAAAGATGTGTTTACAAAAGATGACTATTTTTCATCTTTACATTTTGTAAATGGCTATTTTGTACCATTTCCACAAGGAGAATTTCATAATAAGATCCAAATTTAAGAAAATCTATCATTTCAAGACCCACAATTTCAACCTTCTCAAATCAAGACACAATTTTTATTTTTTTTTCTCTAATTGGGCTCTCCCTCAAATTTTGGGTTCTCACTCAAGACCCAAAATTTCAATCTTCTCAAATCAAGACCCAATTTTTATTTTTTTCTCAAATCGGGCCCTCCCCAAATTTTGGGCTCTCAATTGATTTTAAAATTTAACAAAAAGATAAATATTAATGTAATCTTCACACCGACCACAAAAATTAATTTTCTTTCTCTTTTTATTTTTTTGCTCATTCCTTTTTCCCTAATCGATAATTGTTTACTGTAAAATTCAATCATAATTTGTATATCTTATTTTTTAGTAACTAAAAAATATTTTACTACTTATTTTTCATTCATAATTTGGTATATCTTATTTTTTAGTAACCAATAAATATTTCACGGCTTTTTTCATCTTGTTAGCTACATACATTTATATTTATAAATTTTGGTTTCTACACGTTAAACAAAAATGATATTAAATATGGATCAGGTAAAAAAGAATGAGCAAGAAAACGAAAAGAGGAAGAAGAATAGTTTTTGTGGTTGACGTGATAGATTACACTAATATTTCTCTTTTTGTTAAATTCTAAAACTTGGGGGAGGGCCATGTTTGAGAAAAAAATAAAAATTGAGTCTTGATTTGAGAAGATTGAAATTTTGGGTCTTGAAGTGAGAACCCAAAATTTGAGAGAGCTCAATTTGAGAAAAAAATAAAAATTAGATCTTGATTTAAGAAGGTTAAAATTTTAGGTCTTAAAATGATATATTTTCTTAAAATTGGATCCTATTATGATATTCACCCTTTTTCACAATTGATTATCTGATGAGAGAGGAATTATTTTTCATTGAAATTTTATTTGATGAAACATGTTTGAAATAATCATGGAACAACAACATAAAAAAATCTGGAAAAATTGGTGGGAGTGTAAAAATATCCAAAAAAAAGGCGGGAGCGTAAACAATTGTCCTTTTTTCTCGAATGTGGGGCAATTGTGTCCATATCCCAAAAAATAAAATAAGATAAAGTAATATAAATAAATAATTAAAATAAGATAAAATTAAAATCAATTGCCCAGTTTTGTAAAGTGACATGCTTCGAAAGGAAGATTTTATAACAAAAGAACAAGAATATGATCTGAAAATGAAAGCCAGCCAGCTAACTATTTGATTGCCAAATGCTGTCATGGGCATACGTTTTTATTACACAAAAAAAAAAAAAAAAAGGTTTTGAATTACTTAAGCCTAGTTTGGTTCAATATATTTTGCCGACATCACACAGGACATGGAGTCCTATACCTTAATACACCTCACCACTAATTTCACAATTTTCTTAGCTGCCCAAAGATTTTTCACACATTATCTAACTACACCAATACCATTTATATAGCGTGGACGTGCAGATTTGTATTTCCGACGTGTCAATCAAATGGTCTTATTGGTTAACAATGGTAAATATGAGAATGTAAGTAGTAAAATAAAGAAAATACACATAGTTGTTGACCTGTTGGAGCCACATCGGACGAGGTACAACATATATTATGTTTGGATTATTGGAAAATAAATTCATCAATGGATATTTGTAAAACCCATTTTTAATGGGAGAATTTATAATCTCTTTTTTTTTTTTTTTTCAATTTCTTGATACCAAACAATACCTAAGACTTCACAATCCCTAACTTCAAAGTAAACCATTTATCAAAAGATATCACCAAATTTATTGGTATCATATAGTGTTCCAAAGCCCTAGGCCTTTTTAAAAGTTTTCCCGGGCGAAACCCCTATCTCAACAGGAGGCCTCCCGCACATGATGTAAATCGGGGATATGCACGAGTAAGCGGCCTCTGAGGAGATGGCCAACGGGATATGAACTTATAAACATCCTCGCAATATTTAAGCGAAAGTTAATCTGTGATTACACGATTCAAACCCGTAACGTCAAAAACACCATACTTTTGTCGTTTTTAAACTTACCAATTCGCCTGTATCCATTGAGGCAGCTTTAGGCCTTCTTTATTCTTGGTACAGAAAATCATAAGACATATTACTACTTTAATCACCATTAATGCATATCCGACACCGTCATATCAACCCTTTATTTATCTGACTTTTAAAATCATACCACACCATTGTGGTCCTCCATCTTTTTCCCATAATTAAATGGTCCATTTCCTCTATATATAATTATATATACATGCATAAAGGGTGTCAATTTATGTTGTGTTTGGGCTCACTTATCGTGTCTAAATATAAGGTTCGTGTCAGATTTTTCTACTCTTAACCCAACTCGTTTAATTGTTTGTGTTAGAATTCTCAACTCTACTCCAACCTATTTATTATTCATGTTTTTCTGGTCAACCTAAAATAATGTGTATATTAAAAATCTTAAGAACTCATCTATTTATATTATATGAGTTAATTTTAATCCTAAAATTATATTTACATATATTTGATAAATTTTTGAGATTCAATCATCATACTAACAACATATTCAATAGTGTAGAAAACAACTGTATAACAACACAATCGGGTCAAACAGATTAATTTATGTCATTTCAAGTTAGTCTTGACTCAATATATATTATTCGCGTTATTCTCTGATCCGATTCTGACCTTAACCACCCAAGCTTCAATCCTGGTACGCTTATAACGTATTAGATTCATGTCGTGTCCGGATTTATCACTCCTACATGGCTGTTTATTATTCATGTTATTCTCCGATCCGATTCGTACCATGACACACCAAGATTCAACCCTATCCCGGATATAACATACTAAATTGTGCCGAAATTATCACCCTTATATGTATCATTATATGTCGATACCTGTTTAAATATCTATGATATTAATATGTACATTTTCAGAATGAAATGAAGATATGAAAAATGAATTTAAATAATTTAAACTCACATTATGAGAATTAATGTAATTTAAATGATCATGGCAAGTTTCAGTTATACGAAGAATGCAGGTCATGGCCTCAGATATTTTTTTGAAAAAAGTCACACAGCCAACCAATGTGGGCTCCTACCAAGCATGTGACTTCAATTAGTTTCCAAGTAACAATTATGAGTTCCTTGTAACAATTCTTCAAAGAAAATACAAAACAATATTTATAATACTAATATTTAGTGTTCTGTATTTGGAAAATTTGCAATAAACAATTAAGAGTTTTTTTGTTGTAAGTTTTCTTGAAATAATATACAAAAGAATTATCACAGCATCATTAACAGTATCTAATGCTTTACTTACAAAAACTTACACAGGTTTGTGATTGGATTGACTTCAGTCAAACAAAACTTAGTGCCAGTATTTTTATTGAATTTCAAATCATATTTGAAGTTGAATGAGCTTTGTAAGTTGAAAATTCCACTATTTTGATCTTTTACATGTTCAATCAATGTTCTTGTTAAATTAATTGAGTCAAATTTAAGCCAAAGTTATTGAACAGAAATGTTCAACTCCTGATTTCTTATTCCATCCTAAACAAAGAAAAAACTAACAGACTTAATCTTCTTAATGAAGCAAAATGGAATTGATTGATTTCTCAAATATTCTAAAAGGATTTTTTTGGTTGAAGGAAAAAGTTGAAAAAAAGGATTTTTTTATTTTTAAAATTTAGATAATTGAACTAAAGAGAATTCAGGAAAAAAACAATATAGCAAAAGGTAGTTGGGAGGTGACACAGCCCACAAGGACCAAATGATTGACAAATGTCAAATTAATTCCTTCAAAATTTAATTACATAATTGACAACCTGGGCTAGTGGTCTCCTCAATCCCCTGCAACCCCACTCATTTTTCTTCTCTCCAAAAGAAACCCCTTATCTCCCCCTCTTTCATTCTTGAAAAACACACACACACAGAGAGAGAAAAAAAACAAACTTGATTTGGTTCATAGTCCCATAAAATGGCATTTGCAGGAACAACCCAGAAATGCATGGCTTGTGAAAAGACTGTTTATCTTGTGGACAAGTTGACTGCTGATAACAGAGTCTACCACAAGGCTTGTTTTAGATGCCACCATTGCAAGGGCACTCTCAAGGTTTTTTTTTTTTTTTTTTTCACCTCTATTTTCTTCTTCTCTATTTATCTGCCTTTTTTTCATTTTATTTTTTTTGGGTTCTGAATTAAATATTCACAGATCTTGGAGCAGAGAGGTTTCAACTTCAATACTTATGAAAATTTGCAATTATTGTAACTTTTTTGCCTTCACATGCCATTTTTTTGATTTTTTATTTTTGTGGGCTTGAGTTTCTGTTTCTTTTGCATTAATTTTTGTGGGAGTGTTCTATTTGTGGCTCTGGATTTGGATTTTCTGATCTATGGGTATGTTTGTTTGGTGATGTATCGGGAAATGTGTTTATTAAAGGAAGGTCTAATGTAGTGTTTGGTTGGTGATTACTGATTAGAGAAATAAAATGGGAAAGTTGGCTTATGAGGAAGCCATCCAAACATACCCTTAAGAGTAGTTCAAATAGATCTGTACTCAATCAAGCCAAGAGCAGAAAAAACTCTTTAAATGGTTAGGGGAAAATTTCTTATACTATAACTTCACTTTCTAATTAACATCTTTTTGTGGCTTAATTACAGCTGGCCAATTACAACTCTTTTGAGGGAGTCCTCTATTGCAGGCCACATTTTGATCAGCTCTTCAAAAGAACTGGAAGCCTGGACAAAAGCTTTGAAGGTAATTAAGGCACAATTAATACCCTAGATAATATATAGGATTAATTACAAAAACCACCCCTAAGGTTTAGCCCAATTAAAAAAACCCAATTATCTTTTAAAATTACAAATACCCCGGACATTTGTTTTCAGCTTACAAATTGCACCTCAAGAGGGAGTATTCGTTAGGTAAATATAGACCTCGAGGGGATATTTGTAATTTTGAATGATAACTTGAGTTTTTTGTAATTAGACTAAACATCAGGTGTAGTTTTTGTAATTATCCCTAATATATATTGAGTTTTTGAGCCCAAATATTTAAATCGGCTTGTTTATTTTCATCAGGAACACCTAAGATTGCAAAACCAGAGAAACCTGTTGATACTGAGGTAAGAATCCTTATTACCAGAGATCATTGGTAGTGGCACTATGAATTTTGCCCGTGTACATAGATAAGACAGTGTTTAAATTTAATACAGTTCACTCTACTCTGATCTTAGGTTTGCCTTTATATATTTTAAACATCATCCAAGTCTTGCGTGTTTTTGGTACGTCATGGTTGTATGGCAGTTTAAATTTTCTAACATGGATTATTGATACAGAAACCACAGGCAAATAAAGTTTCTAGTATGTTTGCTGGAACAAGAGAAAAATGTCTGGCATGTAAGAATACGGTCTACCCAACCGAAAAGGTATATCAATGGTGCCATTTGATGCAACTCACTACATAAACAACACACTTCAGTGAATGAATATTGTATCTGGTAATATGCATGGGTTTATTACATAAATACCCTTAGGCTCCATTGGATTGATGGATTTGGAGCAAAGGATTTGAAATCTATAATAACAAATCCATTAAGGTTGTTTGGATGAAGTCATTTTATAATGGATTTCAAATCGTTCAAATTATTTTTGGAGTCATTTTGGACGATTTCAAATTCATTTTAAATGGAGTCATTTGAAATCCTTCCTCCAAATCCAAATCCTCCCATCCAAATGCAACCTTAAAGTTCAGCCTAATTACAAAAAAAAAAAAAAAAATCTCAGTTATCTTTCAAAATTATAAATATTCTCTTGATATTTGTTTCTATTTTACACTCTCAAGTGGATGTTGTTGTTTAGTAAATACAAACATGAAGGGGTGTTTTCCTAATTAAAAAAACCAACTATTTTTCAAAATTACGAATACCCTTGATATTTGCTTCTATTTTACTTAATTATTACACTCCCCTCACTATGAGGTATTTGTTAAGTAGAGGGATAATTACAAAACACTCCTGAGGTTTGGGTTAATTACAAAAAAACCAGACATGTTTCAAAACTACAAAAAAACCCTTGATTTCTTTTTGTCTTAAATTAAGGGGGTAACTGTAATATTTTTTTAAATGTCAGGGTTTTTTTGAAATGTTTTCGAAAATCACAGGGAAAAATGTAAGATGGAATCAAACCTCAAGGTATTTTTGTAATTTTCAAAGAACTCTGGGTTTTTTTGTAATTAGCCCAAACCTTAGGGTGTTTTTGTAATTTTCCTTAAGTAAATACATACCTCAAAGGGTATTTGTAATACCTTAAGGGGTTATTTCTAATTTTGAAAAATAACTGATTTTTTTTTTGGGTTGTAATTAGGCAAAACCTGAGCAGTAGTTTTTAATTCAATTTAACCCTATGTTGCATACAAAAAGGCGAAGGATGAAAGCATACCTTGACGAATGACGAGTAACCACATTTCAAATAAAGTAGGGATAACAAAAAATCCGGAGGTTCCTGGTAATTACAAAAAATTCGAGAAGTTTTTGAAAATTATAAAAAAACCCATGAGACATTTCCCCCTTTCCATAAGCAGAAAACATTCCCCCCCCGCGATATATATTGAAATATTACAATTATCTCATTAAATTTAAGACATGATCAAACCTGAGTTTTTTTTTTTTTGTGATTTTGAAACATTTATGAATTTTTCCTAATTAGCCCAAACCTCAAGGGAGTTTTTGTAATTATCCCAATAAAGTAAGCTAGAGTTACAAACACTCATAATCTCATGCAACAATATTGACAGGTTTCTGTGAATGGAACGGCGTACCATAAGAGTTGCTTCAAATGCAGCCACGGTGGATGCGTCATTAGTCCATCCAACTACATTGCACACGAGGGCCGACTTTACTGCAAACACCACCATATTCAACTTATAAAGGAGAAAGGCAACTTAAGCCAGCTTGAGGGTGACCATGATAAGGATTCGGTTAGAACCAGTATTGTGCCTGCAGAATCATAAAATCCTTTAACTACACGATATTTTCTTGTTTGCTTTTCACCTCTTCGAGTGGATCCTTCTTCCCTGCAGTCAAGCATGAGTTTAAGCTTGAAAACCGTCTGTAGTTTCTATGTTTCAAAATATTTATGTGTGCGCGCCATCTTTCGATTGATGATATTCTTTGGTCATGTCCGAATATTGTGGATTTTGAAATGAGATAAATGCTGGATTGTATTTCAGTTTAGAGGTAATTTTAATTTGACCCCAATTATGCGAGTTTTTCTACTTTGCGCACTTACTTTTGAGTTGTTTGAGTTGTTCTCCTGAACTTTGCATGCGAATTGTTGCATTTAACTTCTAATTTTCAAATTTATCCCTCTATGTTTCATTATGGTTATATTTTGTTTTGTGATCCTAAAAAAGACTTATTGATTAAATTAATGAATTTAAAGGAATATCAAAATTTCGTGAAGTATGATGAGTCTGATATGATCGTAATAATAAAAACAAAACACTAGTGATAATAAAATCAAACGCTAGGAATAAAACTGTTCATAGAGGGCAAAGTGTAAAAAAATATACAGTTCCTTCTTGTAACAAATAAAAGTTTTGTAGGTAAAGTAGAGAAACATGAAAAGTTTAGAGGGTTTATTGTAATTATCCCTTAAGTTTATGGGAGCCTGTTATTAGCTTCACTTGTGATTCTACGTTAGATATCTTGGCAAGTATGATATGCAAACAAGAGAGCAGAACATAAAATTATCAACAAATACTATTTTTGAGGTTTGGCCTAATTACAATATTCAAAACATCCAATTATTATCTTTTAAAACTACAAATACTCCATCAATACTTGTTTTTATTTTACAATTATACCCTATCGAGGGGGTAATTTGTAAACTTTATTACTTTACAAACCTCATAGTATTTATAGTTTTAAAAAGATAACTTACATTTTTTTATAATTGTACTAAACCTCAAGTGTAGATTTTTTTTTTTTTAATTAGCCCATTTCCAAGGACAATCTTTTGTATTTACCCCAATTTCCTGTCCCTGAAGAAAATATTAGTGTATTTCAATCAGTCTCCTTGCAATTGAAAATCAACAGTTAAAAAATGTAAATGTTTTCAATAAATATGTTACATAGTACCACAATGCAAAATCCACAATTAAATTTTTCCTGAATGTCTATGTACAACAAATGGCAAATCCTAAGCAAGGAAATTCTCCTACATCTTTTTCTCTTTACCCTGGATTCCTATAAGAGTGATGATATATGCAGGTAAAATCAATCATCACTTGGTTTTATTGTATCAAGAAGATGGCCATTTCTGGCAATATGCTTCAGGTCTATAATATAATTGTCTCGTAAAAACCCGAATCCAAAAGTCCCATTTCCATACTGCCAAATTCTTCCCTCAACCTGCCGAGGATTTGCAGTAGTCCCAACTAAGTCTGGAATAACCAAGTCGAAGCTCGAGTTGATGTAAAGCAAACGAGAGACGGCTCCATTATCGAAGACGATGGATGATCGTGATTTTGATCTGCTTCTGCAATTGGTTTAAGATGCAAGCGACAATTGTATATGTTATCCTCTTCAGGAGAAAAGGGAGATTCGATAAATGTCAAGTCTGAAGTCCAAAATATTGGGGCATGACAAGTGAGAGGTCTATTAGAATCCCCAACTTTTCGGCAAGCAATGCCCCCAACGTCATCATATGAAACTAGATAGAAATCCAAGCTCATGTCATCACATATGCCCTGCAGCAACAGGCGAAGATTACAATATGATTAAAATATGCAGACCAAGATCGAAATGCAAATAAGAGGGTGTCTGGCTGAGCTTATAAGCTCTTCAAAACATCTTATAAGATGTTTGAGGATTTATAAGCCCTCTAAAAGTGTTTGGTAAATTTTTTTCACCAACTTATTTTCAAAATAAGATATTATGTTAATAACCTCCTTTGATTTTTGAGCATTTTAATCACAAAGCTGTCATTACTAACATCTTACTTATAAGAAATAGGAGCTTATAAGATCTTTTGATTAAGTTTAACATACACCCTCTAAGTTGCTCCTGTATAGCTCCTAAGGATTTAATACTTGTTAAGGTAGAAATAAGTGGATATGATTTATATGCGGGTCAATAATACAGGCAGAATCTGGTCCGATACAACAAACTCGAAAAATACAATTCTTTGAATTGAGAGAAGCATGAAGCGATTAATCTGAGATTTCATCAATTTGAAAGGATTACAATTCATAGTCTAGATCTAGCAGCAAACTACAGTCACAATTAAAATGCAGCACATAATTTCTAAGAGATCAAATCGAGCAGCAAAGCCTTCTCTTGTGCTCAGCTAGCTGTGTTATCATTATTCTACTATCAACAAACTTCATAACAATTTGACAGATACACAAATGCACCAAAGTTGATGTGATTGACATAAATTGCATATCATTTAGCAAAGATTATGTATCTAAAGCTCGAATATACTAATCTATACCCCTCATGATGCATGCATATCACACTGATTCAGTAAATGGATCATTAACAATTCCACATCATTATCACACGGATTTGCAGATGCAGCAAAATATAATCACTTACAATGCCACATCTTTTGGTTCAACACCTACTCTACTACATAATAACCTAACTCAATATTTTTGAACAATTGTAGAAGAAAACAGCAACTATCTCAAGCTACTTTAATCAAGTGAGGATGGTAATCCAAAGCGTCATCTAAATTGACAGATTAATTCTAATCAAAAGAAAATTGACTGAAAAAGCAAAATTCCTGGTAAAATCTTAATACCTTCCAAAGGCCCTGCAATGGCCGGGCAGGTTTAGGCGAGCAATTTACAATTTTGACAAAATGCTCTGGATCCCATTTCCTCATTTTCCCCTGTTTCTCCTTCTCCCTCCTCCTTTGCCTCCTCGAAACCCCATTACCAGAAGGACTAGTCCTATTTGCAAAGTGCTGATAAATCTCTGTCATCAGTTTGTCTGGCGGAGATCCATATACATTCTCATACTCCTCACCTCTCAAATTTCCCGAGCTCGAACCCCTCCTAAAACCAGAAAACCCTAAATTTTCCTCCACCACCACATGGGATTCCCCATGAAACCAACATTTACCTGAATCAATTCATTCTCCACAATCCCCGATTCCCCAACAAATCCTCCTCCGTCAACGCAAATTTCCCATCCGGATCGAGATAATTCACCGGCTCTCCGTTCGACGCAATGCTCATCCACAGGAAGGGTTTTTGATCACCTCGTAACCCCTATTTTTCGACGGCGAAACCCTCGAACCGGTGATGTAGAACGGGCCCCATTCGAAGAACACGAGCGGGGGCGACGATGCGGCGGCGGCGGCGGCGTCACCGCAGCGGCGCCAGAATCCGATGAGATTTTCGTATTCCTCGAGGATGCGGTAGAGGCGTTTGTAGGAGATTTTTCCATTTCCCCATTTGTTGATTAGGGTTTTGGAACCCCATCGGCGGTGGCACATGGAGAACCAGAGGCGCTGGTCGTGGCGGTAGAGGGAAACGAAACGCTTGCAGGTGCAGGAGAACGCCGCCAGGTCGGAGGGACGGAGGAAGGACAGCACGCAGAGCTGCACGTCATCGGGGAAATCGCTGAACGATAATGGAATTACAGTTTCCATTTTCGCTTCACTTCCTTCCAGGGAGGAACAATTCTTGGGTTTTTTCAGTAGAGATTGAATCCTGAAGGGAGATGGATGAGAAATGAGGTTAAATTATAGCACTAAGCTGATTTTGATTGGGTGAAGAATGCGGAAGAAGAGGATTTAACTGAAAATTTTGGAGGTTTTTGTGTCCATGGAAATGGATTTATGATGATGGAGTCTTGAAAGGGTATACTGGGAATATTCTTTTTCTCCTACAAGACCGAATATTAGTATTACACTCTTTTATAGAATGAGTGGGTCTCTCGTGAGACGGAGGCCCATAACCCGGATCCATCAATCTATCACCCGGATCCTACCATTTAACAATTAAAAAAAAAAAAGGCTGAACGCTCAGCGCTGAAGAAAAGAACACAAATTCACCGAACACGCAGAACTGGAGGAAAAGTATCAACGTAAAAAGGGAACTCGAAATCGCTATTCATAGGTACAAACACATATTAATTCAAAATTACCGATCTCTATCAATGATTTTCTCCATTGATATACCTTGCAAGTCAAATTCTCCATTGATATACCTTGCAAATTTTTTGTTACAATTATTAAAATTATACTCACAATGTGTTTGATGAATGACTATGTGAAGAAAGAGGTATAATAATTGTTGCAACTCCTATATTGATCGAATATTTGACAAATCATTACTTATAATCCACATAATACTACTTCCCATTGTTCATATGCAATGGAGAATCAATATCAAAACAATGCACCAATGAAGGAATGTCAAAATTTGATTCATTGGTTGTTCTTTCAAGTGATGAAGATGATATTGAAATCGTTGAAGGTAAATATAAATAACTTATCCGAATAAAGTTTTACTACTTTATTACGTTTTTTTATGATACTTATTGGTTTACATGTACAACTAACTTGTGCTAGGTGAACAAGTCGATGCAACATCCATTAGTGAACAACATACACTGCGAATGGATGAAGGTATTACATTTTGCTTCAAAAGTATTATGTTTTATCGTAAAAGTAATACATTTTATAATATGTCAATTTTCTGGCTAAATCATTGCGAGAACAATGTGAAGGGAAATATAAATAACTTATATGAATAAAGTTACTACTTTATTATATTTTCATGACACTTATGGTTTACATGTAAAACAATGAACTTGTCTAGGTGAACAAGCCGATGCAATGGCCGTTTCGAACAACATACATACAAGTGGCAACGGATGAAGGTATTATATTTTTCTTTGCAAAAGTATTATATTTCACAGAAAAGTAATACATTTTATAATATGTCAATTTTTCTGGCCGAAAGTTATTATTGTAGAACAACGCGAAGTTAAATATAAATAACTTATCCGAATAAAGTTACTACTTTATTACATTTTTATGATACTTATTGGTTTATATGTACAACAATGAACTTGTTAGGTGAACAAGTCGATGCAAACGGTCAGCATCGAACAACATCCATCGGCAACGGATGAAGGTATTACATTTTTCGCAAAAGTATTATATTTTACAGTAAAAGTAATACATTTTATAATGTGGCATTTTTCTTGGCTGAATTATTGCGGATATAATTGGTTCTCTTATTGGTGTAAAAAAGAGAACAATTGAAGATATGTATAAATTGATCGTGACCATGGTCGGCACTCGGATTTAGTGTACGTAAATCGATTGCTAGATGTAGGGACAATGGAGTAGTGATAGAAAAGTGCTTTGTATGCTCATGTGAAGGAACAAAGAGGACAACAATGGGAAAAACAAAAAACTTTCCTCATACATGCACAGGGTGCAATGCTTCATTAAGAGTGAAATTAACTTATGATGGTGTTTATGAAGTCATTAATCACATTGAGGTACATAATCATTCATTTTCGAGAACGAAGTGGAGCCACCTTCTTCGTTCAGAAAGAAGGATTACAAGTGAGAAGGGTAAACCTATAGAAGATATGGTATCTTCCGGCATGAGACCAACTGGCTCTTATCGATATATGGCACATGAAGCGGGTGGAGACCAAAGTGTTTGCCATACCATCATAGACCATTTGAATTGTGTAAACCGTCTGAAATTGAAAGCAATAGAAGGTGGGGATGCACAAACATTGGTAGAAATGTTGTACAAAGAACAAGCTGAGGAAGAGGACTTTTATTTTAGATTCAAGTTGGATGATATGGCCAAATTGAGTAATGTATTCTGGAGAGACTCGATGATAAAGGAGGATTATCAACTATTTGGAGATGTGATATTTGATACAACATATCAAACAAATAGATATAACTTGATTTGTGCTCCAATAGTTGGCGTCAACCATCGTTGGAAAAATATAATGTTCGGATGCGCATTCTTATCTAATGAGAAGTCTCGAGTCATTTGTGTGGCTTTTTGAATTAAGAAAGCAATGGGAGGCAAATGTCCAATCACATTATTTACCGATCAAGATCGGCGATTGCTAATGCGATAGAAAAGGTATACATTTTGAAAAATTATCATATTCATCGGGATATCTACTATGTTAAAATTAATAATACTTTATAAGTATAAAATGATACCTTTTGTACAAAATTTGATACTTTTTCGTTAGTTGTCAATTAATCGAATTTCTTATTTTTCTTGTATTCAAATTAGTAATACTTTATCCGAGAAAAATGATACTTTTACTTATAATATTGATACTTTTCCTAAAACATTATGTAGGTTTTCCTAGAACTAAGCACATACTATGTCAATGGCATCTTTACCAAAATGTTTTGAGCAGATTTGGACGGTTGAAGAGCAACACTTTCTTTAAAGATACTTCTAGGAAATGCTTGTCACGTTGTGCAAATGAAAATGAGTCCAAGACATTTGGCGTACTATGATTTCTAAGTATGGTTTGGAAGATCAAACTTGGTTTCAACATTTATATGATCTAAAAGACAAATTGTGCACAACCCCGAGCAATGACTTCTTTTCACCGGGAATATTGTCTTCACAACGAAGTAAAAGTACTAACAATGCAATGGGATTCAATGCCAAAAAAGCAAAAGCTTGACTAAATTTTATGGGATTTTCAAGGAGCTAGTGAAGAATTGGAGAATGAAAGAAGAATATGATGAATTCAATCCTCAAGATCAATTCCAGCGACTACATTACAATTAATCGGAATGTTAAAGCACGCTTCGAGGTATATACATTGACGCTTTTCAAAGACTTTGAGACCGAGTTTATTGCATTAATTTCTACTACTTGTAGTCTAGTTCATCAAGACGAGAGATCGAGTGTTTATGACATTTCTACTTATATTGGGGATGGAGACATAAACCGTGTGATGTATGATCCTTTAAGAAAAATGATCACATGCTTTTGCAAGAAATTTGAAGAATGTGGTATTTTGTGCTGCCATTCCTTAAGGGTACTTCATCTTCATTCTCAAGTCAAGATACCAGAAATGTATATCATAAAAAGATGGACAAGAATTGCGAAATCAAGTATGGGACAAGTTAACTAATAGAATTGAAAAGCGACAAACCTAATGATAGTATTCTCAAGCGTCATGAAATGGAACGAAATATTATGATCTTGTGTTGAAATGTCAAGGGAATGAAGAAGCAAGGAGAATCATTGAGGAAACAGGGATTATTCTTCTATTACCGCATTGAATAATTCACTGGATTTCATTGAGCAAAATGAATCATTTGTTGTTTCAAGTTCGTCTACATTACAAGATCCTACTCGTTCTATTACGAAGGGAAGAAGAAAAAGGATAAAAGCGCGTTTCGAAAAGGGAAAGAAAACTACCGATTTATCTATTTCTATTCAAGCCAATGAGTTTGGTTCCAAGACTCCAAATGCTCGATTATTTTAGTGGAAAATACAATATTCTGTCCTAGACTTTACATTCATTTTAAGTAATACTTTATAGTTCAAATAGTAATACTTTTGCAATTATTTATAATACTTTAACACTCTTAACTTGTCTTGATGCAATTTGTTGTGTGTGCCAACATATTTCATATTACCTATGTCGATAAATGATGCCTACCAAAATCGAGGGGAAAACAACGAGAAAAATGTTCTTGAATAAGTCTTATGTGTATTTTAAACAAATTTACTCTTGATTAAAGTGAAAGCAGAAAACTCCTAAAATTTTTAGCATAAAAACTAATACTTTTACAATAAAAAGTAATACTTTTATAGAACAAGTAATACTTTTTCTAAAACAAGGTAATACTCTAAAAGTAATACTTTTACCATACAAAGTAATACTTTTACAATGAAAAGTAATACTTTTTCCTATATAGATTAACTAAAACAGTTCCCGCTTCGTATTCCACACGGGCGGTCTCCACGCTCCGTAAGCTTCTTCTCACTCTCTGCGAACACAGGTTTTCTTTCAAAACTCTTGGAGATGTCAATTACTTTCTTGGATTGGAGTTTATGCTATAACATCATCTAAGTATTTTCATGATCTAGAAGGTAATACTTTTTCTAAGAAAAGTAATACTTTTTGAATAAGTCTTATGTGTATCTATATCTATATTTATATCCGTATCTATACTACTATAAAAGTGTGAATAGGTTGAAAGGTTTCTTGAAACTTTTGATTGGACAAAAGTATCCTTTTAACATAGTTAATTTTAGGGGTAATGAAGTAATTTGGTATTTATTTAAATTTGTTTAGTTACAAGACAAGTGACCTTTTATATCCTAATTCTTTCTTATATTTTCTTCAATTGTAACTTTTAATTTATCTTGGATTTTAAAATAATACAAGTTTCATATTAAACTACATTCGAAAACTTTTCAACGATACATTATAAGCATATATAGAAGACTTTATATAATAGAATTTTAGTGGTTTAAAGTTGAGTATTATGCAAAGTTGTATATTTATAACTTTTTTTTTTTGTATTTTTAAACAATTAAAATATATTTATAAAAATTTTAGAGAAAAATAAAATATTAAATTATAATTGAAACAAAAAGAAAAAAATATAAACATTCTAATCATAGAAGTTTTGATTATATAAAAACGAGGACAAAACACATGATTTGCAATCCAAATACCCTTGAACTATTAAATCTGTCTCTAATTTTTTAATGGATGTACCCTTTAACATTTTATATCTTAATTTTGACTCAAATATATATTTAATAATTTTGAGGATGTTTTTTAATAAGACAATCCCATCATTATCATAATAAGTTTAAAAAACATATTTAAAATAATATAACAATATTAATCTCACACTCAAATAAAAAAGTCAAGAAATAAACTAAACTTTGATGATGGAAATATATCTAAACTAATCATGAGATAAAATTATATTTTTTTTTATTATGGAGGTATAAAAAAGAGCATATAAAATAAGAGAAGTCTTTGTTTTATTTGAAATGTATTCATTTGGATTCTTTTTTTTTTTATGGCCTGAAAAATAGGAGGGACGTACAAACAATTGACAAAGAAAAAGATGAAGAAAGAAGAAATACATTTTTTGCAGCGTTATAAATGTTCTTTTTAAAGAAAGTATATTAAAAAATAATATAAAAATCTCTCGCTAAAAAAATAAAAATAAAAAGTAAGCTAAACCTAGATGATACCAATATTTTCTACCCTAACGAGATAAATTTTTAGTATTTAATGTAAAGGTATAAGAAAGAGTAATCTCTTTTTTCATTCTAATTGTTTTTCTTGTGCTTTTTATTTTTCATCGCCTAAAATATTAATGGACGAAACTACAAAAGAAATTATCAAAGAACAACAAGAAGAAAGACGGAGCATTTTCTTTGCGATAAAATAAATGTCCTTTTAGACTCTAAATATGGATAACAATATGACTTTTACAAAATAATATTTATATCTCACATCATAAACTTTGGTTTTAAAGTTATTGCTCTTTATTAAGATATATATGATTTCAATTTATATTATCAATAGAAAATGTATGATTTAATGACAAATAAGAATGAAATAAATTAGTAATTAAAAGAAACTTTAAGTGTGATAGAGTTAAAATTGACATATATTTCCTATTAGCAAAATTTGAAGAAAATTTTGAAGTCGATCAATACATATTGATTTGAGTGTTTCAGTGACACTTGATTTCGAGTTAAAAATTATCCTCCTAAAAGATTATAAAAATTAAAAATCAATAGGATACTTATGATAAATCCGCGAACCAAATAAATATATATAAACATTTTTATTTATCAATATCTAAATATCTATAACATACTTATACTTTGTTTTTCTATATATTATCTATACTTATACTCATATATTAAAAGTGTGAATTGTTGGATGGTTTCTTGAAAACCTTTTGATTATACAAAAATATATTATTCCATAGTCAATGTTAAAATTATTTCTTTATTCAAATTTTATTATAATTTTAGTCACTTCTATTCCATTAAAAATATTTATTTACTACTTATATTGTGGGATTTGTGCAAATCTTTAATACCTAAGTTATTAAAATATAGTTTCGTGTTTAACCAAATAAAACATATAAAAGGTTCAAAAATTAAAAGTAAAGAGCTAAAAATGATATGTGTATCATTGCTAGAAATTGTGAAGAAATATTAAAAAACATTCATAATATATATATATATATATATATATATATATATATATAATACGGCATTTTCGATAAAATAAATTGATTTACTTAAAAATAACACCGTTAAAAAGTAATAAGATTCAAGCAAAAATATAATTATTAAAAAATCCAAGTATAAAATATTTTAAACTTTTACAAAATGAAGCATATAAAAAATATGTGACAAAAGTTAGAAATAAAAAGTGTGTAAATAAATATATTTGAAATTTTCATAAAATAAATAAATGGAAAGAAATAATTTATAATATGAAAGGATTTAATACATGTATCAAACTTTGGTATTTATTAAATTACAAATTAATTAGATACCAATATAATATTCATAGTACTATTTATATATCAAATTAACGGTGTTAAACCATATATAATACTAAACTGGAACGAAATGACCATATTTCGTGCCAAATACTTTCAATTCTACGTCTAAGGAAGGACAAGAGAATAGTGAAGGATATATTTTTGCGACTTATACTATATATGCTTTTAAATGTGGGAGAAAGATAAAGAAACTATAAGGATTTTTGCGACTTGAAGAATAAATCTTTAGTAAGTATATTTTCTTATTTGATCAAAAAATTCCAACTTTTTTGAATAACACTTAAAGTATATATATAAATACATATATATTCGTTTTCTTCCATGAAGGCATTAATGTTTTATGAAAACGCTTGGATAATTATATATTACAATAATAAAATAAATATAAATTAATTTTACCATATTACGAATAATTATAATTTGTATAACTATATATTTTAGAAAATTTACAACTATATATTTTATTATAAATAGAAAGAGTCAAATTCAACCACAAGTATCATCTATAATAGTATAATATATATTTCTAAAACTAATTGAGTTCTTGATTCTTTCAAAAGAAATAAGTTTTTGTAAAGTAATTTTCAAATATAAAACTTAATAAGTATTATATTTTATTGTTGAAGTTTGGCTTAATGTGGAAATTGATAACTTTTGTTTTTCACTATTTTCGGTTTAATTATTTATTAAGTGAATATATTTTGTATCAATTGGATAGAGTTTCAAAATTTAGATTTTAAGTTATCACGTTTTTTATTTATAACATAACTCTTAATGAAAAAAATGTATTAGTTTTCATCTATATTGGGTTAAGGTTTATTGTTTTAAATACCACACTTAAAATAAAAAGATTGCTATAACCTTAAGTTTAATTGTTATGATAAAAATATTCACGTGGCATTTGAATTAAGATTCTTTATGAAAAGTCTTATTCTTTTTGGCACATATTTTGTACTTTAATATCTGTTTTGAGTTATGTTTCTTTAATCGAAGAAGTTAGAGATAATGAAAGAAGTAAGCATACGATCATACCCGGATAATATTAACTTTTATTTTCTATGTTCTTGAGAAATAAAAATTACAAAGAAACCCATGAGGTTATTCTTGATTTTGGTAAAGAAGTAAAGTACTAAATTTTAAATTTTTTATAGGAGTTTGTAGTTAAAGTGATATTGCTCACTTTTTGTAAGGATGTTGATATGGTGAGTATTCTAGTATTTTTTAGAATTATATCTTCCTTCTATCCTTCCCAACTCATTAAATTTCTAATTAATGTAATAACTTGCGATATATCAATTTTTAGCTCATGAATTACCGACTAATCGCTAATTCTAAAAAAATCTGAAATTAATTAAAAAAATACTTTCATAGCCATTAAACTATCACAAAAGATTGATTAATATGATCATAAACTAATATAAAAACTTATTTTGTTGTTATAATGATTTTTTGTTGTATTGAGTTTTTTTGAAAGATTTATACTTTGTTTGTTTATGTTTCCATGGTCCATTTCTAATTTTTGGAGTTGAAAATAGAATTTTTGAGAATTTATTGGTTTTCGTGTAGAAATGAGAATTATGTTTGGATGAATGAATTGAAATGTGTTTTATGTAGGGTTAAAAATGAGATTGTGTTTGGTTTAGTAGTATTGAAATATTATTTTATGTATATAATAATTGAAAAGTTGGTAGTGGTAGGGTCCATTTTCAATATTCTAATTTGAATATATAATAGAGTAAAATTCACTTTACGCCATTGTCTATTGGTTTTGTATCAATTACCTCTCTTATGAAAACCTTCAAAGACCCCCTTAAATCTATAATAGTTATATTGATAGACAAAAATACCCCAAATTTAAAATAAAATAATAAATTTTATTTGCATACTATTATAAACTATAAATATATTTTCCCTCTATAATTAAATATCAATTAGTTTGATTCTAATTCTTGTTCAAAACTAATTTTATAAATAAAAATAATATTAAATTTAACCTAAAATAAATAAATTAAAAATTTAAATTTAATATTATAGAGAAGTCACATTTTTAACATTATAGAGAAAACTCATTAACAAATATAACTTTAATAAATTTTGAATCAAAATAATATAAATTATTTAACAGTACATATTTTCTATTATGTATGGTGCACGTATGTAACTGAAATATGTTAATGGATAAAATTACAATTTAATAATTATTTATTATGTGTGAAAGAGAAATTAATATTAATAATAAATAAAATATATTCTAAAATATCAATACAATTAAGAATGAGTGAAGAAGTGCTAAAAATAAGAATTTAAAAGAAGTTTTCAAAAACAACATAATGTAATTATAAGTGAGGTAATATTTTCTAAAGAAAATATTGTGTTTTATATTTAATTATTACTATTATATCTATCTATTTAGGATTTAATTAATATTAGTGTTAGATAAAAATTATATCCAATTATTAATATTTAGTTGTCGAAAGTATTATAGGAATTTTTTTGTTTAATATTTTAAAATATATATATATATATATATATTCGTTCATAAATAAATTTTTCTAGTTAATATGTTGTACATATATCACATGTCTTATTTAATATAAATATTTAAGAATAGCAATTAATATATGAACTTCAATAATTATTTTTTAAAATAATATATACATATATAATGATAATAATATCTTTTGCTATTTTATTTATTTTTTATTTAACTTTAGGTTTAATTACTTAATGAAATTCGAATTAATTATATCTTGAATTAAATTAATTGCAATTTAATTGTAGGGGAGATAAAATGTGCAATTAAATACTATATATATTTCAAGGGTATTTTTGTCTATCAAATATATCTTTACTAGTTTAGGGGGTATTTGAAGGTTTTAATAGTAGAAGGGGTGTTTGATACAAAACCAATAGTAGAAGGGGGTAAAGTGAATTTTACCCTATATAATATTATATTTGTAAGATTGTAGGTAGGTGGGTCCCATTAGATAAATATAATTTAAAAATATTAATATTTTAAGTAGATAAAGTTGATAGCGGTGGGTCCCACATGTATAATTGGGTTACAATATGAGAATAGTGATTGATTAGTGATGTAAGATAATGTATATGTATCAAAATAGAAATTATAGGTTTGAGATGTTTTATGTGAAAAATAGAAAATGAAAATGATGATTTCCATTGGAAATTTTATGGACAAACATGATTCCACTTTTATGAACAGGTTGGAAAATGGAAATAGGCTCTTGGAAACATAAACAAACAAGACTAAAACTTAATCGTTCATTTAGATTATACTTCAATAAAACAAAAATATACATTAATACTTTGAAGTATTTCAATTTTAATAATCCAAGTATTTCTTTGTTTACATAGTACATATTTATTTATAAAGCACTTTAAAATGTTCATCAATAAAATTATTTGTATTTAATAAATTCATTTGAATCACGTGCTTCATGTCTTACTAGTTTTTAAAATAAGTATTTTTGCACTTTTGTGGCGGTGTCCCTTAACTAGAGATGAAGGTCAAGCGTAATACTTCAAGTAGACATTTTGTATATTATGAGCTTACAATTATATCTTGTCATATATAATAGAGAACTTAAATGTCTTTGAATCTCTCGGCTACCATGCGGTCGAGGAACACCATTCTCGTTAAAAATAACTTACACGTTAAACTTTATTATACGCTAGAAAAAGAGAAGCAAAAGACGAAAAACAAAGGCATGATAAACTCTTTATCCAACAATGGCTAATTTAATTAGCGTGAGATGACATCAACAATAAGTTTGCTTCTGCAAGAAAATGTAAATGCAGCGAACTATATCTTTTCATTAGAAAAAGCCATATGGAAATATTTAATAAGGTATAGTGATTGCAACCAACTACTAAAATGTACCAAAGGATGAATTCTTTCATTGTGAACATGGAAACTCAGGAGAAGGGTGCATATCAATCCCTGGTTCTCAAAATTATTTTACCAACAAGTTTACACACAATATTTTTGAGCAAACTATTCCCTCCAAATACCATACATTCAACAACCTCCCACCATGTTTACAAAATTTCCCATAAAAACCAATCCTAATACTTTTAGCATAAAAATTAATACTTTTTGCCCATACACAAATACTCAAAAATCCATAAGTCAAAAAAGACCCATATCCAGTTTTGCATTTCAAAAATTTCATTATAACACTTTCTAATTCTTGGATTTCTTCTTCTTCTTCTTCTTCTTTAAATCGGCTCCCTTTCTCTTCAAGTCCGCATCGGTCCTTTTCTTCTCCTCAATCTTTTGCTTCAAATCGATTTCTTCAGACAAAAATCCACTATTTTCTTCAGCATTTCCAATCTCACACCATTGAGATCACTCAAAAAAATTCTTAAACAAATTTGTGCTCTCAATACTCGTACCAAAGCCTACAAAAATAACATAAAATATATTATACGATAAATTGTATCAAGTAAACAAAAGAACATAAAACATATTATACTATAAATAATACATTTGACAAATCATCGGGAAGTGTAAATTTTCTCTTTGAAGTTCTCCATATGGTGCATCAAGAAAACACCACAATCATTCGCTTCATCCGCCGTTCGCTAAGGGAAATTAACATATTCTATCTTGAATATTGAGCAACAACCCGAGCTTTTGTGTGATTTTTTCGCAAGGAAGATAGTCATCGATATTTCTATAGAACATATATACATATTAAACCAAAATGTCAAAAATATTATACAAAAGGTAAGAGTAAACTAAACAAGTATAAAGTAAAGGGATTATACCACGAGTTGGACAACTCCAATATAATAACTTGGATCACCGTCTTCCTATTATCCAGGAATTGCATCTTCTCATCGCGAAAGTTTACGACATCACAAAAGAAATGTCTCTCAAAGTGGATTGGAACAAAAATCTGCAAAATTAAAATAATATCACAAATAAACAAAGTAATACTTAGTCTTGAAAAAGTAATATTTTTTCTAAAAAAGTAATACTTTTTCGATAACAAATAATATTTTTTTCTAAAACAATGTAATACTCTAAAAATAATACTTTTACCATACAAAGTAATACTTTTACAATGGAAAGTAATACTTTTTCCAAAACAAGGTAATAGTAATACAATAAGAAGTAATCGTATATAGATTAGCCGAATGTCTGTTTCAATGAGATGTCAATTACTTTCTTAGATTGGAGTCTATGCCATAACATCATCTAAGTATGTTTATGATCTACAAGGTAATACTTTTACTAAAAAAATTATACTTTTTCTAAAAAAAGTAATACTTTTACAATAAGAAGTAATACTTTTACAATTAACAATAATTCATTTACCAAATCACATGTGCTCAGTCTTGCTTGACATGTTGCATATATCTCTCTCAACAGTTTCTCATAGTCCTTTCATGCTCAAGAACAACACCAACCTTGTTTATAGCCTTTGTCATATAATTTTTTCGAGAAAAGAAGAAACAACATTAAAATAGAAACCGAATAAACATCAAAGGGATTATTAAATATAGGAAATTAGTAAGTTAGTAAAACTTACTCGTGTCCGTATCAAAAAACAACCTTTTGCACATATCGTCACTAGCTTTTGCTCGATTAAGAATCAAAACCCATGCATCAATCATATTTCCGTATATCCATCGTTTCGATTTAGAGACAAGATCTTGTTCTTTGAAATAGTGTACAACCCATCATGTGTGAAAAAAGATCACTAAAAAAGGAAACAAAAACAATAGTTACTTTATATGATTGAATAGAGTAAAAATCAAATCCTAATGCAAAAATTATAACTTACTTTTCAAAAAACGGTTAAGTGTCAAAAGGACGAGAAATCAAGAACTTGTTTGTCTCTTATATCCATATCAACTAGCAACCTTTTTGTTTTGAGTCATGAAACTCGAAACATAACCAACACTATGCCCAAGCATCACCGAATTGACCGACATATTCTTCCCTTAAATCACGACGTGGTTTTAAACAATGAGATGCCATAGCTTCATCAAATCTATCGTCATCGCCACTCAATTGTTTTGTCTCGGTGTTAGAAGATCAAAATTGGGCATTTCTTGACAACTTCATCAAATTAAATTTCTCAACTACATCATCAATAAACTTTTGGACCTTGTCATTAGCAGAGAAATTTTGAGTTCGAGACAAAATTGAGATTGCGATGATGAGACTGTGGTGATTAGGTTCCATTTTCTCGCTTCATTTTGTTCAATCTATCCATGTGAAAATCAAAAACCACATCCATACCCCTCTTAAACAAGAGGAAAGTCTCATGCACATCCTATAAAAACAGAAATTTATTTGTCAAAAGTATCCTAAAAAGTAATAATTTTCAGTAAAATAGTAATACTTTTCATAACACTACTACATCAAAAATCTAATACTTATGCACAAAATAGCATAACCCCGATTACATAACACTACTACATCAAAAAGGATACTTTTTCCATAAAAAGTAATACTTTCTAGTTAAATAGTAATACTTTTCAACAAAAATCTAATACTTATGCACAAAATAGCATAACCTTGATTTTCTAACACTACTACATCAGCAAATGATACGTTTTCAATAAAAAGTAATACTTTTCAGTTAAATAGTAATACTTTTTGATAAAGTCATGAATTTAGAACACTATTACACATATTGCATAAAAGCTCATACAAATGAAAAACTTACATTTTTTGTCAATTTATGAATCTCGGCATTCGTTAGTTCGCCTCGGGTAATTCAAACTTAATCGGCCTTGATGATTCATCAACACACTCTTCCTTTGCTCCACTTGCCTTATCATCAACCTTTGCTCCACTTGAATAATGGACTTTTTCCTCGCCTTCTAATCTCGCCCCCAAAAACAGGGTAAGTGTCGTGACCCAATCTTCTGGCCAAATGCTCCAGCCTCTCTCTCTTCTTTAACTCGTTTTGAATATTCTTTGAAGTCCAATGCCGAATTAGTGGCGAGAGAAGATGGTTCGGCTTTGCCTTTCCATTTAAGCCTATGAAAATAGATGATCTCGTAAAGCCAACACACATCTACTTATATTAGTTCAACTTCTTGTTATAGTTGTCAACGGCTCTGCAAAGCCTCTCTAATACATATGAACACCAATCAAGCGGACAAATTGTGTCCACATCCACCAAAGATTTCAAAAAAAACGTCCACATTGCGATTTCTTTGTTGGAGTGAGAAAAGTTGACATCGTATATAAACGAACAACCTCTTAAAATCATCTCCTCCATCTTTAAATCCATCCATGAGCAGTTTTTGCAAAAACTTACGAACTCTGCCGATCAATGCCGTATTTTCCCTTGACACCAAAGAATATCTAGGGCATCATCCTTTGCGTTTGACAACTAATACCTCCCGTCCATCGTTCCTCAGTAGTAAAAATATATCACAAATATCATCACCGTGATAACAACTCGCTTCTTATCATCAATAGTAAGCGACTACTCTTACCATTGAACCTCTTCACTAACCACTTTAACATATATGTGGAAATCGTTTAACTTTCATTTCCAACAACCCACCAAATCTAATGCTTTTGATATCATTTTTGCTTAGGATTCATGGTATTAAACAGTTGAAGTAACCCGAGTGCTCTGACTTTGTGAGACAAAATTGTTGCAAAAAATAAGAAAATGAAAGTTAAACAACTAATACCATAATAAATCGACACTTTTAAGGAAAAAATAGATACTTTTTACTAAAAACTAATAGTTTTTATTGATAGCAATCACATAATCCACATACTAAAGAACTAATACTACAAATAAAAACTAAACTCTTAGAAAGAAATGTGATACTTTTTAACTAAAAACTAATAATTTTTCTATTGATGGCAATCACATAGTCCACATCTTGAAGAACTAATACTACAAATAAAAACTAATACTTTTACAAAGAAATGTGATACTTTTTAACTAAAAACTAATACTTTTTCTATTGATAGCAATCACATAATCAACATCTTGAAGAACTAATACTACAAATAAAAACTAATACTTTTAGAAAGAAATGTGATACTTTTTAACTAAAAACTAATACTTTTTCATTGACAACAATCACATAGTCCACATCTTGAACAAGCGATACTACAAATAAAAACTAATACTTTTAGAAAGAAATGTGATACTTTTTAACTAAAAACTAATACTTTTTATTGATAGCAATCACATAATCCACATACTAAAGAACTAATACTACAAATAAAAACTAATACTTTTAGAAAGAAATGTGATACTTTTTAACTAAAAACTAATACTTTTTCTATTGATAGCAATCACATAATCCACATCTTGAAGAACTAATACTACAAATAAAAACTAATACCCTTAGAAAGAAATGTGATACTTTTTAACTAAAAACTAATACTTTTAGAAAGAAAGGTGATACTTTATAAATAAAAACTAATACTTTTCATTTGACAAACAATCCAAAAATATTTCAACTTAAAAGTGATACTTTTCTAAAAATGTATAATACTTTATAAAATAAAATGTAATACTTATAGTATAACTGCCATCATGGTCTTTATCTTTTGCCTTCTTTGATGGTTTCTTGACTTGACAAAGAACCTTCAAAATTTTCTCACCCTCCGAATGTTTCTTGATTGTCTCTCATCATCGTGTGTTTTGTACGTTTCTCATTCTCTACGCGCTTAAATTCACTATCTTCATTCAACGCGAGTTCTTTCCCTTTTTCTCCAGCGCCTCGTTTTCTCTTGTCCTTGGATGGTTCATCCCCTCAATGTTCTTAGATTTATGAGTAAATTATTTCGCCCCATCAATATCTACAAATCAACAAGACAAAATATAATGAACTCACAAGCATCAACAATTCATAACAACAAAAAACAACACACAAATGAGAGACAGATTTTACAAATGGAAAGTGTAGCTCCACACCATTTGAGGAGAAACACTTTCTATTAATCATATAGAGTTTGTCATACATTTGATTCAAGAAGCAACACACCACACTTTAAACAAGCGCAACGCTTTGTCAATATATAAAAGAACTTAAAGCGATATATAATAAAAACAATAATACTAATAATAATAATAATCAAAGAAATACTTCGATATTCTTGTACCAAATTTCCGGATTCTCAAAATCTTTAGAAGGCTTATCCGATCGGCAGCAAAGAAGTACTACAATCACTATGAGAAGCACGATGCCAAAAATCACGAGTAGTAAGCAAGTCGCAAAAAGGAAAATAAAATATGAGAAATTTGAGTAAACAAACACTATATTCTTCATTAAGAAATAGAATGATGAACAAGCAAATGGATACTTGCTTGAGAAGATAATAAAAATAATTTGCACCAGGGGGTATCGCAACCATTATTGTAATTTACATGAAGTCAAGACAGAACTAATTCAAAACAAATCAAATAAAATGACACTTAGAGAGTAACATCATATTTAACTTCATGTAAGGCTAACTACATTTGGTCAAGAGTGAAAAATGGATAAGAAGTTAAAAATGATTTTTTTTTTTTTTTTGGGGGGGGTGTGCGGGTATTGCACTAGTTGGCATACAACTCCATTATAACCAAATCTTTTTCGGGCGTTACATAATAAAAAAAAACAGAGAAGAAAGCACTAAATGAAGAGAAGGTTATATCAATGATGAAATATTCTCTCCTTTCTCCCACCTTTAGTTGTAACAAAAGATATAGAGTTAAAAACATATAGACTACTAAAATTTACACATTCATAGCCTTCTTCTTCTCTCCAACGAGGCAAACACACTTTGTTAATAAATTGAAAATGAAAATGGTTGCTTTTTCAAGCGGACATTACTATTAACATCATAAAGGACCAGCAAGTTACATCACGAGGTCTAATCTAAACTGACCATCAAATTACATGGTAACAAAGCTAAAAAAGCCATTGGGAATTGCCAACGAGCAATATCCTCTAGCTCATGATAAATATCACAAGAACATACATCAAATATGTAACTCAAACGACATCAACTAGCAACAAGTAAAAGTTTGTCAAATTCATATTGTTTGATGCATTAGCAACTCTCAAGCTCAGCTCCTTAATTAACACAACAACAATAAATAAACCTTCACAACATTATAAGGATCCACGACGAGTTAACTTACACTTAAAAACGAAAAACCATTATATTCCTAGATCAAACACGCGCACACACACACACATACACACACACACTAAACTTAACGCTCAATATCAAAATTAGCTTTCCCTTTTGATCACGAACCATTAGTTTTTGATAATGCAAGAGTAAATGGCAAAGCATATAAGAAAATTTTCGCACCTCCTAAATGTGTTGTGGTAAAATGAAACAGAAAAAAATCGCACAAAAATCTCCCAAACTAAAACCCTAGTTTAAAATTTTCGAAAAAATAACATATGCTTAACATAGAAACATGAAAAACATATAGCACCATCAATGAAAACTTACATATGAGTCGAAAAAACCTAGGTTTAACGGATATGGAAAAAAAAACTAAAAAACTACATAGAACAAGAAAAGTGTTGAAAATTTAGTTGATTGGAGTCGGAGGCGAGATTTTGAAGAAAAGCGAGTAAAAAGGAAAAATCGAACAATGAAAGAAGAAGGAGGAGGAGGGAAATAAGCGCGAAGAAACGGGAAGAAGAAGAAAAAGAAAAGGAAAGAAGAAAAAAAGAAAAGGAGGGAAATAATTGGGGAAAAAAAAAGAATACAAAAATAATTAAAATCTTTGGATCGGGTCGGGTCAGGTCGGGCACGACATCGGGACGATAGATGACGTAGAGACGGTCTCATATAGTCTTTGTCTTATAGAAAAACAAAAATACCAAAAAACAAAAAACAAAAGCCACAAAAAGAAAAGATTGATTCTCAATTTTCAATACCCAAAATATTGAAAAACAATTCCATATAATCCCTTTGGTTTACTTTGGATAACGGAGGCGCAATCACTATCCTTTAGGCACGAACAAGGGTGAACTTTGACAATAGCACTGTAAACCGCGTCGATGGGTAAATCACGCTAGGCAAGTCGTGCAATAAGTTTGACCAAATAATATAGAGATGATAATTCGAATTTGAGACATTTTAATATAACTTTCCTTCTTTTTATAACCCATTTGGGTAAACCGTTAGACTTGACGGAAGAGCCAACAAATTATGTCGGTCAAGTAAACTACACTAGGCAATCGAATGCAAAGGTGAGAATGTGAACCCTCTCCACCACTAGGCCATCCCACAAGGTTTCTCTGGTAGGAAAGTTATATGTTTGAAATACATAATATCAAAAATTATTTTTCTTAAAACAAAATGTGATTAAATCTAATTTCATTTAAAGCTCTTGAGTTAAATGATAAACACAATATTGGAATGGAGTGAACACTTATTTTCTTTCCTTTCAATTATGTTCCCTCTTTTTTTTTCATTTTTAATTATTGTTTTTCTTTCCTTTCAATTATGTTCCCTCTTTTTTTTTTCCTCTGTTTTTCTTCTACAATTCTTTTTCCCTCTTTCTTCCTCAATTATTTTTCCCTCTTTCTTCCTCACGACCACATTTGTCTTCTACCTCTTTCTTTTCGTTGTTCCTCACTTTCTACTTTCTTTCTTCTTCTTTCATTGTTTAGTTCCCTTTTTATTCAATTTTACTTGAAATTGCGGTCTCGACTTCAACGGTAAGTTTTCGGTATTTTTCTTGTTCTATGTAGTTTTTTCCGATTTATTAAAATTAGGTTTTTCTTCCTCCAATTTATTCATGTGCTATATGTTTTTCATGTTTAACATATGTTATTTTGTCAAAATTTTCAAACTAGGATTTTAGTTTGGACGATTTTTTTCTCGGTTTCATTTTATATTCATCCATTGCACAAGTTGCCATATTTGTCATATTTAGCATGTTATCTTTTTGAAATTTTCAAACTAGGAATTTAGTTTGTGCGATTTTTTTCTCGGTTTCATTTTGTGTGTAAATTTGTACCTTTTTTATTGCGATTCTTACGTGTTATTGTGGTTCTTAGATTCAATTGTTCGTGTTTTTCTAGTTTTTGTATTTATAGAAATATCATATATATACATTGTGCATATATATTGTTTTGCCATTGATGTTAACTCTGCTTCAACTTCAATTGTGTTGTTGTTAATTCATTCTGTTTGTATTCTTTGGTGTGTAGATATTGATGGGGCGAGACAATTTGCTCATAAATCGAAGAACATTGACGTGGATGAAACATCCAAAGACAAGAGAAAGCGAGGGAGGAAAAGGGAAAGAATTCGCGTTGAATGAAGAAGTGAATTTAAGCGCGTAGAGGATGAGAAATGTGAAAGCGGCGCGCGTAAATGATGAGAAACGCACAAAGCGTAAAGAGGATGAGAGACATACAAAACATGCGGCGATGAGGACGGTTGAAGCATTCAGAGGGTGAGAAATTTTTGAAGGATGCGAAGACAAAAACCATCAAAGAAGACAAACTAAGGACCATGATGGCGGGTTATAATATAAGTATTACTTTTTATATTTTATAAAGTATTAAAGATTTTTAGAAAAGTATCACTTTTAAGTTGAAATATTATTGGATTATTTCGGTTAAATGAAAAGTAATTAGTTTTTATTTATAAAGTATCACATTTCTTTCTTAAAAGTATTAATTTTTATTTGTAGTATCGTATGTGAACTATGTGATCTTTTGTCAATAGAAAAGTATTAGTTTTTAGTTAAAAAATATCTATTTTTTTTTATAGTATTAGTTGTTTAACTTTCACTTTTTTTTTTTGTAGCAATTTTGTCTCACGGTCTGAGACCACATGGGTTACTTGAACTGTTGGATAATATGAATCATAAGCAAAAAGAAGATATCAAAAGCATTGGATTTGGTAGGTTGCTAGAAATGAGAGTCGACAACTTTCGACATATATGTTAGAGTGGTTAGTGAAGAGGTTCAATGGTAAGAGTATCGCTTACTATTGATGATAAGAAAGGAGGTTGTTATTACGACTAATGATATTTGTGATATATTTTTATTGCAAGGCACGATGGACGGGAGGTATTAGTTGTCAAACGTAAGGATGATATCTAGACATTGTTGATGAGTTGAAGGAAATAGCATTGATGGGAAGGCTTTAAGTAAGTTTTTGCAAAAATTGCTCATGGCCGGATTTAATGAAGGATGAGATGATTTTAAGAGGTTGTTTGTTTTATATACGCTTATCAACTTTACTCACTCCAACAACAAATTGCAAAATAAACCTTTTCTTGTTTGAAATCGTTGGTGGATGTGGGCCAGAATTTGTCGACTTGATGGGTGTTCATACGCGTTAGAGAGGCTTTGCAGAGCAGTTGACAACTATAACAAGAAGTTGAGCAAATATAAGTGGATATGTGTTGGCTTTGGATCATCTATTTTCATAGGTTTAAATGGAAAGGTAAAACCAAACCATCCTACCACTAATTAAGCATTGGACATTTGAAGAAGAGTTAAAAGAGAGAGAGAGAGAGAGGCTAGAGTATTTGGTCGGGAGATTGGGCCGACGTTAATCCTATTTATGGGAGGCGAAATTAGAACGTGAGGAAAAAGTCAATTATTCAAGCGGCGCAAAAGTTGATGATAAGGTAAGTTTGGAGGGAGTTGATGAATCATCGAGGTTCATTAAGTTTGAATTAGAAGAAGGGCCAACTAACTAATGCCGAGATTCATAAATCTTCAAAAGAAGTAAGTTTTTAATTTATATGACCTTTTATGCAATATGTATCACTTTTAATATAAAAATATCATAAACGATGTAATAGTGTTCTAAATTCATGACTTTGTTATTTTGTGCGAAGTATTACTATTTGAACTAAAGAGTATCACTTTTTATTGAAAAAGTATCATGTAGTAGTATTATGAAATCGGGGTTATGTTATTTTGTGCGGGAGTATTAGACTTTTGTTAAAGAGTATTACTATTTGACCGAAAAGTATTAGATTATAGGATACTTTTGACAAATAAATTTACATTTTTATAAGATGTGCATGAGACTTTCCTCTTGCTTAAGAGGGATATGGTTTTGATTTTCATATGGATAGATTGAACAAGATGAAACAGAAAATGGAACCTAATCAGCCTCAGGTCTCATCATCCCAATCTCCAATTTTGTCTCAAACTCGGAATTTCTTTTCTAATCTCAAGGTCCGAGAAGTTTATTGACGATGTAGTGGAGAAATTTAACTTGATGATGAAGTTATACGAAGAAATGCGAATTTTGATCTTCTAACACCCGAGAAAAAACAATTGAGTGGCGATGATGATCATTTGAGTGATGGATTTGATGAAGCTATGACATCGACTAGTTTAAAACAACGTCATGATATAAGGGAAGAATATGTTGGTTTTCCAATCGATCTTCTTGTGATGAGGTGAAGATGTTGGTTATGTTTGAGTTTCATGACTCAAAACAAAAGGTTGTTGGTTAATATGGATATAAGAGACAAACAAGTTGTTGATTTACATCTTTTTTTTTTGAACCGTTTTTTGAAAAGTAAGTTATAGTTTTTAAATTAAGATTTGATTTCTACTATATTCAATGATATAAAGTAACTATTTTTTTTTGTTTCGTTGTTTTTAGTGATCTTTTTTTCATGCATGATGGGTTATACACTATTTCAAAGAACGATATATTGTCTTTGAATCGAAACAATGGATATATGGAAACGTGATTGATGCATGGGTTTTGATTCTTAAGAACAAAAACTAGATACGATCTCTGCAAAAGAGTGTTTTTGATACGGACATAATTTAAGTTTTACACATTTTCTATATGTAATCCCTTTAATGTGTATTGATTGTATTTAAATGTTGTTTATTTTTTTTTTTTTTTTTTGGAAGTGTTTTTTATGACAAACCTTGTTTATCACCTTTGTCACAAAAACTTGTTTATAACCTTTGTTATAAAAACTTTTCCAAAAAAGAATAAACAACAATAAAATACAAAGCGAATACACATCAAAGGGATTACATGTAAAAATGTGTAAAACTTACACACTGTGTCAGTATCAAAAACACCATTTTTGCAGAGATCATCACTAGCTTTTGTTCGATTAAGAATCAAAACTCATCGTCAATCGCATTTCCATATATTCACTTGTATTTTATCAAAGACATCTCGTTCTTTGAAATAATGTATAACCCATCATGCGTGAAAAAGATCACTAAAAAACAACGTAAAAACAAAACATTAGTTACTTTATATCATTGAATAGAGAAAAGTCAAATCTTAATGCAAAAACTATAACTTACTTTTCAAATTACGGTCGGCGTCAAAAAGACAGGAAATCAACAACTTGTTTGTCTCTTATATCCATATCAACCAAAGAATCTTTTGTTTTTGTCATGAAACTCGAAACATAACCAACATTTTCACCTCTTTGCCCAAGATCGGTTGGAAGTCCAACATATTCTTCCATTAAATCGTGGCGTTGTTTTAAACTAGTTGATGTCATAGCTTCATCAAATCCATCACTCAAATGATCATCATCGCCACTCAATTGTTGTTTCTCGGGTGTTAGAAGATCAAAATTCGGCATTTCTTCGGATAACTTCGTCATCAAATTAAATTTCTCCACTACATCGTCAATAAAACGGACCTTGAGATTAGAAAATAAATTCGAGTGAACGAGACAAAATTGCGGTGGGATGATGAGACCGAGGGTGATTAGATTCCATTTTTCTCGCTTCATCTTGTTCAATCAATCCATATGAAAATCAAAACCATAACCCTTTAAGCAAGAGGAAAGTCTCATGCACATCCTATAAAACAGAAATTTATTTGTCAAACGTATCTAGAAACTAATATTTTTGATTCAAATAGTAATACTTTTTAATAAAAGTCTAATACTATCAGTAGAACATAAAGCCCGATTTCATAACACTACTACATCGACAATAATGTTTTTTCAATAAAAAATGATAGTTTTAAGTTCAAATAGTAATACTTTTTAACAAAAGTCTAATACTTCCGCACAAAATAACATAATCGATTTCATAACACTACTACATCGATCGACAATGACATTTTTTCAATAAAAAGTTATACTTTTTCGGTTCAAATAGTAAAACTTTTCGACAAAAAACTAATATACGCACAAAATAACAAAGTCATGAATTTAGAACACTATTAGATCGGTATGATACTTTTAATAATAAAAAGTGAAGCATATTGCATAATAGGTCATACAAATTAAAAACTTACATCTTTTGCGATTTATAAAACTCGACATTAGTTAGTTGGCCATCCGGTAATTCAAACTTAATGAACCTTGATGATTCATCAACTCCGTCCAGCTTGCCTTATCATCGACTTTTGTCTTTGCTTGAATAATGGACTTTTTCCTCACGTTCTAATTTCGCCCTCCCGAAATAGGGTAAATGTCTCGACCCAATCTCCTTGACCAAATGCTCTACTCTACTCTCTCTCTCTCTCTCTCTCTCTCTCTCTCTCTCTCTCTCTCTACTCTCTCTCTCTCTCTCTCTCTTCTTTAACCTTTCTTGAATATTTTCGGATGTCCAATGCTTAATTAGTGACGAGAGAATATGGTATGGCATTACCTTTCCATTTAAGCTATGAAAATAGATGATGCGTGAAGCCAACACACATCCACTAATATTTGCTCGGGACTTCTTGTTGTAGTTGTCAACGGCTCTGCATAGCCTCTCTAACACGTATGAACACCAATCAAGGCGACAAATTGTGTCCACATCCACCAGCGATTTCAAACAAGAAAGGTCTACTTTGCGATTTGTTGTTGGAGTGAGTAAAGTTAACAGTATTTAAAGCGAACAACCTCTTAAAATCATCTCATCCTTCATTAAATCGCCATGAGCAATTTTCGCAAAATACTTACGAGTAAGTCTCCGCCCATCAATGCCATATTTTTCCTTCAACTCACCAAACAATGTTTAGAATATCATCCTTATGTTTTGACTAATATCTGCCGTCCATCATGTCTCGGCAATAAAAATACATCACAAATATCGTCAGTAATAACATCCTCATTCTTATCATCAATAGTAAGCAACCTACTCTTACCATTGAACTTCTTCACTAACCACTCTAACATATATGCCGAAAGTTGTTTGACTTTCATTTCTAGCAACCCACCAAATCAATGCTTTTGATATCTTTTTTTGCTTATGATTCATATTATCCAACAATTCAAGTAACGTGTGGTCGCAGACTTTTGTGAGACAAAATTGCTAAAAAAAAAAGTGAAAGTTAAACAACTAATACTATAAAAAAATAGATATTTTCTAACTAAAAACTAATATTATTCTTTTGCAAAGATCACATAATCCACAAATAAAAACTAATACTAGGAAAGAAAGGTGATACTTTATAAATAAAAACTAATACTTTTCATTTGTGAGAACAATCCAAAAATATTTCAACTTAAAAGTGATACTTTTCTAAAAATCTATAATACTTTATAAAATAAAAAGTAATACTTATATATAAACCTGCCATCATGGTCCTTATTTTTGCTTTCTTTGATGGTTTTTGTCTTCTCGCATCCTTCAAAAATTTCGACCCTCTGAATGCTTCAATGTTTCTCATCCATCGCATGTTTTGTACGTCTCTCATCCTCCTTACGCTTTGTGCGTTTCTCATCATCTATGCGCTTTGTGCGTTTCTCATCCTCTACGCGCTTAAATTGATGTCTTCATTCAACGCGAGTTCTTTCCCTTTTTCTCCGCGCCGCTTTCTCTTGTTCTTGGATGGTTCATCCCCCCTCAATGTTCTTGATTTATGAGCAAATTGTTTACGCCCCATCAATATCTACACACCAACAATACAAAGCAGAATGAATTAACAACACCACGAGTTGAAAGTCAAGCAAAGAAAACATGGATGACAAAACAATATATATACACAATGTATATATAAGAGACTCTAGAGAAGAATTGAATCTAAGAACCACAAAATACCAAAACTAGAAGAAAAAAAAACACGGAAGAATTGCATAAAAAAGGCACAAAATTACACACAAAATGAAACCGAGAAAAAAAAAAAATCGCACAAACTAAAACTCTAATTTGAAAATTTCAAAAAACTAAATATGCTAAACATAAAAACATGAAAAACATATGACAAATATAGCAACATGCAAAAAATAGAGGAACATGAAATTAAACCGAGAAAAAAATCGCACAAACTAAAACCCTAGTTTGAAAATTTTGAAAAAATAACATATGCTAAACATAAAAACATGAAAAACATATAGCAACATGAAAAAAATTGGAGAAAGAAAAAACCTAGTTTTAACAAATCCGAAAAAAAAACTAAAAAACTAATAGAACATGAAAAATGTCGAAAACTTACGAGATTGCAGTCGGAGACTGCGGTTTCGAAGTAAAATTGAATAAAAAGGAGAACTAAACAATAAAAGAAGAAGAAAAAAGACAGAAAGTGAGGAAGGATGAAAAGAAAGAGGGAGAAGACAGTGGTTAGTGAGGACGAACGAAGAAAGAGGGGGAAAAAGAACTCTAGAAGAAAAACAGAGGGAAAAAAAAGAGAGGGAACAGAACTGAACAAAAAAAATGAAAAAAATAATAATAATTAAACAACCCAACCCGTCTGACAGTAAATGACTCGTAGGACGGTCTCATATGAGTCTTTGTCTCATTACAAAATGTAAAATGAACTTGAAAATTTGGATGAATTTTGAACTCTTTGATTCTCATCAGATACCCTGGTTTCAGCAGAATTATTCAAAAAAACACCACTAGTTTGCTGCACTTCATCAAAATCAAGCATAGAAGAAACTCAGCCAACATGAAAATTGATGACAGTTCTACATATGTTGTGTAATTTGAACCAGTCCTACGTTCTTTTTTCTCTTTACCAGGAAGATTGATGTTTTATATGAAGCCATAATCAACCATCACTTGGTTCTATTGTATCAAGAAGGTGACCATCTCTGGCAATATGCTTCAGGTCAATAATATAATTGTCTCGTAAAAGCCCAAATCCAAATGTGCCATTCTCATACTGCCATATTCTTCCCTCGACCAAGTCGAAGCTCGATTTGATGTAAAGCATGCGAGAGACAGCTCCATTGCTATGAACTTGATTAGCCTCTGCATGTGGCCTGAGATGCACACGACTTTTGTATATTTCATCCTCTTCAGGAGAAAAGGGAGATTCAATAAACGTCGAATTTGAAGTGCAAAGTATCAGTCCACGACATGGACTATTAGAGTCCCCCAACTTTCCGGCAAGAAATGCACCCAACACCATCACAGGAAACTACATAGAAATCCAAGCTCATGTCTTCACAAAGGCCCTGCAGTAACAGGTGGAAAGAAAGCATCAGGTAGGCTGACTCATTACATTTGGAAAAAGGATAATTACAAAAATACCGTCGAGGTTTTAGTCTAATTACAGAAAATACTTGTTTCTATTTTACGAATTGCACCCTCAGTGGGGGGTATATTTGTTAAGAAAAATGCAAACCTGACAGCGGTGTTTGCAATACTTTGAAGAATAATTGTATCTTTCTTGTAATTTGGTCAAGCCTCAAGGGTAATTTTTCATAATGATCCTTTTTAGAAGATAAGATTCGGAAATTCTGAATTGTGAACCATCAGCAACAAGTGAAGATTAAAATATGTAGACTAAGATTGAAATCCAACTAAGTTCAAGCTGTTATATAGCTCCTACGGATTCAATACTTGTTAAGGTAGAAGTACGTGTATATAATTTCTCTGAGTCAAGAATATAGGCAGAATCCAGTCAAATACAACAAACTGGAAAATGCATTTACACAATCGAGAGAAGCATGAAGCAAATAATTTGATATTTCATCATTTCCGCATGAATTTAAAATTCATAGTCTAGAATCCAAATTTCAAGTAAAATCCAACAGCAAATACATTCAGAATTGAAATGCAGCACATAATTTCTAAGAGATCAAATTGAGCATCAAAGGCAATTCAAGTGGTGTTAGGGTTCGCGGGTCAGATTGAGACCACGATATTTACATCAATCATGCCAACCCGAACACGACCTGTTTAAAACACGGGTGACTCGAACATGACACGAAATGACATGTATAATTTATAAACTGATAATTACAAAACAAATTACAACACAATCTTTTCAAACGGTTACATGGGTCATTTTTTGGGTCAACTCAACATTGACCCATTTCTTATTTGTGTTATTCGGGTCGAACCTGATTCTGAGTTGAACCCAAAACGACTAAACCCTAACTCGCTTAATACGTGTTCGGTTCAGGTCGTGTTTTTTCAGTATCGTGGGAGATTGACACTGCTAATCAAAGCCTTCTCATGTGCTCAGTAGCTGAGTTACCATACATATTCCACTATCAACAAAATTCATAGCACAAAATCCGATTGATACATCAATGCACTGCAGCAAAAGTGTTCACTTATAATGCTACATAACCTAATTATATTTGACAATTGCAGACTAAGACACAAGCCCGAAAGTTCATCAAAATTATCAGAGTAACAATCAAACTTGCACCAGTGAATAAAATTGACTGAAAAAAATCCCGATAAAATCTTAATACCTTGCAAAGGCCCTGCAATGGCCGGGCAGGTTTGGGCGAGCAATTTACAATTTTGGCGAAATGTTCAAGCTCCCATTTCCTTATTCTCCCCTGCTTCCTCTTCTTCCGATGAGATTTTCGTATTCGTCGAGGATGCGATAGAGGCGTTTGTAGGAGATTTCGCCGTCGCCCCATTTTTCGATTAGGGTTTTGGAACCCCATCGCTGGTGGCACATGGTGGAAAACCAGAGGGAAGCGAAACGTTTGCAGGTGCAGGGAGAATGCCGACAGGTCGGAGGGGCGGAGGAAGGACAGCACGCTGATCTGCACGTCATCGGGAAAATCGCAGAACGATAATGGAATTACAGTTTCTGTTTTCACTTTACTTTCTCCATGGTCGAACAAATTCCTAGGTTTTGCCTGTAGAATTTGAATTCTGAAGGAGATGGATGAGAAATGAGGTTAAATTGTAGTAGCTTCTCGAGCAGGCTCCTTAAAATAGCGCTATTTTGTATTTGGGAAATTGCAAAAATGCCTTTTTTTTTACAAAATTTTTGGAAAAATACCACATAACCTAAATCCTTTAAATTATACCCCATCAGTCCATCACCCTTGTGAAATGTCCAAGGTACCCTTTCTACAAAAAGAAAAAGATCCAAATCACTCTCTCCCATTCTCACATGTCCGAGGAAGAAAAAAAAAGCCATGATTATCTCCTCCCACACACATGAAGTTCCGGGTCTCTCTCTCTCATTCCCATCTCGACTTTTTCCGGCGAATCTTGACCACTCCGACGGCGGCGACCCTATATTCTCTCTGGTAAGTTCGATTTTGGCTATATTATTCTTTAAATATAGGGTTTTCTAGGGTTTTTTCTTTCATTTCTATATATATATATATATATTTTTTTTTTGTAATTTGTTTTCTTCAGAAAATGTGTTGTATTATGCTTCAAGTTTTCGTCTTTGGTGGTTGTTGCATTCAATTTCGTTTTTGGTCAACTTTTGGACTTTTATGGGTTTAGGGTTAATGGGTTTTGGTCAAATATCCCTGCATTCTTGCCCAAAAATAATGTTAAGTAATTTAAATTTATTTGGGTCATTTTGATATTCTCTAAAAACATGATAATATTATTTTGAAGTTTATTTGTGATGTTTTCTGTTGGATACTCAATGTAGTCCATGTTATGTAGTGGGTAATATTTAATTATTTGAATTTTAGCAAATGTAATCGTGTGGAAAGTTTGAAAATGTGATTAATTGTAGAATTAGTTCGATTTTGACAAAATTAGCTCGGTCTTTGCGCAGTTTGTGGGTGCATTTATCTGCTATGTAGTCGATTTTTGGTTGGTGTGTGGTCGGTGTGCGGTCAATAATTATAGTCGGTGTAAGGTTGCGATCGTTTGTATGGTCATTTGTAGTCGAATGTGTGGTCGTTGCCTTTATAGGTTTATGATTTCGATTTATTATTGTATTGTTTCGGGTTACGTTCATGCTCAATATTAATTCTTTGGGATGGTGCATGCGAGTTGGATTCAACTAATCGCCGTTGGTGTTTGGTGGAAGAAAACAAAGCACGTGGTTGTCCCTTTAATGAATGAAAAAGTTGCATTAGCCTGCATTTATATCCCAGTCTTTGACGAAGACTAGGACCTCTTTTGGTTTGCCTTTCAAAAGAATCTTCTCAATTTTACCCTATTCTTTTTCTTTCTTTTCCCTAAAGCAATAGTCATTTCATTAAAACGAACCTCAACAAGAGCGATTACAACAAGTTCGTCGCCAATGGCTAAGAAGCAAAGCTACATATTGAGCCAAACAGGGAATTGATCAAAGCAATTCAAATCAATATTACTATCCACGACTAAACGAGCTAATCTATTACAAATGAATAACTCTTCAAATCAAGGATATCAAATACACAATACTCAAACAAGTACCATAATAAGTAGATGTCTTCGGCTATTTTCTAAAATCATGTCTATTTTATCCAATTTTTACTTTTATAAGTTTTAAAAAATTTAGAAAACCAATACATAGTAATTACACTCAAATCCTAAAACTAATACATAGTTATTACACTTAGTTCAAAACTTGTGAATCCCACATCATTTGTATCATTACAATTTACACATCACATTCTCACATTTAAATATATCAACACGGATAGTCACCAAAGTGAGTCGAGATGATTTTGATTTTGAAACAAGACCTACAGGAGAGCTTCCCTTCAAACCGATCTTTCTCATTTGGAACGAGAGTCATTTTCTCCCTGTTTTACACCAAAACAACACATTAGGTCGAAATAGTAGTCGAAAGTTGGTTGAATACATAGTCGGATAAACAGACAATGGTCGACACAATGATCGTAATAAAGCCAAAACATGGTCGATAGGCATTAAGTGCATACATACAACAGGAAATTAAAGGAACATAACTAACTGAGGTCGAAAAATGCAAACAACATCCAAAATCAAACCTAACCAACTGATAAACATTATAAATAAACTTCAAAATAATACGAGCATGTTTTCGAAACGACCCATAACCCATGAAAATGACCAAAAACATCACAATTACTTAACATTATTTTTGGAAAAAATTAAGAGATCTTTCACCCAAACCCAAAGAACCTTAAACCCATGAAAGTCAAAAAAGCTTACCAAAAATGAAACTTGAAGCATACTACAACACATTTGTAGGTCCCAAAGGGTGTGGGTGTAAGGTTTAGAAGGGGAGGTTGAATAAACCTTACCAACTTTTCGATTTTGTCCTTTTAAAACGTTGAGTTAATACTTCACAATTTGAGTCCTTGGTGGACGGACTAAGTTAGTTAATCAACAGAGTTAGTCACTCAAGACTGACCGAGCTGTTGATAGAATAACTCAGTTGTTTTGGCTAAAGACTTAACTCGACCTGTGATATGTTTTCGTGGAAGACTTAACACCCTTGAATTTTGGTTAAATATGTTTTAATGCTTGGTTTTAGCACTTTGTTGATTATCAATTGGATAGCAAATTTATCGCCAGATATTAAAGTAATGTGCAAAAATTAAAGTCTTTGAAATATAAATGACACAATGAGTTTTTATAGAGGTTCGAAGATGGGGTAATTCTTCTACTCCTCTCTTCTCCAACTCCCTGGAGGAATCCACTAAGTATTGATCAATATACAAAGTGGTTAACGAGTCCAGATGCAAGTCTTGATCACACAACCGACCGATCCTTTGGGACTCGATGCTGGAGATGCCTTGATCACACGGTGGCTTCTCGTAAGACTCAGCTTCTTCACAGGCATTTGCGCTTTGCTACTATAGCCCACTTGCTCAAGCTTCTTGAATTTGATCACGAAGCCCTCCAAAAAGTTGAGACTAGTTCATCTTTGAACCTTTCTACAATCCTCCGTGGAGTGTAGACCCCCTTGATTCTTCAAATGTTTCCTCTTCAACTGATTGAAGTTGTCTTTCCTTCACGAGGTAAGTGTTGGATTGATTTCTTCGTAGTGTAGGCTTGAGGATTGAACTTGAATGATTTGAGAATATTTTTGGTTACGAGATATTGCTTTTCTTGTTCGTGTTTGTTTTTCGATTGTCAAGGTAACCCACTTTTTCTCAAATAGATTCCTCGACCTTTTATAGTATTCTTTTAAAATTTGCCCGTTGAAGAGATAGGCTAATTTTCAAAAAAGACACTTGTGGTCGTTGGTTGTCTTGTTGCGATCCTTGAAATTGACATTTCCTCGTATGAATGAGTATTCAACTTTTGAGTTTCGACACAGTGCGATCTTCCTATTGGTTTATTCCTTTTGCACGCTTAGGGACCGAGCACTTCAAGAAAGGCGAGATGAAAGTATTACTTGTTTAAGAAATTCTCTTGACTTACGGCAACGGATCTCTTTCATTATCTCGACTTGACCGCATTTCCTTGACTTCCCAGGTGACTTCAAGTCACCTTCCAATCATTGGATGACTCATTTGTCACTTCAACTTGAGACTTGGTGTCTTGAGTTGACTTGATCGACACTTCACTCACCGCATCTCGGTTGCACCTTGATCGAGTTCTGTCTTCTCTTCTTTGCCACACTCACCGCCTCACAATGAGTCTTCCTTCTAGTCTCGTTGATTTCTTGCATATCTTGGCATAGCCGACTTAACTCACTCGACCCACCCCTATCTATTACAATGCAATTTACAACAAAAATGGGGTGCCAACTTTCTATTCTAAGTTTTACATGACATTCATCAAAATCTAAAAATGATTTCCCAACAACATTTTATGAAGAAAAAAATATAAAAAAAACATACAAAAATGCAACAAAAACCTAGATTTGAAGAACAAGATAGCCAAAATCGAACTTACCGGAAAATATACTTCATAATGGATGCCAAAAAATATTTTGGAGCAGTCCGAAATCGCCGAAAAATTATTTGGGAGCAGAGACGGGAAAGAGAGAGAGATTGAGAGTGTAATCTGTTGCACTTTTGTTTTTTTTTCTTTTTCGGACACGTGAGAATGAGAGGGGAAGGAGGGGAAGAGATTGATTATGGCCCTTTTCTTTACTAAGGGGTATCTTTGACATTTCACGGGGGTGAGGGGTAAAATTTAAAGGATTTAGGTTGAGTGACATTTTTCCAAAAATTTTGTAAAAAAGTGGCATTTTTGCAATTTTCCCTTTGTATTTGGGAAATACGGAAAATTGCCCTTCCATTTGGATATTTTCGAAAAATACTCCAAAATATTAAAACTTGATTTATGTTCTTGTACTCGAACTACCCACCTCACATTTGGCCACCTAATTATTCACCTTACAACCCACCTAATTCTATTCAAATGATAAATCGAATTCACAATTTTTGCATATTTCAAGAACAATTACAACTACATGCGCATTCTCTATACTATACCTAACAATGTTAATTTACGATCGTTCTAAAAATCCTATGAATTTTGCCAATTTACTATTTTCGGATAAAATATAAACTCGCATTCAATTAAATATAATGAAAACACTCAAAACTAACCTTACTAGGGTTTTAAAAACCAGTATAATTTGACATTATATAGTATAGAAAATAAATATATAATTATAATTGTTTTGAAATGTGCAAAAATTGCGAATTCGATGTTTTTTCGAATGAATTTGGTGGGCAATGACGTGGGCAATTAGATGGGTAATGAGGTGGCGAGAAGGGATGCAAAGACATAAATCAAGTTTTAATACTTTGGGGATATTTTTCAAAAATACCCCGAGATGGAGGGCAATTTTCCAAATTTTCCTTTATTTTTGTACCAACAAGTGTACCAAGAGGCGGACTCAAGCCCACATGTTTTAGGATGAAACCTCATTTAGTGAGCTTGAAATCTTCTTTCTCATATTGGGTAAGCTTGGTAGCTTGGGCTCTCTTTCTCATATTGGTATCTTCATGTGTGAGACCATATCAAGTCCCCGAATTTAACATGGTATTAAAGCGAGACTCCATGTTCGGTCCAAGGTGGGCCAATCGGTATGATTTGTTTAAGCATGGAAAATCTGTGATGATTAATGAATTGATGGACGCACAAATGACGGGACATTTGAATATTTCACTTGAGAGTTGTCCCATATTTATTAATTAGAGGAAGATAGCCTTGTTTATAAATTAAGTGAACTACCCCTCCTATCACCGATTGGTTTTAGAATAGCACATCACTTGGTGTATTTGAGCCCTCTCTCTCATGGTAAGCTTATGTATGGGACAATACCAAGTCCCCCGAATACCGTACCAAGTCCCTAAATTTAACATAGCGGCGCCACTTCACTTTGTTTTAGCATCATTCCATTTTTTTATTTTGTTTCTTTAATTTTGTTATTTATGTTTTTATTGATTTTGAGTATCATTACTAATTTTATATTTCAATCAATCTAACAAAAAATAATATTAAAATTAATTCAATTATATGTGATAATTTTTTTAAATAGTATGATGTGTAATTTAAATAATAACATATAAATTTAAAAGAACTATTAGATATAAAATATTATATACAAAATTATAAAACGTACATAAAATTACATTATAAAAATCTTGAAACATAAAATTATAACATTAAAAAATACATGGAATTACTAAAATGGAGAAAAAAATTGAATCTGATTAACTTTGAAACTATAGAAATTTAATAAATATTGTATTAAATAAAATTACATATGAAATATGTTTATCAATTATAAAGTAATAAAAATTTATATTAAATGAATAATTTAAGAAATATTATAAAATATTCTTTTTTAATGCAAAAGAGTGCAAAATGATGGAGATAGAATGAAAATTTTGCACAAAAGTAATACAGAATAATGTGCTCTAAAGTGGTGCAAATTACTAGAGATGGTCTATTGGTGGACTAGTTAGCTGCTTTGGATTTGGAGAAGAATGCGGAAGAAAGGGTATGAGAATGTTTTACATTGGGAATAATCTTGGGCTTTTCTCCTACAAGACTGAGTATTGGTAAATGGTAATACAGTTTAGTCTTTGTAATTTCTTTCTTTCTTTCTGACTTTTTCCCCTTAAGGTTAACACACACACACACAAACAAGTGATTCTCAATTTTTAATAGGGAAATTTGACAAAAGTTATCACAATATGTATAGTACTTTTCCTTTATTATATGCTTTGAGATTGTTCAAGCACTACTAATTTCAGCAGAATCATTTAAACAATAAATAGTTTGCTGTATTGCATCAAAATCAAGCATAGAAAAAAAAAGAAAAAAACTCAACCAACATTAAATTGATGACAAATTCCATGTGTTCACAATTCACATAATGTTACATAACAACATTTCTTAAAAGCAGATGTTTTGAAGCACTTATGCAAAAGTCCATTTAGTAAATTGGCTTCTTAATAAGCGATTTTTCAAAAAGTCTCTAATTCTACTTCTCTATAATGGATTTTTGGGAACAGTGACTTATTTAAAAGTCCATTCTAAATTAACCACCAAACATCAAATATTTTTGATATGAACTTTTAAAATCAAAAGTCCATCTCCAAAGTACTCCCAAACTAATTTCACAAATCACTGTCATCAAATTCAGACCGTCGACGATCTTTCCCAAACCGCGGTCGATCAGCAGACACCCTCCGATCCATCAGATTCATCGAATCACGACGCGCAAGATTCGATTTCCCCCTTCACCACCCTCAAAAACCTCCCCAACAACGCTTCAATCGAATCCGAGACGGACACGACTTAACCCCGATCAGAAAATCCGAATATACGTCGAAAAACTCCGTATAAACAGGCACAACTAGCCTCACAGTTGCACTCTTGATCTGCTCCCTCAAATCAGCATCAGAAACAATCTTGTAAACACCCCTATGCCTCTGGCACATCTCATCAAACCCCACCAAAAAAGACTCCATTTTTCCCCTAACCACCCCTCCAACTCCCTCCAAATTACCATTCACTCCCTGATTTCCTCTCTGTTTAGCAATCTGACCAAACTCCCCAAGCTTGCTTCTGATACATGTAAGCCGATTCCTCGGCAGCACGACGATACGTTTTCTTCATGTACGTCTCGCCCAATAATCTCCCAAGCTCCACATTTCTAGTCCTCATGTAAATGTACCAATAAGTATTCATGGCGAATATTTGCGCGAGCACCTTATCGTTATAGCGTGATTTTTATACTCGATGTTTCTCACTATCGCCTCCATAACGTTAAGGATTGCGTCCTTGAGCAAATCTTGATCGTTTTCGGTGTTTGAAAAGATCCCATTTTTCCACAACTGCTCGGTTTTTAGTACTCGTGCCATTGGCGCGCTATAACTATCCATCGCGAGGTTTTTGAGGTAGTTAGTGGCGTACCTAACCAGTTTAGGGACAGAGCCGTCTTGAGGTGGTGGTAAACCGTCCTGATTGCCTTCTATTTGCAATCCAAACTCCCAAAACACTCTAGTCGACGCGTGAACGACAAGTTTTTCCAATTCCCTAAACCTTGAGCAAATATCAGCTCCGGCTTCGCCTTCGAAAATCCCTGAAAAATCACTTTTGAGCTTTTCCAGTGAATCAAACATGTCTAGAAGCTTGAACAGCTTCTGAGGCTCCTTGTTGCTTCTTGCAACGCCTTCGCCAAAACGGAAAAAGACGGCCATGATTTTGTCGGCGATCTTGATGAAACACTCCGGCCATATGATCCCATCCATGATGTTTCCTAGAACTCTGTTGGAGAGGTTCTTTTCGGAGACGAGGACCGTTTTCACCGCTAAGTCGAAGTGTTGGATCCAGAGAGCTATCGCTGTTTCCAAACTCTCCCATTCCATTTCGTCGATTTCTTCTGGAGTGTAGATTTTGAGGTAGTCTGGATTTAGTCTCATTAGTGCTTTGGCTGCCCTTCTGTATCTCACCTGTTGAATAAAGTCATTACTGGAATGAAGCTTTTATTTATACAATTCAAGTTTAACAAAACTTATGGTTATGATGTTTGATCCATATAGTTTCATCATGTATTGACTTGAAGGAACATATATATTGCTCATGAATCTGCACTATTATGATATATATTGAATACTATGATGAGGGATGAAAAGACAAACATAAGGATATACTATAATTCGACTATACAGCTACATTTTGCAAAAACTTTAAGCATAAGTCGTAAGTAGTTGAAAATCAAAAATTGGTAGTATTTGTAAATAAGAGTTAAAAAGTCGAATAAGTTAAAAGAGAGTGTCTGGGGCATAAATTGTAAAAATGCTTCATTTTGTGTGTAAAAGTCGAACCGAGAATCGAATCGAAATCTAATGCATTCTTTCTCGATTATGCAGAATCGGAAATAGAAGTTGGCATTTGAAAACACTAAAAACTGCTTATTTTCAGTTAAAAGTTGACAATCACTCTTTTTAAAGTGTTTGCAAACACTTTCCTTACAGATATATGATTAAAATTAAATTGAGCAAATAACTTCAAGCATGTTACCCGATTCGGTATAAAATTGGCCGAACTTATCCTAATAGAAATATTCGTAGTCATGAGCTCGGTAAAAGCATCTACAACTTAGCTTCTAGAAGCCTCCTAATTAAGCTCGGCTTTTTAGAAGCAATAAGAGCTCGGTTCGGTTGTGGACTTAGATCGATATTTTAATCGAGATAAGTTTTTGGTAACAAACTCGATACATACCCAACGGACCTTAGATTCCCTCTAACTATCCCCGTAATTTTCGAAAACCCTAGTGAATTGCTCTATAAGCACCTCCCCTATCGGGGTATGAATTACATTAGACACTATACATAAAACTTTTCGATACGTGCTCTATCGTATTCTCTCCTTTAAATATATTATGACTTGAGCGTCGGAGAGGGTATCTTGGAGCAACCCTCCGGCCCCCTTTTTTTGCACGTCGTTCGGCTGAGTTCGGCGGAGTTTTTGGTTGGACCATTACCATAACATCATAACAATCTTACCAATAATTCTCATAACTCAATCAAAACTACATATTCTGATTCATTACACACATAAACTGGCTTGTAAATAAATCAAACCACAAACTACATCCAATACAAAAGAAATATAATTGTAAGAAAACTTACACATTACCTTAACAAACATGTCAATGCATATATCCAAACAATCATTAGCAGCCAAAGTCTCAGAGATCCTCCCAAGTACCTCAACCTCCAAATCACTCCCCAAACATCCATCATAATCCCCAAACTGCCCCTCATGCCTTAACTTCTGCAACAACCCCTCAAACTCATCCTGCAAATTCATAAGCGCCTCATCCAAAATCCCATCAAACCTCATCGAATCGACCTCCGTCTCACAGACAACCTTAAGCGTCGCCAATGTCTCCCTCAACCGCTCCGTCCTGTAATGATCGGTCGCCTTCGTCCTGCTCAGGAACTCAACAACTTCCTGCAGCTTATGAACAGCCGGCTCGCACTCTCTGCTTATCGAACCTATCGATTCGTGCAGCTTGTTTACGCGGTCGACGTACTTGATCAGGTTCTTTAGCCTCTTTGTTGTTGGTTTGTTTTCGGATGAGAGTTTTGAGGCTGTCCGAGAAGCTTTTTGGAGGGACTCGAAGTGTTTGAAGCTTTGTAGAAGGGACAGGGCCGGGGATATGGCTCTGTTTATTCTTGTGTCGAGTGCTCTGTTTGCTATGGAGAGTGATTGTAATGGTGCTACTGTTTTTGAGGCCATGTTGAGGTTTTCTTGTATGGTTTCGAATTTTTGGTCGATTTTTTCGTAGTTTGATTCGAGTTTTGTGGAGGTTTTTAGGAGGGTTTTGAGATTTGAATGAGATGTTTGTAGTTTGATGAAGGTTTGATCATCTTCGTTTGTGAGGTCCATTGTGAGAATGTGTGTGTGTGATAGTGCGTGTTATTTTTGGGTTATAGAAAAAAGTTGGCAGAAAGAATTATGGAAGAGGACGAAAAGGGTTTGTCCAATGCTGAAAGATGATCGATGTAAACTATAAGAGCAAATGGCATTGGAGAATTGATTGGAAAGGACAATATGTTGAATTATTTGATGCGGAGAGTCCAAATATGAGAGCCGGTTTATTTTGAACCAGTCCAATTAATAGTTGGGATGTTCACTAAAAACTACCCCTGAAGTTTATTCTAATAAAAAAATACGGTAATAGACCAAAATAACAACTTCTATAATTAAAAAAATAAATTGACAGGGATATTAACTCGAGCCCCTCTCTCTCTCTAACTTTTTTCTCATCTTTCTCACTATAAACCCTAACTCTTAAACCCCTTCCCCTCCCCTCCCTTCTCCTCCTCCTCCCCTCCCCAACCATGTTTCATGATGGAGGCCAATGAAGGCATATTCCTTATGTTATCCGGAGTTGATTGGAAATTCCGATCGAGAGTGGAGGCGAATCGGAGGTCGGAGCTACAAAGAGGAGAGTTGGAACCGGGTAGATGATGGGCTGCAGTTGTAGATCGGGTGAGGGCGAGGCATTTTTTCTTTTTTTCGGTTTTTTCTGTAATTTTTTTGAGTCTTTATTTTATCAGTTGATTTGCGAAACTCGTAGGCGGTCATTAATTATGTCTTGCAGTGCGTGATTTAGCTCGTGCCCGGATTTGTTCGAGTTGGGTAGTCTCCTTTAAGTAGTGCCTTAGTCCTCCTTTCGGAGGTGGTTTAGTCTCCTATGGAGTGCTTAGTTTTCATTTGTTTTGTGTTTTTTTTATTGTTTCTTGTCTTGCTCCCTCGAATTACGGTGGTTATACCTCTCTTACGGAGTTCTCCCCTTGACATGTATCAATGTATGTATGTTCAAGGTGGTCATTTTGCCAGTTGGCATTGTAAGTTTTTTTGAGTAATGAATATATTTCTATCGTTTCGGAAAAAAAATAATTAAAAATATAAAAACTACTCATCTTTTGTAAATAAATGTTTTTTTAGCTATTTTGGCAGAATAAAAGACATTCATACTTTTCTAGCATATTTGTTTAATATTTGTTCTATTTCTCTCTCTTTCACTTATCTCTTTCTATATCATCTTTATTCTCTCTTTCAAACTTTTTAAAAAATTCGAATCTGTATTTTTTGTTTTTGTATATGCAATATTAGTGTTGAATTACAGATATCGAAAAGATAATTATTTTGATATATTATACATGCAACATGGATTTGAAACGAAAAGGTCATGTGAATTCAAAGTTTTTTTTGGAGAAAAACAAAATAACTAGGTTGTGAGATCAGTAAACTGAAATATATCGATTTAAATATAAAAACTAGATATCATGTAACTAGATATCCAACTATGATTACTCGATATCTAGTTATATAACTAAATATCGAGTTAACTCAACAAAGATTTTTTTTAATCTTTTACCAGGCGATGGTTTGACTCAATATCCAGTTATTATATCTTGATATCGATTTATGTAAGTGAATGAAGATGACGACGAGGGTTTCAATTATGTAATTGGATATCGAGTTACATAATTGAAACCCTTGTCGTCATCTTCATTCGCCTCAAATACCATTAACTAAACATCAAATTTTTCAACACAAACCTAAATTGTTTAAACCCTAAAAATTCTACCAATCTAATAACAAATCATAACCTAAACAACTATAAATTAACTAAATCAAGAAGAATTATGAAATTAAAGGAATTGAATGTACTGAGAGATACAATCGTCGAGAATCCATTTTTGCAAGTTGTTGTTTTGTTCCCAAGTTTTGATTGTCGAGTTATGAGAATATGTGTGTGACTCGAAAGGGTGTAAATTGGCTTAAGGGGCAATTTTGGGATTTCACGTATCAAAATGGCTAAAAACATGTGTTTCAAAAAGATGACTAATAAATATTTTGGTTTGAAATGAATGGCTAAAAACCTAGGCATTCTAAAAAAATTCGAGTTATATTTCAAAATTATAAATACTCCTTTAACATTTGTTTCTATTTTACAAATTGCATCCTTAAGAGAGGAGGATATTTATAAAATAATACCAACAACAGAAGGTGTTTGTAACACTTTGAGGATGTATTTGTAATTTTGAAAGATGGTTGGAATTTTTTGTGATTAGTCTAAACCTCAAGGTAGTTTTGTAATTAACCCTATAAATTTATACTCTTCCAACCCATTTTTATGATTTTAATTTGATCTGTCACAAGAAAATAATGAAGATTGGAAAATGTAACAAGTTTGTAGTTTTTGACTATATTACCTAAAATTTTAATTCATATGAGAGGACTTTTTGAAAAAGTAGTAAATCTTGCATAAAAGGGAATAAATGGTCTAAATTTGAAAATTATACAAATCATGCTTGTTAGAGCCTGTTTGTAGATTTTATTTTAATTTTGGTACCTTATTTCATATTTCATATTACAGACGCAAGTCAAATATGTATATTCACGTTAAAATAGAATTTGATGTAAATAATGTTTTATAAGTGAAACAGCCCAATAATAAGCGGTTCGACAATGTTTGGCAGCTTCTCTCAAAAAAGAAAAAAAACAATGTTTGGCAGCTTTGTTACTTGTAGTTGTTCTTTTGTGAGTGAAACGGCAACTGTTGTTCTATATGTAGCATATACATGACATGAGTATTCAATGGATTGAGATTTCATGTTCCACTTTCATATTTCACTCTTTATTTTATTGTATTAGATGGATGACATGTGTACAAAGATGGTGTCATAATTGTACATGTGTCATTCACAAATACTAACATGAAATGGAGAGTGTAATAGGCAAAGTGAAACAAGAGAGATCTCATTCCTGAGTGTACTGAGTACATTTTTTTTATCGCCATGAGTGTGTATTGATATTTGATAGTGTATCCACACCCGATCGATTTAACGCCATCAAATAGATTTATATATACACGTAGGAGGAGGATCCAATGAGGCCACATATTATAGTGAGACAATGTGGACTCATCTCAACCCCCAATTATCTATATCAATGGCTAAGATAAATACGGGTTAAAATTACATTACATATTTAATTAAAGCAAAATAAGGGTATAATTGTCAAATTAACCAAGTTGGGAACCATCTAAATATGTAATTAGTTATTATGAGAGAGAAAATCATGTGGGGAGAGGGAAAATCGCGAGAAAATCGCGCTGGAGAGAGAAAATCACGCATGTGCTCTGTCATGCAGTATGTTGTACACTTATCATATATTTGTTGTATACTTAGCACTATTTTATTGTATGTTTAGCATAATTTTACTGCATATTAAATGGTCAAACAAAAATATGTGGGTACCGTGAATCAATGAATCAATTATATATATATATATATATATATATAGAGAGAGAGAGAGAGAGAGTGAATTACACTCATTAACATATGTGGACCGTGGATTAAGTAAATCAATTATATAGAGAGAGAAAATCACGCTCATTATTGTGTTGTATATTTAGCATATATTTGATGTATACTTAGCTCTATATTGTTGTATGTTTAACATAATTTTACTGCATATTACAATTGTCAAACAAAAATACAAGTATACAATAAAACACATATAAGTATACAACAAACCACATATAAGTATACAACAAAAAAATGTTGAGACAGCTGACAAGTCAAGTAAGATCCACAAAGCCAAAATTGTTGACGAAATCAGATTCCTTGGGCTGGTGAACAATCCTCTCAATCATACCACCAATACTCAGCTCCCCAACGATATTTTCCAGCACTTCATCTTCCTCAATAGCCTGGTTCCAGGGATTCGTTTTGCTAGCTGGACAAAATATCATCTCAGAAAGCCGTTCATTCTCCGCTTGCCTCGCATACTTCTTCACCTTCGCCGAGGTCACCAGATGATAAACATAAATCACCTTCGTTTGTCCAAGCCTGTAGGCTCGACAAATGGCTTGTCGTTCGATCGACGGGTTCCAAACCACGTCAAGGAACACCACTCTCGAAACTCCGACTAAATTTATTCCTTCGGAGCAAGCTTTTTGTGATGCGAGTAAAACCTTAGCCTCGCTGCGTTTATCATTGAACATATAAGTATACCTGCTGAGGATGAGGCACCGCGTAGATATTTATAGGCTTTGGGGTGTGGATGACTTTGGGGGAGAGAGAGAGAGAGAGAGAGAGAGAGAGAGAGAGAGAGAGAGAGAGAGAGAGAGAGAGAGAGAGAGAGAGAGAGAGAGAGAGAGAGAGAGAATGTGTAATTACAAAATTACAATGATGCCCTTTTGAGAGAGAGAGAGAATGTGTAATTACAAAATTACAATGTTGCCCTTTTTAGATTTAAAATAAATAAAAATATTTATTAAATTGGGTAAATTTCAACCATCTAAAATTATAGGTTTATGGACAGGATTAGTCCACACTCTCTCATTCTAATTATGTGGTCTCGTTTAATCTAATCCATATATATATATATATATATATATATATGATTTAGTTCAAATGAGACCACCTCCCTAGGTGAGACAGTGTGAACTCATCTTACCCACTGATCTTAAAAAATGAAGGGATGTGATTAATTCAATTTTTTTAATTATTTCCTAATTTTTGCTGATTTTAAGGGTAAAATTGTAATTTTGTAATTCAAATTAGTGGTCCCAGTGATTTTATGGGTGAAATTGACAATGCCGGATTTTGTGGCGGAATTTAAACTTTGTTTTCTTTCCAAATATTTTTATTTTCAAAGATAGTTAGGGTTCTTCTACCTTTGCATAATTAGTTATTTTGTTGGCTTTTTTTTTTACGAAAATAAAACATAATTGAATATAACGTATTGCATATGTAGTTATATTACACTGCATAAATAGGTTCAATATAATGTATATTTAATTATGAAAATGGGATGTTGCTTTTGGAAATTATAAAAATGAGATGTTACATAATGTCTTTGCATATTTAGTTATTCCACAATGCATAGATAGTTTCTAGATAATACATAGTTAGTTGATTTTGTTGCATAGTTTATGACGTCTTGCGTAGTTGGATATCTTGTATTACATATTAGTTTTTTCATCTTTGCATAGATAGTTTTGAGATAATGCATATTTAGTTGAGTTTTGTTGCATATTTAGTTTTCAAATCACGTTCGTTATTTCTCCGTAATATTGCACCGATTTTTCTTGTTTTTTCTCGTAATTTTCATGAACCTGTAATTTTCGAGTTCTTCACGCGTTTTCTTTATTTACGTTAATGGGAGAGAGAGAGAGAGAGAGAGAGAGAGAGAGAGAGAGAGAGAGAGAGAGAGAGACGTGAGATTGGGAAATTGTGAGATGTATGAGAGAGAAAGAGATTTGATTCCATTTTTGTAACTAACTTGTTATGTTATTTTACCCTACTACCCTTATATTGATTAAATTAATATTTTAATATATTTTTATCCATTAAATCATACTCAATTACTCATTGATTAATAGTGGGGATGGTTGAGATTAGTCAATTGTGTCTCACCTAAAGACATGGTCTCACTTGATCCTCCCCTATTAGACCACCTATATATATATATATATATATATATATAGATTGATTGATTTACCTGATTATAAATATATAATATTATTTAGATTGTATTTTTTTAACTATAAATACCAAAAACTCAAAAGTCTTTTGATGTTTTTGTGATATTTTAATATTCACAATCAACAGTGCAAATGTTTCACTAAGTATTAATTAACTTGGTCAAGATCATATAATAAATCACTAAGTATTAATTAACTTGGTCAAGATCATATAATTTTCTTATGGACAATCCATTTCAACACCAAAAACACATCATGCATGTCTATCATCCACGTCTCTCATGAAGTGGTCTAGTAGCATAGGTGGCATTTCAGTTCCAATGTCTCACATTCGAATCCCCACTTTGTACCACTTAATTGAGTTTGTTGCACATAACTTGTATAGTATGGTATACTAGGTAGTCTGGTTGACGTGGCTTTAAAACAGAGTTACCTAATGTAGTTTGCTTGATGTGCCTCAGTGGTAATTGTGGCATAAATCCCATAGCTTGTCTATAGAAAGCTGCAAATAAACCAAGTCGTTCGTGAACTATATATTGGAGTCGGTAGCTCGACTCCACAAGAGCTCGTTTGGGTTCATTTAGTGATGCTCGTTAAAATAAATGAATCAAACTCAAATTTAGGGATATTCGGCTCGCGATGAAGCTCGTGATCAAACTTATTAATAAGCCAAATAAATTAAACTAATAGTTTCGCTTTAATTTAATTGTTAAACTTTTTACTTATGACAAAAATATAAAAATATTTAAATAAAATTATTTGTTTGAATTAAATTATAGGTTTTAAATTTTAATAAATGTATTATGCGTTTTAAGAAATATATAAATTTATTGTTATAATAATTTGATGAATAATTTAAATTATAATTGATATTTACTGTTTAAGCTCGTCGGCTTGATTAAGTTTGAGAAGTTAGTGAACCATCAATAGATTCGATAAATTCAAGCTTGAGTTCGACTTGATAATAAACGAGTCAAATTCAAACTCTTAAAGGCTCGATTTGGTTCGTTTCGATTGCACTCCTACTTGCCTAGTACGCACCGGAACGACAACACTAGTGAGTTCTTCCATTGTAATTAATTATAATAAGAATTCATAATTATGTTCCCTTGACATAAGATTACTGAAATTACTGTAATCTGATAATCCGAAGACAAGATTAATAGATTAGCGCAATCAAATTTCCCGAAGACAACAATAATAAAATTACCGTAATTTGATTTCTTTCACCATCACATTTTCCAAATATTTATGGGATAATTACAGAAATACCCCCAAGATCTGGGTTAATTACGTACAAAAAAAAACCCAAACATATTTCAAAATTACAAAAAACTCTCTTCATGTTTTGTTTTGCCTTAAATTTAAGGGGGTGATTGTAATATTTTTGTAAATATCAGGGGTTGTTTTGAAATATTTTCGAAAATTACCGAAAAAAATGTAAGATAGAATCAAATCTTAAGGGTTTTTTTTTGTATTTTTGAAAGAACTCTAGTTTTTTTTTGTAATTAGCCCAAACATTAGGGTGTTTTTGTAATTATCCCAATATTTGTTCCTTTTTATGCCGTTATGATTCGAATTTAGTTCGGGTTGGGGTTGGTCAAAACTCAAACCTTTATTATAGCTCAAACTCATATACCACTAGACCTATTAAATATTTAATAATTATAAAAATATTACTTCGTAAACTAGAAGAATATTATATTTGAGTATATATTATATATACATATGTAAATCATATATATTATATAACTAATATCACTTAATTCGTAAAATATAAAATTAAAATCTTAACTAGACATGTTAGCTCGGACCGGATCTCAAAATTTGGCCTGGAACTCAATATTTTCAGCGGTGTTTGAAAAATCGAATCGGATCGGTCAATTCAACCGGTTAAACCAGTTCCGTTGGACCGGTCGATTAGGTCCCAAAAAATCGGTTTTATATTAAACTAGTGAAACCGGTCAAATCGCCAAAATCGGTCCGAGAAAAACCGTTGAAGGTTGCTATTTATTTTTCATTTTATTTTTATTTTTTTAGTGATTTTCTGACTTTAAATTTGTTTTTTGTTACATTTCTACGATTATTCTGAATTTTGAGCTCTAATATATATTGGGAGTATTTGCAAACACTAAAAATAAGTACTTTTGATTATTTACTTAAAAAATAATTTTTAGTGTTTGAATATATCAATTTCTCGCTTCTAATTCTATTTCGTTTAATCGAGAATCTAAAAACAGGGGATGATAAGGGCAAATGATTGTGCTGGGCCGACTGTCAGGCCTAGGACATTGGTGACTGAGCGGGCCTGAAGCATTGGGAGCCGACGATGATGAGGACATTGAGCCGAAATGATGAGGCCCATAGCTTAGGATGATTTGTTAAGCATTAAATAATGGGCCGATCCGTGGAGGCTTACATCATGAGATTGGTCAGGGCTTATCAACTTGGGGCTGTCGAGGCCCGAGTGCAAGTGGTTGTGCTATGATCATAACACCGACTGTGTAAAGTCATTTTGTGGTAAGCCGACTGTTGTTGACTGTTAAAGTCTAACATGACTTGAGAGGAAGAGGTCGATTCGGCCTAAGGGATGTATGAGACACCGAGGTGCCTTGGAGAGTTAAGGGGTTTTGCATCAATACTGGGGCCGCGTGTTCGTCTGGTCGGAGCTATGGTCTTACAGGCGTAAAATTAGGGTTTTTAACGAGATCCGATCCTAATCTAATGATGACTCGACACCAAATCGTAACGGAATCCGGATTTTACGGAAACCCTAATCCGAGCTAAGGTATAAAAGGCCCAAGCCCAGGTTCATTCTAACCTAATCTCTCACTTTTTCTTTGTTACATTGTTTTTCTCTCTCTAGCCTTTGCTTCCTCCCCAAGATCTTCGACTTAAGCATCGGAGAGGGTACGCGGAGCCCCCCCGCCCCCTTGGTTTCTTGGTGGACTTCGTGCTGGGAAGGTGATCGGCAAGGAGAGGTAGTTTTTTTGGGAGCAACCAAGGGAGAATGGTGCTTTAGATTCTGCTTCTGCTTCTAGTTTGAACTTGACAAATAAATAAGTACTTTTACTACTTTTTCCCCAAACACTCTCAACTTCTCAATCTCAACTTTTAATTTTATTTTCAAACACTACCAATTTCTGATTCTCAACTACATCTACTTCTGATATAATAAATCACAAAGCAGAAGTTCTTGCAAACGCTCCCATTAATTTATTGCTTGTTTATATATTTTTCATTTAAAAGTATATCATATAATAAATGGTGTATTAATATATACAATATAACATGAAAATTTTATTCTTTTTTATCAAAACTGATTGGACCGGTATATATAGAATATAACATGAAAATTTTATTAATTCCTTTTTATCAAAACTGATTGGACCGGTTCAGGACTCAATTATGTTGTTGATGAATGATATGGGATTTGAATTCAGATCTCATTTACTTTTGTTGATGAATGCTTGATAAAACATATAATGAAATGTATAGCAAATTAAAATTTCGACCATTTAAATGATGACACGTGGAAAACTTAAATTGAGATTAATGGTACCTCTGATTCGAAAATTATTATTTGAAATATAATTAACTAAAAAAAGCCTAAACCCAAAGATTCTAATACATGTAAAAGCTGGATTCAAGTAAAATATACAAAGTAGAATTTAATATAGTAATAATTTCTATATACAAATCCATTACAAACTGCAAAAAGTATACATAAAAACCTATATAATTATGATAATTAATTAACACTCTATCTTCTAATCTAAATTCTAATTGGTACATTTACAACTTAATAATCTCAATTATCCGTAACAGATTTTGCGGCATCATCACTCGTAAAAAACCTCCACAAAAACTGATAATCCTTACCCTCACACGCTAATTTCACACCATTGCAATTAGCATTCACACTATTCTTCTTCCCTTTGCTTTCCCACTCAATCTTCACCCGGCAACTAAACCCATGCATACACATTTCAACCTTTTTCGATTCCAAAAACTGAACCGAAATCTCGCCCCCGATTCTCCTACACGCGCCGCCGCCGCCGCAGATTTTACCGGCGGAGGCGCAGTCGAGCCAGCCGCATTCCGGCTGGCCGACTAATTCCTTGTACGCCGCGTTACACATTCTCACCTTATTGTTCGAATCGGATACGATTGTCGGCACATTTTCCGCCTCCACGATCTCCTCCACCTCCTCCGGCCCCATCGCCGCCATTATTTCCCGCCGGAGATCGTCGGAGATGCTCTCCACGAATATGCTCGATCCGACCGGCCGAACCGGCCGGGGAGAGATGACGCTCGGCTTCGCCGGCTCCTGAAGCTGCGGTAATAAATCTAATTCCTCCGGCACCTGATCCGCCGCCGTCATGTTCAGATCTATTTCTTTCCCCTTGTTGATAACAGTCGGCTGGACGGCGGCGGCGCCGCAGAAGAGAGGCAGCGCGACCGACTCCGCCAGCGTCGTCACGGCGGAATCGAGGCAGCAATTCATCGGAACGAGAGAGATCTGCGGCGGCGCAAGCACTCCATTTCCGGCGATCGTGAATCCATGCATGGCCAGATTCTTCGCCGGAGAATTAGTCACCTGAAAAGGAGGCGAGAGTCCCTGGAGACAAGTCCTCGCTCGTTTCACAGACGGCGGCGCGAAGGCGGCGGTCCGGCCGCGCTTCCGCGTCCTCGTCGGCCTGGCCTGGAGATGCGCCCACACGTTCCTCAGGTAAGGTGATTTTCTAATACCGTTCGGTAAACCGGAGTTTTCATTTTCCGCCATGGAATTAGGGTTTGAGGACTCGGGTTTAGGGGCAATAGGCCTGTACCTGGACATGATTTCGGCGGTTCTAGCAGAGGCATAGGGATTAATTGTTTGCATCATTTTTTTTCGGAATTAAATTTTTAAAAATAAAAAGATGGAAATATTTGGGAGGAAGAAGTGTGTGAGAAATAGCGTGAAGGGGGTGTGAGGAATAATGTGGTGAGATGAGGGGGTAATTTTAAGAGGGAATTGGACCAATGAGAAAGCGGCAACATGAAGTAATATGACAAGAGGAATTGACACTTGGAAGTGTACGGTGGGTACGTGTTTGAGGAAGTAAAGAGATGGGGACATGTGGGATTTCCACGAGGTTTAAACCAACATGCAAGCTTACACTTAACAGTGTGCAACAATCCCCTGCATTTCTTTTTGGATATTTTTAAGATGGAAAAATAGCAAATAAGTTCTATTCATTTGAGAGAGTTGGTGGGTAAACGGATCAAGTAGAGCCGAAAATGTAGTTGATCAAGTTTTTATCGACCTTCAAAAATTTTATTTAAATTTCGTTTATTTTATGCTTATTAATCAAACGAGTCTCAATCCATCTGAACCTGATTTGAGCTCGAGTACCTTGATATTGTTACACGTATTTTCAGTGATCGAGTTGAGTTCGAGCCGAGTTTCACATCTTATCGAACAGAAAAAAATCCGAGTTTTGTTCGTTATGTTAAACAAACAGTGTTTAAATCAGATTTTAACTATTAATCTCGAGTTGAATATCAAATAATTAATTTGTTTTTCAACCCCTTACCACAAGAAATTTTGTTTTTTGTGATACAAACTTTATGTTAAATGAATAATTATTAAATAAATATTTGATAGAAGATACATTGAAGAAAAGAATATTCTTATTACATTGGCTACCTCTTAAATAACTTGAAAAGAATATTCTTAATTTGATGAGTACGGCAAACATCCAAGAGGTATTGTTCTGTTTTAATTGGTCTCACGGTTTTATCCTGAAAAAATACCTTTAGACATAAGGATTGGCCATTTAATTTGCTATTATCAACTGCTACTTGCAATCCCTCTCAAATTATGAATGGATTCTAGGCCAAAATTTAATTTAAAGAAGAAAAAATTGTGTTTTATAAAATGAATTTATCATTAGAAAATAATATTTACGAAGATTATATTTTGTTTTTATACCAAGAAATTAAGAGGTTGAGTTGTGTAGATATGATTTGTTGGGGAAGAAGGCAATTACCAATCAGGCAGTGGGCGGTAATCTGATTGAAGCAGAGGAAAAGAAGGGACCTTTTGTCTAGTAACGCGTGTGGTGTAGAGCTGCATGCACGCCTACACCTATCAGGGTGTATTACTTGGGCTAACGTTATTATTTATTCTACATTTACTATGTTTTGGAATGTATCTAAAATTAAGGCCTTGTTTGTTTATGTTTCCAAGACCCCATTTCCAATTTCCAACTATTCATAGAAATGGAATCATGTTTGTTTCTAAAATTTCCAATGGAAATCATCATTTTCACTTTCCACTTTCCACATAAAACATCATTTCAAACCTACAATTTCAATTCTCAACCCTATACATTACCCTACATCACTTATCAATCACTATTCTTATTTTTTAATCCAATTATATATGTGGGACCCTCCATTACCAACTTTATCTACTTAAAATACTACTATATATATCTAATGGGACCCACTAGCCTACAATCTTACAAATATAATATTATATATTCAATTAAAATATTCAACCAATATCAACTTTTCAAATTATTATATACATAAAATAATATTTCAAAACTACTTAACCAAACATAATCTCATTTCCAAACCTACATAAAACTCATTCTCATTCACTCATCCAAACATAATTCCGGTTTTTCACACTTTAAAACCAATAAATTCGAAAATTCATTTTCCAACACTAGAAACTAGAAATAGTTCATGGAAACATAACCATACAAGGCCTAAGGTTTCCTTTGTTTTTGCCTCTTGGTTGGATGGATGACGAGTTGCTTTGTCCTTGTACCTTTAGGTTTTTGACCAGTACTAGAGTTTCATTTTCATTTATTATATTTAGGTTTTCTATAGCCCTTATATGTTTTTAATTATATTATTTACATAATTTTATCCCGTGTTCTAAAGTTCTCGTCGTGGTATTTTTTATTTTTGAGTATAATGGGGGAACTTGGGGAGGGGACACACGCACTCGTATGGGATCAAACACGGGTCATTTACCCTTACAACACATGTCTCAATCATTGGAGCACAAGATTGATCCCTCTCGTCGTGGTTTATTAGATACTCTCCAATGCGAAGCACTCAACTTCATTGCGATTTTGACATATGCTTAATTTTGATTTTTGTTTGGAAAAGCGCAAATGCACGCTCATAGTTGGACACATGTCAAAATCGAGAGAATAGTTGGTTAGTACCTAATTGAGTAGCATTGAACAAGCCCCGTCTAGTTCGTAACATTCCCATTTATGTTTTTATTTTGCATAGGACCCGTCTAATCCTATCTATATTTTGTTGCATCCCACCCATTAACCTAAGTCCCGCCTAGATGATAGGTCACAATTTGCCACTTGTCTAATGCATAGTGTTTTTTAAACACAAAGTTTATGAATATATTGATGGGACCTCTTATAAAATTAAAAGAATGAGTAAAGTTTATATAAATTTTGCATAAAATATATTAGATGCAATATGGTCGACGCCCCGTGATTCCCAAATTTGTTATTATTGTAATTTCTTAACAACAAAAAAAGGATAATTACAAAAACTACCTCTGAGGTTTAGGATAATTACCAAAAAATCCTAGGCTTTTTAAAATTGCAAAAATCCCCTCAAAGTTTGATTATGTGTTATATTTTTTCCTTCATAAGCAAAAACATTTCCAAAAGAACCCCTAATATTTATAAAAATGTCATAGTTATCCCCTTAAATTTAAGACATAACCGAACTTGAAGGGCTTTTTGTAATTTGAAACATCTCTGAGTTTTTTTGTAATTAGCCCAAACCTCAAAGATCTTTTGTAATTAACCTCAAAAACAAATTATCACATCATTCTAAATATAAATATTAATATTACTGACAAAGAACTAATTTCAGGCTATTTGTTTACTTTAATATACAGAATGCATGAGCTCCTCATTAGTTTTATTATTCTTCTTATTTTATTTTTTTAGTATAATGGGGGAAATTTGGACCTCTATTTGGAGAGGGTAATATAATGGGGGAAATTTGGACTTCTATTTGGAGAGGGGACACAAATACTCGTATGGGATCTAACCCAGGTCATTAGGTTTATTATTCTTCTTATAACTTATAAGTGTATTATTATATTATGTTAGTATACCTATATATATATATAATGTACAAATGTAATAAATTATGTATAGGCTCGGCACAGAGTAAAACTTCTCCAGTAGTAACGGATGAGATTGGATTTACTTGATTTAAATTTTGGACAGAGAGGAGAGGAGAACTGTGGAGAGTACATAGGTGATTTTGTAGAGAGACAACACGTAGGTTACGCGTGGCACTTGACTAGCAAATTACGTTTTCTTAAAGTGTCAACCACTGTAAAGCGCGCCTGCTTTTCCAACCAATCGCAGGCTTTGAATCAATGGAATGATTCAATTGGCCGACGCCTTACTGAACCAAAAAGGTTTCCGTGAGAAGGATAAATGGGGAAATCAGATGATGAACCTTTTATTCACTTTTTTGTTACAAGGAACAAGAAAATATATCATAGTAATATGTCAAATTGGTCATTTACGTTTTGTGACAATAAAAAATAATTATATTTTTGTTAGCTATTTTGACTAAAAAGATCAATCATACATCTCTTCTATTCTTTAGTTAGGTACTTGCCCATTTTCCAAAAAAATTGATGAGATACATTTTTCGATACCAGGACATGTGTTTTGATACCAAGAAATGAACATGCCCCAGTGAAAATTGACAAATTGGATAATTGAATTAAAAAATGGCTATAGAAAAGTATGTAATGGAAAAATGCCCATAAGTCCGACGGACACTATTATATTTGATGGTAAGGATTAAGATTTCGGTAAAAATGCGAAAAATGTTATGTTTTGAATTAATGATAATATTGTTTACATTATATCAATATGTTTATTAGGTGAATGATTAGAAAATATTACGGCTCATTTGGGAATGGTGATATGGCAGGAAAAAAAGAGATATCATGAGTAATTTTATGTTTGGGAAATTTTGCTGCAGCCCAGTATTGAAGACCAAGCCGGTCCTTTTTCATTTGCTTTGAAATGATAGTTAATCAAGTGGGTTGAGGTGTTATAATATAATACCGCCTAATCCATCTCTTAAATTGTCCAATGTGCCCCTGAAATTGCATGTGAGAAGTCTATGTTGCCTTCATCAAGTCAAGTTTTACAGAAATGGTAACATAAATATCCCTCTTTCCTCTTGATCGAGAAACCTTAGTTTCCCCTCCCAATCGAGTTGCGGGTTTGGAACCTCAAATACTACATTTCGCACCTTCGTTTTCTTCGCATGTAATTTTTGCGATTCGTACAATCGATATCAATTTGTTTTGCACTCACTCCGACTAGCGGCGTAATTTTACTTTTTGTTCGTTTCGAGGAAAAGGTTTGAATTTTTTAAATGCGCACATATGTGGTTTGGACGATTAAAAATAATTTGTTGTGATGTTTAGTACAATCGTGATGTTAATTTTAAATTTTCAATGTTATTTTCATATTTCTTGAACCTCTTCTCCGAAAATGTGCAATGTCCTCTCTATATTAACATGGATTAACACCTATATTTGTGTATAATATCTTGTCGGTCTCGTCACAATGGATTAACTTTGATTATTTGTTTGACAAAATTGTTTTTGCCATTTCAATTTTTGGTATTAATGTCGGCAATTTCAATTTGATGATTATAATTTGTAGTCTGTTGAAATTTCGATTTCACCTATATGTGTTATGAGATTTGGAATACATGACATTTATAGATGAGATTTCATTATATGCGTGGTTATGAAAAATTAAAACAATTCTAACAAATCTTTTCCATTTTCATGTTTTAATATTCACATTTGTAGGTCCATTTTGATTTATGTCGTTTTACAATATTTTTTAACTTTTTAATGTTCAAAATCGAGAGATGGTGGTGAAGAAATGCATGTGGTGGTAATTGTGGAAGAAATAATTACGTCGATCACTATTTTTTTGATCCTTGTTAGTTATTACCGTCGGCGTTTTTATGTTAAGACGTCGTAAATCGTCGAGACAAAGAATTGGGCATGCTCCTTATAGAATGCTTGACCGCACGGGTCAAATTGAGCACATGCATCGCATCATTCATGAAAGCGATAAAACGCGTGTATCGAAGCAGTTCGTATGGATAGAAATGCGTTTGGTAGGTTGTGTTTTCTTTTGAGACTGTTGGGGGTTACAACCCACAAGACATGTCCAGATTAGTGAGCAAGTTGCCATATTCCTCTCGGTTTTGGCGCATCATAAAAAAATATGGTTGTTAAATTTGACTTCAAAAGATCTCGGGTACACTATCAAAGACACACTTCAATCTTTGTTCTTCACATCCTAAGGCTTCATACCATTTTATTATCAACACCTCAACCCGTAGGTGACGATTACCGATGAAAAGTGGAAATGGTTCAAGGTAATCTTAAACAAAATTTAAATTCTTGGTAGTCTATGTGTTGTTAAGTGTAAAATTTTATATTTTGACATTTTCTCGCATATTCATAGGGATGTCTAGGTGCATTAGACGGAACATACATTGATGTACGTGTAGCATTGACTGATAAAGCACGTTATAGAAATCGCAAAGGTCAAATATCTGTTAACGTGCTTGTTGTTTGTGACCAAAGCATGAAATCTGTTTATGTATTGTCTGGTTGGGAAGGATCTGCAGCCGATAGCCGGATTTTGCGAGACGCAATTAGTAGACCAAATGGATTTAGAGTCCCCAATGGTCAGTTTTGATTGATACATAACAGTCTCCACATTTCAATTACTGACTTCCTCACCAAATGTAATAGGCACTGTAATTAATTCTTTCAAATGACAGGTAATTACTATCTATGTGATTGTGGATACACAAACGGAACCGGGTTTCTAGCACCATACAGAGGCGTTAGATACCATTTGGATGAGTGGGGTACAGGATCATCAAGGCCACAAAACTTTAGGGAACTTTTCAACTTAAGGCATGCTAAGGCTCGCAATATTATTGAAAGGTGTTTTGGTTTTCGCAACAACATTGGGCTATCATAAGGAGTAAACAATTCTATCCAATTAAAACGCAGAATCGCATAATAATGGCATGTTGTTTACTACAAAATTATATTAGAACTGCTATGGTTGTTGATCCGTTAGAAGCTGCAGTTCCAGAATATGTGGTTGGGCAACCCCATGAAGATCAAGATAATGAATTTGTTGACATAGTCGAATCGTCCCAATCCTGGACTAATTGGAGAGATAACATAGCTATTTCTATGTATAATGATTGGAGAGGGAACTCAAATTAGTGTAGGAATTTCTATTTTTGTTTGGACAATTAAATGATGTGTACTTTGTTTAGTTTATTGTTACCGTGAGGGTTCGATGTATTTGCAGACTATGTGTAATTTTATTTGTATTCAAATGTCATAACATTTGTGGTTGATTTATGTTATTTGGGAGTATGTTTCTTATGATTTATAGTATTTATATCAAATTAAGCCTCGATTTGGTGTTTATTGTTGTTTAAATTGGGGACATTGTAACTAGTGTGAGAGGGTGTTTTATTTTAATAAATAAGCGCATCTTGTAGGTCGGATGAATGGAGTCTTGGGAGTGTTCCAAAACAAGGTGCACCAAGGAAAAACAACACCAATACCAGGCGCTCTTGGACAACTCAAGAAGAGCATGTCTTTGCTCCATGCACTTAAAGAGGCCATTGTTCGTGGTTGGAAGTGCGATAATGGTTTCAAGTCTGGCTACCGTTTGTACTTGAGCGATCAATGGCCAAAGCCTTCCCCGGACTGATTTGAAAGCTATTCCACATATTAATTCGAAAATCACGTATGGAAAAAGGACTATGCTTCACTTTGTATTCCATCTTTGCGTCTGTCTGGATTTTGCGATTGGAATGCCTCTTGAACACATTAATCGTTAAAGATGAGCAAAAGTGGAATGATTATGTCAAGGTTTGTGTCGTCCATCCCACTATAATTTGTCCGCACATTTATACATAAGCCATGTTTAATCATACACTAATATGTGCGGATAGATGGTAACGCAAAGACAATGCGATACAAGTCATGGCCTTACTACCCCCTGACTGGTGTGAAATTTTCGGTAAGGATAGAGCAACCGGGGAAAATGTTGAATCCTATAACGATGTTATACAAGACATTCTTAGTGGTGCTCCACAATCTATTCCACAACCATCCCCTCAACCGAACGTTGAAACACCAAGTCCACTGAAGAAGGCGCGGTACCTCCAATTATCACAATCTTTGAAGGTAGTACGTCCACTAAAAGTAAGCCATCTAACAAGCGGAAAGTGCCAGGACGATGCGGAAGATCGTTTTGTGGAAGTTGTGTCTATTTTCTTGGTGGATACCTCCGCAAGATGGGTGATTTACCTAGGCAATTGGATTTGAACAAGAAGCCTCCTCAAAAAGAACAAGCTGTTTTGAGGCACTAAATGAAATGGCCTTCCTGACTATTGAGGACAAAATAGCCGTTTCAAAACGACTGTGTAGTGATCCGAAGGACCTCGACTTGTTTTTCAGTCTTTCTCCAGATAACAAGGCTGTAATGGTTCGAATGATTTGTGAAGGGAAGATATGACAAATTCAACTTGAACGGATTAATTCCGTGTTTTGTTAATTATGTAGTCGCCACAGGATATGAATCGTGTGCTTAAAACTAACTCAATGGAAACTCCAAAATTTCCTATTTTGTATGTGTTTTTGCCAATGTATTGTTTTGTGATGCACTGACATTAAATTAAGTGCCTGATTTGGTAATGCCATGTTATTAATTTTTAGTTATTTGGGCAGTTGTTATTTAGAACTGTTTATATTCTTTTACATTTTGTCTGATTGCACATTTAAAGTGTGGTTTGTACCAGTCAATGTCAAGGTACTCATGTCAATGGAAGAATATTCAGTCAGTTATATTCTTTGCTTGGTAACTATACCAAAATATATTTTGAGTCACTGTCTCACAGATGCAGTCAATTTAATTGTCTTTTTACCGAAGCTGGCATTTACTAGAATGCAACTATGCAATGAAATGTAGCATGTATTTGAAAAAAGTAGAATTTGCCAATTAGGGACCATCTTGTTGGTGAATGTTCTCGGCTATAAACATAATACATGTCCAAAACAAATGAAGATACAAAATAGTTGTTAAGCGACGCAAGAAAGTGCCTATTTGGGTCCCCCGATTGAAATTGTTATAAAGTCCGTGGTGATGTCTCATTCATTCATTAATATTGTTGTCAAGATCACACGGCTAAAAAAGTGCAGGTAGAACCAAATCTTTGGGGTGATTTGTCTCTTCGAATCCAGGCCTGTCTTTTGGAATATCTGTAGTCAGCTTTTACATTTCAATCCATTTATTTCCATTTATTGGAATTCAATATTTTAGTCACCTACTACTCAAAGAAGGTGCACCGTATTCAATGACACAACAAGCCCAGGCGTTTAACACGTATGGATATAAATAAGGGACCATTCCATTTACCAATTGCTAGGGAAACATTACTGGTGGAATATTTCAAAGACTTAACAAAACTTTGGTAGGTTATGTATATTGTTTGCATGCATTCAATTTTTTTTGTACTTTGTTATTTTATTGTATTCCAAAATCCTGGAAAATTGAGAGATGGATTTTTATGTCATGCAGAACAATGGTCCGCACGAGGAACCAAGTTGCTAGGAACAACTTGCTGGGAGGTGACTGGACACAACAAGAAGAAGGTCATTGCTACCGCTTGTTTTTTATGATTTGCGAAAGGCGCAGGGATATCCAAGCTCCGGTTGTCTTCAATGGGGTCTTCTACGAGTTGACCCGTATGCTATGCTTGACTCATTTGGTAAGGACATGAAGCTACACAAAGTGAAGGACAAGATTCAAATGCTCAGGACACTTCAAAGATTTCACAATTTTCACTTCTTTGCCGGAGTTAACTATAATGCTCGAAAACAAAGTCAACATCGGTAGAGAAAGAGTACTACGTGCATGTTGGTCGGAGTAATATTTGTAAGCAACTTTAGTAACATTTCGTGTTCAATAAGACCATTTTGTGAAAATTTGGTGATTTAACATGTAATGTCGTTTATTTTTATGTAGGAAAGTAACATTAATCGCTATTGGAGGAACTACGGCTTTGAGTGGTACATGAATGTGACTACGTTTTCAACACTTTGAAGGCTCGAGATTGACTTTGAAGGAGTGCCTGGATATACCAAGGAAAACCCGCTTCAGGATAGAAGGAGGATCATCGGATGATGATGATGATGATGATGAAAATGGGCGAGGAAAATGATTTTGATGAGCAGTTGAGAGGATGGAGAGTGGGAGTTTCATGGTTTGCAAAGACCTAAGCAGGCGCTTGATGATGGTGAGGATGGTTCTGGGGTGGACAAGAATCGATGGTTCAAAATAATGCTTACGAATAGGGGAAATGACCACATCGGGTTGTTTAAGTTTTAAAAAAAATGGAAAGACGTGTTTGGAAGTTTATATTTTAGTTTCATGGTATGGTATTCGGTTTGGAAGTATGTTTTAGAATTAATGTTTATGCCAGTATGTTAAGTTAAAAATGTAGTCCAAAATTTTCAATGTATTATAATGGACGCATTGCTATCTTATTAAAAGCTCTGTTGGTTAGCAATTGTAACTTCCCATTAAACAAGAAACAGGTCAAAAAGCAGGCTCCTCAAATCACAATCAAACTATCCGACCATAACTAAAATCAAACAACACTTTTATACATTCATAATCAAAGTAAGCCATACAACTAAATACGACCAAATACAAGACATTCTTAATCTTATATTATGCGACTAATAACACAAATCCACCTACATAGCCGAAACATATTATCAAAAAAGGTGGTGGAATTTATAAGACAAATATTTAGTACAAGTAAACTACTAAATTCAGTTGGCTGTTGATATCATTTGGGAGTGCAAGAAGAACCATGTGTATCAAAGCCTTTATTCAAGGGATGGCATGCCCATTTGTGGAGGGCGATTAAAAAATGTAGGGACGCCGGTAAAAAGATGGGTCGGGATAGTCTTTACGATGAACAACGGCGGGGCGAGTGGGACAGGTGATTGGCGAAACTTTCGGATCCCGATGCATATTCATTCCCAAATTGCGCCAAGTAGTCCCTAAACGACCTATGTCGTCGATGCACTCGATGATGAGATGATAACTTTGTTCACTCATAAGTTGGTTTTGGCAAGCCGTCCATATTACCGATGTCTTCGGTCTCGCCATCAAGAGATATCGATAACATCGGCGTTTTACGGTATTGCACTTGAGTGCTCGGATCAAACAAAAGTTTCAATTCGTGCGGTTTGGGTCCCCGACCTCTTGATAGGCTAGGCCAAACTCATCTTTCTCGCAAAAAAAAAAAAAGGCAAACAAAAAGTAATAAGTGACAAGTAATATAGGTGAATATGCAATATAGATGAATATGCTTTAATAAACCATACGACCTTAATAATTTCATCCCAAACCCAATCGGAGTCAGAATAAAGATTTGTCGTTTCATCATATTGGACACCATGCTTTCTCTTAATCCGATAAAAAAGTGTGGTAGCGCTTGCGAAGAATAGACGACCTTTGTTGACGAAGACGCAAAATCAAAATTCTTGTTCAATTCCTTGTTACTTGATGGCTTTGAGCTATTAGCAATGCATGTGCATTGGCATCTCCTGGCTTGAAATTTCCCAAAGATCTGTTGGTCAAGCAACACTGAGACATGAACAATTTGTCCGCTTCCTCCATCCAATCTAAATCATATATGTAGATGCTTGAATGATTTGGGTATGGAGGGGCCATACTTAATGTTATTATATGTCATTTGTTAGGTAGTTGTGAAGTGCAAAATGTGGTCGACTATTTATAGATAGCAAAAGGAGGCTATTCTCATATACAACTTTCTACCACCAATTGAGTCACAAAATGACCCAAACTTCATTCCCAAAAAGGCTCGATTTGATGCCAATAAATGAAAATGCAACCCCATATCTAAAAGATTCACAAAATCTTTAGGAGTTGTCAAGATCTTAATAAATAACCAGTCTGCACAGATGTGTTGTATACCATTTGTTGGGGGGTTGTTATTATATAAATATCAGGACACTACATGCATCTTTTTGTGACTGAAATGTTGTAACATCCTCTACTGAGAGAAAAATCTACAACTTACAAGCAAACACTGTCTATTGATGTGCACATATGATGATTCAAAACCCTATGATGCTCCCATTGGAACTATAATTCAAACAGGGAGGAAGTGAAGTGGGATGCACAACACATGTAATTTTACAAATGACCAAACAGACAAGCATTTAACACTCTATCAGAATTCCTTTATTGCTCATAACAGCAAACCAACCACAAATGTTCAACCAAAATATCATAATATCTAATTAAAATGCATTGCTCCAACACCAAGATTAAACATAAACAATTTATACAACACAATTCAAGCTACAGCTGATGAGCAAATTCATATAATATTAGTTGTACAACTAAGAATGGGTACAATTCATAATTACAATACCATACAACTATCAACAACTACAAAATACCAAAACAAAGACAAGTAAACTAAATTACTGGACTAATTGAATAGATAAACGCCCCACACAGTATTTAACGACACATAAACTTATGATTTAAGTACGCGACGATTAGGACAACCAAAGTTATAACCCGAATACTTTGTCAATTTAATTAAAATAGATTGTCGTTGTTTGCAAGATTCGATTCTTTCTTAATATCTTTAAGACGATCGTGCAAATCACTTATCACGTGCTTGACGCTCATCGAACCCACCCTCGAGCCACCGGAATAAGTCACATTTATTAGGCTGAACCACGAGTGACAATTAACGATATGCAAAAAAAATTACATATACACGATTAGAATGCAACTATATGAGTTGTAAGTGGTAATGTTATTCTCAATTAAAGAGTTTACTAACCCTCGAATGGACATGACAAAAATCTTCGACTAGGGTTCGCTTTCGTCCACAATGTCCGGACTCTTAGGTAGAACCCACGGTGGCATTGCACACGTGCATCACCTCTGTCACTATTATCTCCGAAAGAGCCACTTCGGTCTAGAGAAAGTGGGACTACTAGTACCGAACTCATTGTCAAAGAGAAGGCGATAATTTACCTAACAACAAAGGAAAATAGCACAAAGTCATCCCATACAAACGATGTGAAACACAATAATAAAATTTTACTACTCAATCTTTGTTAATTCATCGGGGTTTTTACAATTTAAACAACACTAATGAATAACAATTTGGTCACTTTCACAAATGAAAAAGTTTCGAACCCACATTCATGAACACAGAAGGGGAACATTTTGCATTTTTTTCATAAATCCCTCGGATCGTAAACCCTAACTCGGCCATTAAACGAAACCTGTGAAATTCGTCAAAGTGAAAGTGGAAATTGGAATTGCAAAAACGGATATGTCACAATTGGAAAAATTAGTTACATGTTACAATGAATCAAAAAATTAAATCGGGCGAAGGTTTTCGAGAGATTACCTCAACTAATCCGACCAACAATGAAAGTGAATATCCCACGGCTCGTATCACGATGGGCGGCACCACAATACTACATTCTTTGGGAGCAAAGAAGTCGACCACGAACCCTCTCCAATCTTTTTCTTTGTCGTTGTGAGAAAAAGATGTTTTTCGCTTTTTTGTTGGATTTGTTTAGGAAGGGGCACAAATGTAAATTCCAAGTTTATCACACAATATCAACAGACCCAAACAAAGATTGATTTGAAAAACAATTAGCCATATCCCAAATCAAAACATAAAATTAAATTGACCTTTTTAATACTCAACGGTGTTATCGATCCTTATACCACATTATGTGATAAAAACCTTCTTCATTCCCAAACGAGCCGTTAGTGTATTATAAATCGTTAAAGTTATTATTAACCACTATAATCCGTTTGTGCGTTTAACGTGGCAAAGCATTAAAACATGCATAAATATTATGAATATTGTTGTAATTTTTTTTTTTTTGTACATGTCTTTAACTATTCTTTTTATATATGTTCTTAAGTACTTAATTCGCGGTCCAACCAAAATTTAATAAGGTCACGTGGAGATCCGGTGTGGTCGACGGACCACATTGTTCTTAAGGTGGTTACGCCATTGGATAAAATAACAATAAAAGTGGATAAAAAATATGACTTTTTTATGTCACATGTGAGAAAAGCTTTTGTTCTATTCAAAATGGTTATTTTTCACAATTTGCTCAAAGGTTTTATTTATCTTAGAGGATTGAACAAGCCGAATACGCATATGCATAATGCGGTTTAGTGTCAACCCATACTGAGATACTTATGTGTAGGTGTAGCTCATTTGTTGGCGATTTTAAGCCCTTTAACTTGAGTGTTTTGAAAATGGATCGGGGGCAGTATGACCGGTTTTCCGAGAACCGGTCACATGGTCTGGCCCTTGCCCATATTAAAACCGAGTGGCTAAAAATCGTTGTCACTCGGTCAAATCCGATGAAAAACCAGGAAACTAGTGATCCAGGTTAACTCGGTTCAATTCTTTTAAGTAGTATTTTCTCTGTTTTAGTACAAAAATTAAACGGAAAAGTATTTGTTAAATTTATATATAATTGTTCCTTATATTCAATTTATACATATATTTGGATATTATAATTTATTAAATTTATTTTTCTTGTATTTATTTGTTATTTTTTATATTTATTTGTATTTGTAATTATCTTTTATATTTATACACATATATATATATGTATGTATATGAGTCAACTGGTTTTTTAAAAGCGGTTGAACGGTGACCCAATGACCCAATTATTAATCCAGGTTCAATGTCGGTCGGGTTTAAAACATTGCTTTAACCAAACCAAGGAGAATGAAATTTTAGTTAGACTTATTAAATGAATCGCTCTAATTATATACAGGCAATAGGAAAATATTTTTTTCTTTAAAAATTAATCTTGCGAGACAAAATGAATTGTTAAAACTAAATATCTTTTACACATTTATTATCAATAAAAATAGTACCATATCCATCTTTTTCTCAAAACGGTTGCATTTAGGGGTGTCAATTTACGACCACGACGCGATAAATAACGCGACCTAAAACGACACTAAAAAATAAGCGGGTTAGTGTTTAGCCTTATCGTGTTCGTGTCCTTATCGTGTCGACACGATAAGGACACGAAAATTTCGTGTCGTGTTCGTGTTTTATCGTGTTTACAGGATAGTGACACGAACACGCGTGACACGATAATGACACGACACGAACACGACGACAAGGACACGATAATGACACGTTGCGCTGCTAAGCGCACGATAATAACACGACACGAGCACGATAATGACACATTTACCTGTTAGTGACACGATAACCGATATTTTGTATATTTATGTCGTGTATTTCGTGTAAAATCGTGTCATATCGTGTAATTTGCTATCGTGTATTAACGTGTAAATCATTTTCTTTTTATTTTTGACTTATCGTGTCACTATCGCGGTAATAGTGTCGTGTCGACACGAAAATTTTCGTGTTCGTGTCGTGTCGGAGCCGAGATCCTTATCGTGTCGTGTTCGTGTTTGCCTTTATCGTGTCGTGTCGTTATCGTGTCGACACGAAACACACTACACGAACACGATTTGACACCCCTAGTTGCATTTGAATTAATCTCAAATCAAAGAAATGAAACAGTACAAATGGGGCCAGTTGACCCCATTGAGGAAAAAACCGGGAAAACTTTAATTGCTTATTCGGAATCGAAATAATCGAAAATAAAAGAGGATAAATTGTTTCAACAAAAAGAATTGAAAATGGCCCAAAAAAGTGACTGTCCAATTAGGACTTGCCCAAGAGGCTTTTATTGAAACCATGTTGCACGGCCCGTTATCCTTCACCATGTTGCACCGGCCCGTTATCCTTCCACCGAGGAGGGCCCACCCCGTAATAATTCACGATTTGTATGTAATCTTTACGCACGTAAAGATAATGGCTCTTATTATTGGGACAATTTCATGGATTATAGCAAGGATGTTATGAGTTCTATAAGCTGCCATGCCTACTCAATAGATGTTTTCCAGGTTTTTGAGTCGCAGAAATTTTGAAATATTGTGTTGTGCATGTAGTTTTTGCCTTAACAGAGCTTTAGATTGAGGTTTTCAATTTCCTGCTGCAAAACAAGTTCATTTAGTTGTTCTTTTCACAACTGCTTAATTATAGGGGTAATTACAAAAACATCCCTAAGGTTTGGGCTAATTATAAAAAAAAACTAGCGATTTTTAAAATTACAAAAAAAAAAACTTTCAAGTTTGATTCTATTCTAAATTTGGGTGTAATTGTAATATTTTTATAAATATTAAGGTGTTTTTTGAAATATTTTTCTTCATGGATCAAACCTCAATAGAGGTTTTGCAATTTTAAAAATATTTTTTTTTAATTAATTAGCCCGAACCACAGGTGTTTTTATAATTATACCTTAATTATATTTCTCATTGGGGTATTTGTAAAAGTGGATATAGAAATGAAAAAATATATTGCTTTCGTTGAGAGTCGAACTCAAGACCTCCCGCTTACTAAACGGGTGCTCTAACCAACTGAGCTACGAAAGCTGTTGATTGCCTAAGTCCAACATTCATATAAGACAGTGTACCAAGTTGAGCAACTTTTGCTAGACAAGATTCAACTGAAAAATAGGAAATAATTCAAAGCAAATGGAATCCAATTTCTATTTTCTAAGTGGAATAATAAATTATAACAGATTCCATAAAGTAATAAATGCATTTCTATCGACCCCAAGGCCCAGTTGAGCTGTTCATTGTTATGTATAAAAAGACAAAGAATCGTGCATCTTATTTTTTTTTATTATAGACATTTCTTTGACATAGTATCTAATATTTGTAGATTTGTTTTTATATTTGGAGCAACATTTATTATTCATATCAGACTTGTGTGTCTTTTCTATTCCACTCATATTCCGTTCATTGGATGAAATATCGTGTGCAAGATGATGTCACAACAATCAGTACACGCGTGTCTTTCATCCAACATATGGAATAGAGAGTGGAATAGAGAAAGTGGAATAGGAGATCTCAACCCATATTCAACGTTGTAAAAAGCGTTAGTTGCTCGCAGGGCAGAGGGCCTAGCGCCTGGCGGGGTTAGACTGGTCTAATCGGAAGAAAAAAATCGTAAGTGGACAAGGGAAGCCTAGCGCCTAGGCGGGGATTTTTACAAACTAGATTATATTATATCAGTCTCAAGTTACTTCACATTAATATTTGTTTTCTTTTGTTTTACTTTTATTCATTTTGGTAAGAAGGGTTCTCCAAAATTTGGAAATTCATTTAATTTCTGTTTGTTTAGAGATGTGGAGTTTGATTAATTAGAAGGAAAAATTACAAAAACACCCCTAATGTTAGGGATAATTACAAAAAAGAAATCCATAGATGTTTTAAAATATAAAATAATCATCATATTTGATTATGTCTTAAATTTAAGGGGTGACTGTAATGTTTTTATAAATGTTATGGGCATTTTTGAAATATTTATTGCTTATGAATGTGAACCGAATCAAATCTCAAAAGAATTTTTGTAATTTTAAAAAAATTCTGGATTTTTTTGAAAATATTATCAACATTTATGAAACAAGGGGACAAAAATCTGAAGCACATGGCTTGGAACAGCACACGTGTGGCACTTGACTAAACCTATTCCCAAAAGACTTAATGCTGGTCCACGTGGGTTTTTGACATTTCCAATTTTTTAATCAGAATTCTCAAACACTGACTTAAATGATAAAACAATAATATGAAGAAAATATAGGCTAATCAATTATTATTAATAATGAAAGAGGAAGGTGTTGTGGTCACTCACCTAAAACACGAATTGGCATTTCACACCCTAAAAGACAAATAGCAACGTCAATCTTGTTTTTACTCTCGCTCATGTGAACAATAATTTTTCTTTTAAATTCATTTAAATAAATAAATTATATTATTATTAACTTCTTATTGAATTTATAAAGTAAAAAAATATACACTAATCACTCGGAAAAAAACACTACACCCCAATGCCTAGATATTTCATACAATATTATACATGTGATTAGAGTCGTAAAATGGGTTGGATTGGGCCATACCGTGCTAGCCTACCACATCAAGAGAAAACTTGGATTGGGTCAGGTTGGATGGAATTCCGTGGCCCTCATTTTTTTAGGCCAACTCGGCCCAATCCAAGAAAATACTAGGGTGGCAATCTGGTGGCCAATCTTAGGAATCTTAGGCTAGTAAGGCCAAGAATTTTCGGGCGAAAATGATCGGACTTCTTTTTGGCAGCTGGTGGCCGGCTTACCGAGGTAAAATGAACTATCTTTGATGATTGACGGTGAAAAAATTGTTGGGTAATTTTATTTGGTTTCTTGTTTAAGAAAATGGCTAAGTGTTTGGATGTTTTGGCTTAGTCGAGGCTGAATTGGATTCAATCTCGCAAGATGAAACGCCCGTATATAAGTGCTAACGATTTAACAGACGTCCCAAGATATAACGACTATTTAAGCCGAGTTCACAACACTTGCAAACCGGAAACACAACGAACTCTAAGTGTTTCGACTTTCAAGCCTTTGAATGGAAAGTATGTCAATATGCTTGAATGCAAAATGACTTCGATTATAATACGATCTCTTATGTTTTTCGTGTGTCATTTTAACTGCATGGGTAGTTTATAAAGGCATCAAGGTGCCCGGATGGAAATAACACATCTTTTGGCTCAAAAAGACAGGTTTTCAATGAGCAGACGCGTTTCACATTCGCGCCGCATAGACGACGGCGTGGCCACGGCCGTCGTCAACGTCTTTCGTGTGCGGATGTGAACACTTCCGATTGGAATCAGTTAATTAATTAATTAATTAATTAATTATTTATTTTAAAGGTTTTGGTCCAAAAAGAATAAGGGCTTTGAAGCCCAAGCCACGACCGGGTCGGGCGGCAAGGCGGGCGGGCAAGACTTGCTTTGAACCAAACCCACAAGCATGTAGGTCCTCACTTTAAAAACTTGGATCTCCAAGGGCCCAAACTCATAAGTCAACTTGGGATATATCAAGTGAGCAAACTTTGCCTCCTTTTCCTATGTGGGATGAAACATTTCTCTTTCTCGACATTTTCCATACCATTTGTTTGTATTAAGTGGCTAAATTCTATCATTAATTTCTCATTCACTCGGAATTGGTTTTGAAAAATTCCAAATGATATTCTCATCTACTCTCTTAGTAGAATTTTTACAAATAATTTAATTCCATTTTTCACTAATGGAAACCACTTAATTATTTGGTCAAAATCGGGTCAACACTTATTTTACCAAAACAAAATTCTAATAAAAATCAGCCCAATAAAATTTCGGTCCAGCCTGACCTGATTGCCACCTGTAGAAAACACACACGAAATGACTAGGTCGATCGGGCTTTTCGGTCCAAATAGGTTCGGTCCTTTTCGGGCCTTCAAAATTGCGATCGGTCCGTCCTTTTCATTTAGATTAGTTTCATTTTGACACCTCTAGACGTGATTGTAAATGAAACAAGACACTCTAACTTTGTCCCCACATAAGAAAACAAACTGATTAAAAAATAATAATAAGTATCAAGATTACTGGTTCAAGTGGTGTACCAGAAAGCTAAGCATGAGAAAATGTTAGCACCATAAGGGCCAGGAAAGAGGGCAAGCAGTACAATAACATAAATAGATGGAATTTAGCTATCTTACATTTCAGTGTTGTCAGCTTGAAACTGACATGCTCATGCTTCTAAATCAACACAATTTATTTATACATCTCTCTCTCTCTCTTGTATGTGTGTAATATATGTGTGTGTGTGTGTGTATGGATGCAAATTGGCTGTCAACTCTGAGAATGATAGTCCTCTTTTGTGTGGTGTGTTTGTGTTAGGTCCACTCATACATTTATTGTTCAGATGCCATTCAATTATTGAGCTACCCCCTATTCAAATTACTCATCTAGCTATTTTCTTGTTTTTTCACAAATATTGTACCCTAATCCAATGGGGTGATTAAGGGAGTATTTTGCTAAATACTCCACTTTTAGAAAAAAATGATTTATTAGCGGAAACCAAAAATAGTTGAGAGAAATAAGTTGGCAGTTTTTGCTAACATATCTAAAAGTTGAATTAATTAATTGAGTGGTTTATATATAAAATGTGGTTGTTGTTTTTTATCTGTAAAAATCAAACCAAAAGTAGAAAATAACATTTGCAAGCACTGAAAACTATTCTTTTTCGTCGTAAGCTGATAATAATGCTTTCATTTAGTTATTGCAAACACTCGCTAAAAGCAGTTTGGACATTTGGTACACATCAAGGGGTGGAAGTTTGTGTGGTGTAAAACTTGATTTGAGACCTCATCAGCCAAAAATTGTGACTGCTAGAAATTTATGTAGTCATGTGGCTATATATGTTGATTTGATTTGCTGTTGTAATGTGATTTGACACAGGCTAGCAATTTGCTAACATTTTAAGTATAGTAGATGGTGCTTTGGGAGCATGTAGTGTTGCATTGCTAATTAATTAATATAAGTTTCTCGATATATGAAGCACAGACGGAGTTAGGGGGCTAGCGGTGGTTGTCGCCCCTCCCTAACTTCCTAACATACGTCAAGCTACTGAGACTACAAAGACTCTTTTACATTGAAAAGAAAATGAAAGTATTATGTTGATTTAAGGGTTGATCGATCGAGCATAGTTGTGATGGAGTATAAATTATATATATAAATTTTTAGAGTCTTGCCCTCTAAAAAATTTAAAAACTCTATTTACTCGTTCCCCTAATTAATGTTTCTTTCATTTCTGTCTGTGAAACACACAAGTTTTACATGTATAGAAAAATAAAAGGAATTAAAGGTCAATATAGCTAGAGAGTTGATTTTTCTAGAAAAGAAATCATTATGTAACTTTCAAAAATATTGGAAAGAGATAACACTTTTTCATGCATAATAGGAGATAGATAGGGATTTGGAGTCAATTGATATAGACTTGGTTCTTGTTGTGACTCCATTGAATCAAAGAAAAAGATGGAAAAAAATGTCCTGTTGTGAGAGGAAACTAATGGAAAGATTTGGAGTTTCTAAAGCTCATTGTATGTAGCATTTGACCTTTATAATTTGCAAAGGGACCAATGGCCATATGGCAATTAAGCTTATCTATGATGGCCCATACTACATTTACAATATCTTCAATTTAGAGCCAATGTCAACTAAAGCTGGCAACTTTTTATACCTATTTAGGAGCAAAGTTTAAGTCACTATTTTTCCTTTTGTAATTTTGAATATCAGAATATAACTTTTAGGAAACCTACGTGCCCACATAGTTTTGTTTTGTTTTTACTTTTTTTACTATTTATTATATATTTTTTAAATTTATATATTAATTAGGTTAAGAAAATGAAGTGTGACCCCTAATTAATTATCTTTTGGTGTAGTTTATATTGTATTTATTTTGTGCCCCTGTAAAAATTATTGGATCCTATAATTAGCAATTAACTCCAATGGGTGAAAGAGATAATTAAGTCTACGTACATTTGGTATAGTTTTAAGACATTTATAACTGAACATGCAATATTGATTTATTTCGTTTTGATGTTCATTATTATTTGGGGTATTTTTTCCCTACCAAAGGTTTTTTCGTTTGGATTAGTTAGCTGATCGGCTTGTGATCAAGTTCATGACCTTTTTCCTTTAAATATATTATATATCACCATTTATTGAAGAAAACTAATTGAACTAATAATGAACAAACTAGTTGAACTAAAGAAAAGGCATGGTAAAGAAATTAACATATTCAACAGTATTAAGATTTCAAAAAGTGATTATCAGTGTGAGAAATGAAATAGAAATTGAGATTGGTTTTGGTCGAAGTGCATGTGCAAGTTAAAAGTAGGTTAGGGACCAGCTGACTCACAAGATCCACATATAGCTAGATTTAGGATAATATGATCCATAATTAGTTTCCCCCAAAATTAAAAATAATTAAAGCTGTAAATTACAGTTATACCTTCTCAGGTTTGACTTAATTGCAAGTAACTTCGGTTTTACTTTTTTGGAATTTTTTTTTATCTATGCTATGTGAAGTTTTTGTTGTAATGTCATGCGAACCCCAAAAGAAATGGACAAAATGATGTATTTACCTCAGGAAATCTATTATTAAAAAGAGTAATTACAAAAATACCCTGAAGTTTGGTTTAATTACAAAAAAATAAGTTATCTTCAAAATTACAAATAGTACCTTGACATTTATTCTATTTTACCAATTGCACCCTCAAGAAAGGAGTATTTGTTAGGTAAATAAAAATCTCATATGGTGTTTGCAGCACTTTAAGTGGGTATTTGTAATTTTGAAAGATAATTGATTGTTTTATAACTAGACTAAATCTTAGGGGAAGTTTTTAATTATCCCAATTAAAAAAAAACAAAAAATAAAATAAAATGAAAAGAATGGGGACTATGTAATGTTTTAATATTATAGTGGTTTATTAATGTGATATATCATAATTATTGATTTTTTTTTACCCTTGATGTACGTTGGGGTACATCGGGTGGCCACTATTCCACAATCGTCGGTTCCAATTCTTCCAAATGAGGAACGAACAGGAGAGCCACAAGATTCCGATTTCAAAACCATACCGACAATTCAGGTTCCAAGCGGAACCTGGTTCCTCCATGATTTCTCTTTTGATAACCTTTTGAATTTTTTTTTAACAAAAATAATTTATCAATTTCAGTCATAGAAAAAGGGGAAAAAATTGGACTTAAGAAACCTGCGGTTCCCATGGTTTTTGAGGTCAAGGAACCGTAATCGGAACCAGTCTACACAGTTTCAGTTCCCGTTTTGGAATCGATTTCAGGTCAATGATTCCCAGAAATATTGACCACTGCTCTAGTTCCGATTTGGAATCCGATTTTTCGGTTTCATTTGGCCACCCCTCGGTACATGTAATATTTACATATCCTAATTAAGGGATGCTATGAAGTTTTACATAATATCTAGGGATAATTACAAAAACACCCCTGAGGTTTGGGCTAATATAAAAAAAAATGCAGAGATGTTTCAAAATTATAAAAAAAAACATCATGTTTGATAATGTGTTAAATTTAAGGGGGTAACTGTAGTATTTTTATTGTGTTAAATTTAAGTGGGTAATTGTATTATTTTTATAAATATCGGGGTTTTTGATATGTTGTTTGCTTATGAAATGGGACATATAAGACGGAATCAAACCTTAAGAGGTTTTTGTAATTTTCAAAATTCTCTGAGTTTTTATAATTAGCCCAAACCTCAGGGTGTTTTTGTAATTATCCCTAATATCTATATAAAAGAGGTGTTTTTGTAATTTTCAAAATTCTTCATTATGAAAAGGGCATTTTCGGAAGAGCGTCCAACTCTTTTGAAAGTGTCACTCTAAAGCACTATTAACTGGAAGCAGACAAATGTTGGATGGAGCCCCAAAGAGTATACTTATAATTCATCCATTAGTAATTTTTCTCCTTGTGTAAATATAGTTTCTAATATTTGGCGGTTAAGATCCTATGTTACAAAGAGTGTTTCATTTTCTATTTTAGTAATATTAACACACGTTATTTGTGCATAATGACACTATTTTATACACATCAAATTGAAACATATAATGAATCACCATTTAAGATAAAGAAATATCCCTCTTGATCGGCATGAGTTCTGATTTACCATCTATATTTACCCCACAATTTTGGGCATAGGTCATAACATTAATTCAATTTGACACCATCTATGATATACATAAACCCTTCATGCCACTAGAAGAAAACTCGAAAATAACGACAGAAATTTCCATAGTTATATAAGTAAAAAAAGGTTCGGCAAAAAAAATAAGCAACGTTATTAAAAAATTAGTCGTTAAAAGGCGTTCCGTAAACAATTGAAGACAGGGAAAAAAAATAAAATAAAATAAAATATCAGATGTTTAGGTACAAATTAACGACAGACTTAACTATGGAATATCTCTGACGTTACTTTAGAAATTTTAAAAAAAATAAAATAAAAATATTTGGTCCACAATTGTTTATACCAGATGGTCGTACCAATCCCTGTATTCAGTCTAGAACTTATTATTGTGTAATAATGAGTTTCTAAATAAGGAATGATTCAAAGTAAAGAGGGTCTAAATTAATGTTATTGATTAATACCTAATTAAGATGCAATAGATATTGTTTTCTTGCAGGCAAAATGCACCTCTAATTGTGGTATATATGTTGTAATAAGTTAGAAGTACTAATATATGTATCTATCAAAACCTATCTGTGCATGTTACCAGAAGCACATGATGGGCCTATTATCATATGTACCCTTTACTCTCAGCTGGCTTCTGCACATTTTTGCCTTTCTCTTGCTCACTATGGGCCAATCTTGCATTAATTCAATTTGACACCATCTATGAAATATATAAAAGCCTTCAAAAAAAAGGCAATTTTTTTATTTTTTAATAAAAAGTTGGGATAATTAATTACAAGATGTAATTTTAATTTGCCTCTCAAAGCGATCCGTGTTTTTCTAATTTGTCCATTTAACTTTAAGTTGTTATGCTCTACCACTCAACTTTGCAAATTGTTGCATTTAGCCTATAATTTCAGTTTTACCCTTTAACATTTATGGTTATTTTTGTTTTGTGATATCGAAAATGGTATCATAGTCTAAGTTTATTGATGAAATTTACTATTATTTAATAGTCTTGTTTGTATATTGACTGACGATGGGGAGATTTTGTGAGAAAGTTGATCGGAATAATTGTTCGAGATGTAACAGCTACAGATTATAATCCACTAATAGTGAGGGGTAAATTTGGAAATTATAAGTTAGGTGTAATAATTTGTAAAGTTGACGGAGTAAAGTAGAACAATGCAAAGTTAAGTGGGCAAAGTAGAATAACTCGTACAGTTTGGGGACTAATTAAAATACCTCTAATTGCCTAATTACAACAAGAAAAATCAATCTTTTAAATTACAAATGCCCCTTGAAATATGATTTTATTTTACAAATTGCACCTATACAAAGTGCACAAATACAGACTTCAAGGAGATATTTGCAATTTAAAAGTTAACTGGTTTTTTTTGTAATTAAGCTAAACCTCAGGGATCTTTTTGTAATTATACCTAAAAGGTTTATGGATGCTATAAATTATTCTAGTCAAGAATATAAGACAAATTCTACATGCTAATGAAGACCAACCCCTACCCTTTTATGTTCACCTTTAAGTGAAATAAAGGTAAAAAAAAGTTAGGAAGAAAGTTGTTTTAATAACCAATAATCCAAGCAAAGAAATCAGAGGATTAATTCTGATGTAAAATTAAGAGACAACCTAAGCACTTTATGTGAGTTCTTGTTGAGTATGAAGCTGACCAGGCCAGAGCAGCTCTTTTCCAATTCTGAAATCATGTGTTTTTCTCTTTGCAAATGGTGGTCACACTACTTTTCTTTTGAATAATAAGGACACTAGTTTCTGTCCTTTAAAAGTAGGACAAGAAAAGTTAAAAATGAATGATAAAAAAACGGTCCTAATTGTTGCACTTAATAAGAAAAAAATAATCAACACCCGTATAGTGCCGATGTTGTTGCACCTCAAGGAGTTCTTGGTTCAAATTTTTTGACTATCGTGCGGTAAGTGATTGGGGTTTATCTATAATTGGTTAATCCTCATTAGCCCTATAAAAAAAATGTAAATTATTAAGACTAAGGAATTGTTTGCAAAAATTCGTAGAAAAAAAACGGATGTACCCCATAATCAGAAGGAAGTGTGAGTCTGATATTTTTAATTTAAAAGATAATTGGAATTATTGTGGGATACTCTCTATAGTAAAAAAATGAGGAAAAAACAATCAATTGCTTATAATATTTAGGCTGAATAGCTTTATCTATAATTGGTTAATCAAGTGTTACAGTGCATCTGGACTTGGATTAGCCCTATAAAAAAATGTAAATTATATATGAGACTAAGGAAATGTTTGCAAAAAGTTTTGCTTTTAAAATAAGCAAAAATGATTTAAACTAGAGTTTAGATATAATAAATTATATAATTGATAAAATTGGAAATGTTTGCAAAAAAGTTTTGCTTTTAAAATAAGTGATTTAATGCACTAGAGTTTAGATAATAAAAAAAAATTGGATTAATTACAAATTACCCCTAAGATTTAGTCTAATTAAAAAAAAAAACTCAATTGTCTTTTAGAATTATAAATACCCATCTGACATTTATTTTTATCTTACAAAATTGTATTCTCTATAAGTCTAAAGAGAGAGTGCTATTTGTTAAGTAAATATAAACCTCAATAGGATATTTTTAATTTAAAAAGATAATTGGAATTATTTGTACCTAGGATAAATCTCATGGGTAGTTTTGTAATTATCCCTAAAAAAATTTGCAAATAGAAGGTAATAGAAGGTATAAGTTCATTTTAGTTTATAAAAGTGTTTGGCTATAAGTTATTAAAGTGATTTTACATATTTCAAAATGAAACGAGAAGCAAAATCGTTAAAATCTACCAAAAAAGCTAACAATCACTTATTTAGTAAATGTTTGTAGACACTCCTAATATTGTAGTAAAATGAGGATATTTTCCAGGCTGTCTCTGGAAGCTATGTATGTTCCAACTTATAACTTAATTTGGCATAACATTTATGTCCATGGAGGGATCACATTTCTTGGCTTTTTTTCGCTTTTGATTACTTCATCGTTGTCATACGAATAATCGTGTTAACTATCAGCAATATGCCTAAGGTTTTTCTCCCCTTGTTTGGTCACAAAAAATGGTGCATCACTTTATAATGTAAACCTTTTCACCCGTTCTTCGTAAGATATGTCTGGATTTTAACTACTTTCTTTGAGGCAAAATATGGTACATTCATATTAGGGTTAATTGCAAAAACTACCCCTAAAATTTAGCCTAATTACAAAAAAAAATAGTTATTTTGCCTCGATATTTGTTTCTAATTTGCAAATTGCAATCACTGCATTATTAGGTAAATACAAATATCAAGAGGTTTTTGTAATACCTTAAGCGGATATTTGTGGTTTTAAAAAAAAAAAAAACTGGAGTTCTTTGTAATTAGGATAAACTCCAAGGTGAGGTGATTTTTGTAAGAGGTAATTATAAAAAGTAACCATCAGGTTTAAGCTAATAACTAAAAAGCCCAGAAATTTTTGAAAATTACAACATTCCCCTTAAGGTTTGATTATGTATTACACTTTATCCCCATCATAAGCAAAAATATTTCAAACACCCTCTTTATATTCGTAAAAATATTATAGTTATCCAATTACATTTAAACACAAAATCAAACATCCGGTTTTTTTTATAATTTTGAAACGTCTCTGGGTCTTTTTGTAATTACCCCAAACTTTAGGGTAATTTTTGCAATTATCCTTTTTACAAATATCTCTTCTTTTTTATCCCCACTGTGAAAAAATAATGGTTAACCACCGTAAAAATAATTATATCTCTTGGTCAATTTTACCATTTTATTTTACCACACCATCAAATGTCAATGACCAACTTATGTTCCCCACACCACCCCACAATGACCAAGACAACTGGCAATTTTGATTCTTCTCGAAACAGATAATATAATATTGGGCAAAAGGATAAAGCCAAGGACAAAAATTAGTCTAGGATTTTTGAGTGTATCATTTATTTGGTCTCATTTATATCCCCTTCTTATAAATACACACATACAAGAAGAAAAAAATAAAATAAAACAAGCCCATATATTAATTCTTCTAATTTCTCTCCAATCTCTTTATAAATGAATTTATCAAATTCTGAATATAGTAGTGGGTGTGAATCTGGATGGACTATGTATTTGGATCAACTCTCAAATATTTCAACAAATGATCCTTTTGTTACAAATTTTGAAGGGAAAAAAAGTGTGAATGAAGATTATGAAGATGAAGATTTGTCTATGGTGTCAGATGCATCATCAGGGCCACCACATTATTTTCATGAGTATGATGAAAAATATGAGACTCTGTGTTTTTCTGCTCATGAGGATAAAAAAGAAAAGCAGGGAGAAAAGTAAAACAAAAGAGACTATTATCAATAAGGCTAAAAAGCAGCACAATTTGTGCCTTGATGACACTGCTAGCTCTCCAGTTTTTGATTTTTCCCAGGTAAGTTTAATCAACAAAATTGATGAAACATCTTTTGTGTTTTAATTTTGGGTAAATTACGCTTTGCCTCCTCAAGTATGTCAGTTTTTTTTTTTACTTTGGCTCCTAAATTTTTTTTGGTAACACTTTACCTCCTGAATTTAGTGTTTTCTCATTGTTCTGAACATCTCAGTCTAGTTACGATTAGTTCCCGCCAGTTCTTAGACTTCCATTTCTCTGCCTACGTTATTCTTGCTATTATTAGGCACCGCCTAATCCCGCTCATGTTCTACCTACGCCCGATTTTTAGAACACTGGTTTTTCTTACACCATACTCATGTGGAGATGGTAAAGTGTACAAAAAAAAATATTAAGTTTGGGGTAAAATATCTCAAAAAATGTTAAAGGGACAAAGTGCAAAAACTAGCATAGTTTAGGGGTTTTAGTATAATTAACCCTTTTAATTTTGATTTTTGTTGATTTTTTTTTGTGTTTGTTATTGAATTTCAGGACAATGTACCTCCTTCTGATTTCCCACAAGTGTTCTCTGGTGCACATTTTGAGGTACTAAAAGATTTTTCAGTTTAGTTATCTCCAGTTTTCTCCCTACAATTCCTTAATATTCACATGAAGTCTTGTTATTTGGTTAGGGTGAATCCATAACAAAGAAGCATTTTAGTTTCTTCAAATCTTCCACAAAAGGGAAATCAGGTGAGTGTTTTTGAACACATTCTTTTGATAGATTAGAATTAGGGTTAATTACAAAAAAATACTCTTGATATTTAGTTTAATTATAAAAATTCCACTTATTTTTCAAAATTACAAATACCCTTCTGTTTTACAAATTGCACCCTCAGTGGGGGAGATATTTGCAATTTTGGAAGATAATTGGGTTATTTATGTTTTTTTGTAATTTTTGTATTTTTCCTTAAAATTATATGAAAAAATGTTAACAAGGCCTGATTTTGGCTCTTCTTGGCTTTGTCAGGCAGTTTGCTGGGAAGAAAGAGGCAGTAAGAAATGGCAAAGATTATAATATTTTCTGGGTATTCTGCTGCAATTTGCTCAAAAGATGGGGACTCAGATGTAAAAAGTGAAAAAGGCAGCTGAATTTTAAAGATCTTTGCTTGTATCTCCTTAAAACTATTTGTTTAATCTTTTTTCTACCCTGTGTTATTTGTATTGTTCCTGTCCACGCAGTAGGGAACAAACCTGAGATCAGAAATGTAAAAAAAAAAAAATTGAAGTAAAAAAAAAACTAAAAAAAAAATAAATAAACCAAAATTTATTTTTCCCCTTGAGTTTCTCTCATAATTCATATACCCTTGTCTTTTTTAACATAAATGAAGCTCCACTTCATCTATCTGTGTTCAAAAATGAAAAAATAAAATAAAATAAATTCTTACCTAAATTCTTGCTGTATGAGAGGAAAAAACCCCGGGGCACAGCGGAGTGGTAAAGGGAGGGTCAGTCATCCACTTTGTTTCTTGTTGTGTCTTTCTTTGTCTTGGGTCAATCACGGCAAAGCGGAGTAGCTAGACTTGGTTTGACTTTAACTACTGCAGTACATCTCGTGATTTATCAGTGGCGGTTTGCGGTCGGGGCTGTCATCTCGTAACTAGTCTTGGGCATAAGTTGAAACCCGTTTATCAAAAAAAGAGGGAAAAAAACCATGAATAAGGCAAATGAGTGGCTACACTTTTTCCACACTTAGAATTGCCAGCCTAGCCAAGAAGTAGTTGAGGTGGACAAAATTGAATAAATTTGGTAATATAATCTGTTCTAAACTTAAAGGGGACAATATCTATGATGAAAACTTTGGGCAACTTAACTTTTTTCTTTTTTTTTTCTTTTTCTTTTTCTTTTTATTTTTCATATTTTTTCCTACCTAAAATTCCAAAAGGGACATCCCACCACTTATGACAGCTACATACTAAATTTGTGATCCCAATAAATATAATTTCATGCAATAATTGAATTTGGTTCAAATTGAATTATTCCAAAACTGTATTAAAGCTCTTGAGATCCTCAGAAATTGAAGCCCATATCTTTGGGAATGACAGAGATTTTAGGAAAAGGACAAGGGCTCCCAGCTGTGTTCTTGGCCTAACAATCTCCTCCCTCATATCATGGTACTCTAATAATTGACAATAGTAGTTTTAATGGTTTTGGAGTGAATTCAAGGTTGAATTATACTATGGAATATATACATGGAGACTTATCTTACTTGATAGCCAAAATCAAAATGTACAAAGTGGATTCCAACAAAAGAAAAGGGATAGTTAATTTTATAAAGTTATTCTTGAGGTTTAGCTTAATTACAAAAAAACTCAGTTAACTTTCATTAGTTATAAATACCCTATTGAGGCTTGTATTTACTTAATAAACGCCTTCTCTTGAGCGAGTCGTCAAATAGGTCATGTCGGATCGGTGTTGACCCGTCTGCTCAAATAGAAATTTTGGTATGTGTCGGGTCGAAGTTCCACTAATCCGGTGATTTTGTAGCTCGAGTCAACCTATCTTTGAAAATACATGTAAAATGACTAGATTGGTTCTTTGCGGATCTTTTGAGCCAAAATGGTTGATCTCTTTCGGGCCTGAAATTGAGCCCGGATCCTTTCATTAGGCCGGTTGGTCGGGTAGGGAGTCTTGGAGGTCTTCTCTTGAGGGTGCAATTTTGAACTAGAAACAAATATCAAATGGATATTTTTTTTTTTTTTTTGATTTTATATCAAATGGATATTTAACATAGTGAAAGATAGATGGATTTTTGTAATTAAGCTAGACTCTAGGGATACTTTTTGTAATTAACCAACAAAAAATTTAGAAAGAAAATAATAATTTTCATGAAAAAATAAGAATAAAGCCCAGAAAGTCATTTCTTTTCTTTTTTCCTCACTTGTTTTTCCAACAATAAGTAGGTAAAATGTATTGATATGTTTCATACGTGCATCTTGAATTTATAATATCAATCAATGTAATGGAACATGTATATATAAAGAACTATCTCAACTCATAAATCTACTCATTATATTTTCTATTTAAAATGGAAAAACTTATGATAATAACGGTTTTGATGAATGTTGCGACAAGAAAGCATATGTTGTAAAACTTTGATACTTTGCATTTTGTATGCATTTATAATGTTAATTAGTTTTATACAATTAATTAATATTACAAACTGCATCCTACCGACATCAATTGGGTTTAAGGCTTTAAGCCTTAAGGTGATGAAGCAGTAGGTAAAATGTATCAATGAATTTCTGGAAAAATATATTTTTTTAGGTATTATAAATATTAGGGGCATGTGCATAGATGTTTGGGAATGATTTTTGTTTTACTAGTCTCTGCTGTACTCAACTAAATTTAACCTAATTTTGTGTGGTGCGTAAGTGAAATTTTGTTTTGTTTTAATTGATTGCTATCTTTCTAGTCAAACGTTTGTCCCATGTTAATACAAGTGTTTGTCCACATTATGTTAAAAAAAACAAGACTTTGGCCTCGCGATTGCCCCCAATTATTCTTTTCTCTACTTTATTGTTCTTCAATTATTGAATAAATTCAGGCACACACGTGCAGTACATTTAGGCAAACCAACAAGAAATTCAAACAAATTATTAAAATAATTCATGAGATGCTAATAAAATTTCTAACGGATTAACATCCACGTGTGCACACTCTTACACAATCAGAAAAAAAAAATTGTACTTGACTGTTTCACTTACAAATTATGTATAATGTATACATATATAAGGTGCATGGGGAAAAAAATCCAGCTCAATTTGAATGGATAATTTAAATGAATAAAACCGGAAAGCAATATTTAAATGTTCTGCTAATAAACTCTATTGATTTTGTACTTTTGTACTTTTAACCACCGATAGGGCTGCAAATGAACTAAGCCACTCGCGAGCTATTTGGGTCTCGGTTCGAAAATATTCGTTCGAGATCGTTCGTCAGGCTTAACGAGCCGAACTCGAGCCTAAAATTCGAGCTCGAACTTTTAAACGAGCCGAACTCAAACTTACAGATATTCGGCTCCAAAGTTCGCGAGCATGTTCGTTTATAGGCTCGCGAGCCTATATTCGAACTCGGCTCGCGAACTTGAACTCAAACTCGAACTCAATCTTTAACAAACTCAAGTTTGCTTTTTCACGAGCTCAAATTCGAGCATATAAAGCCTTTGACGAGCCGAGCTCGAGCTAAACTCGTTAAAGCTTAAACAAGCCTTTGCGTCAGGGCTCAAGCTAAGCTCATTGAAGCTTAAATGAGCCTTTTACGAGCCGAACTCGAGCTAAGCTCATTGAATATATTAAACGAGTTTTTTTACGAGCCGAGCTCGAATTGTTCGCGAACCTAATAATTTTCAAACGAGTTGAGCTCGAACTCAATTATGAAAGCTTGAATCGAACTCGAGACGATCCAAAAACTAAACGAACTGAACTCGAGCTTGTTCTTGTTCGGCTCAGTTCGCCTCGTTTGCAGCCCTAACCATCGATTCCGAAACTAGTTGCATGGACCGTTCTATAAATCTGAGATACATTTTTTTTTAGCATCAAAAAAATTTCATTCAAGTGAAAAATAATTGATTACAACATCGAGTAAGAAATAGTTGCAAGGCCTACAGATCATAAATCAATACATATCTAAAACATAATTTGAAACCTAGACATATCTAATTGATCTGTATAATTGAAAAATTGCACCGAATATTGTACAAAACACAGTTTCTGTGACAAATTATCAGATAATAGTTCATGTGGATCATTGGAACAAAAGCCCACATATGAGAACAAACTTAAATCTGAAACAAAAGTCACTTATTGGGGACAAACTTATTCATAAAGAATAACTAAAAACATTAGAAATCATTCTCCTCATTCTCCATGGAGGATGAGTGAATAACAGGATGAAGAAGGTAGAGAAGGAGAATACGGCTAGGATTTTTTAGAGACGCTAGTATTTTTACTGAGATAAAATTATTATGTTTACATGTAAATAACAAATTATTTTAAAGGAGACTCGCTATTCACAACCTCATTTTCCTCTAAATTCACTCACCTTCATTTCAAACCCTCCAATTATTCTCAATTTACCATGCATCCATCTTTATATGGCAGGATCATTATGTGACACGACCAGGCACATGACAATGTGGTAAAGTCGTGCGGTACAATAGGTAATAAGTGCATTATAATCTTTTAAATGTCATTAATTTAAAGGTGTATTTAGAAGAAAAATGGATGTGAATAACATCACCCAATATCATATTAAATTATTTTTAATTTCAGCTCCCAAGTCTGAACCTATAATGATGATGTCCGCACTTCATGCCATATTTAAGTATCCCACGGGAAGGAATCTTACTAAATTTTCTGTAGTATATAGTTATATACAACTGATACAATTGTCATACATACATATCCATAGAGATAATTACAAAAACTACCTCTTGAGGTTAAAATTAATTACAAAAAAACTCCAGATATCTTTAAAAATTACAAATAACCCACTCCTGATAGTGCAATTTGTAAAATAGAAACAAGTGTCAGTGGAGTACCTGTAATTTTGAAAGATAACTGAGTTTTTATTGTAATTAGGCTAAACCTCAGGTAGTTTTTGTAATTATCCTTATGGTATAATTGGCATTCTCTCTATGGGCAACAAAATCCACTGGAAGCTTGATAAGAATAAGAAGCAAAATAAAAAGAAACTTGAAAATGGCATCATTAAGTCACCAACAATCAAATGCTAATTGAAGAAACAATGCAAACTTGTTGTAAATAAGAATTTGTATTAAAAATTATCACTAATAAACAGAACTATCAAAGGGATACATTTCACAACATGGTCAAGACAGCCTAATCTCTTCCCCCACCCCACACCCCACCACACCTCAAGTGCGCAAAGAGACGCAAGAGCAAAAATGATTGAAGGCAACGTTCGGTAGCCTTCCCAACCTAGTAATAGTATTCATGTCCCGAAAACATGTCTGTGAACAGGCTGGGTATCAAAAGTGTCAACAACTTGTATCCATGGTTTGTCTATGACCAAAAGAGAATTTTTCGAAAGATGTTCCACAAATAAAACGGGATCTCTGAATGCACAAAACTCAAAGTTCTTTCTATCACTCTGTTTAGTTTCTAATTCTTGCAGTTTACGTTTCAGTACTTCGTTGCTCTGTAACTTACTCGTTAATCCCTGCCCATTTGCCTCGTTGCTCTGTAACTTACTCGTTAATTCCTGCCCATTTGCCTCGTTGCTCTGTAACTTACTCGTTAATCCCTGCCCATTTGCCAACTCATCATCGCTATCAACAGGCATCCCGAAATCGATCAAGCACGTTGCCCTGGAGCATCACAAGATGTCAGTGAGAATGAATATACGAGAAAAGGATTGGTTGGAAGATAGACTCGTTGCTACACCAGAAATATAAACCAACTAGCTTAAATTTTCAATTCTGTAGAGATAAGAACAGAATATGGGAGTTTTACGACTAAGTCCAGTAAAGCTTCAATTCTTTGTATCTTTGCCATCTGTTAGTGTAAAAAGTAAGACATGATTAACAGGCGACCCTGTCGTGAACATATATGGATGGCTTCTAATTGTTATTTAACAAAATAGGGTAACAAAAGAACTTGATGGTTAATTTTTTTCCCATGTAGGCAAATGGATATTAACACCCAAAAAAAAAGGAAAACTACATAAAGTTTCTATTACTGGCATATACCATTCCCCCGCGAAGGACGTGAATTACCTGGGACTATAGACAATAACAGAAGATGAACTAGAGGATGGCTGGAAGGAAAGACCAATAACTTCTCCAGGAAATTCCTGATATGTTCTGGGCAGAGAAAAAGTATGACGCATGGACCACTCCCCAACTGCTTTGCCTCCACATCTAATGCATACACCTGATTTGAAGAGGTGGAGACAATGAGAATGTTGCTATTTCGAGGAGTAAAACCACCAGCAGTGACGGAGGCTCCATCCAATCTTGATATGAACCAGTGTTGCCTGTAATAAAAAATAATATAACATTAAGGAAACCGTCACAACATATGAGATTGGGTTTCCAAATTTCATCATACTTCGTACTTCTGGAAATCACCTAGAAAAATTAACTGCGATAAATAAAATCAGAACAACATAGTAGCTAAACATGTTTAAACTGGTAGAGCAGGCATCCCTATCAAAGTACAAATAACCAACTATGTATCTTCCAAGTAAATATATCAAGAAATGATTTACTTATCCATCGTCAGGCGCATCCTCCCTATGAATGCCCCCAAATTTTTGAAATCTCAATTTTGTATATGTATATTTTATGTTAAAATATTAATTTTAGTACTAAATATTTTTTTTTTCATTGATTTAGCCACCAAAAACTTTTAGCCCCCCAATGTTTCGGGTCTAGCTCCGCCCTCATGTCCATCCTCGTATTAAATAATTTAATGTTTGAGACCCAGAATAGGAAATAGGATTGAAAAATTTTATACGACTTCATTAATTATCCGCAAGAACAAAATTAACTGAACTTATATTTCAGTTGAAACCAAAAACAGATACAACTTGATCCAAACAAAGCTTATTTACTATTCAACCGACCAATCATAGAAAATGGCCTATCTTACCTTAGTGTCTCAAGATTGAAAGTATACACATCGCCAAAACAGTTGATGGCAGCTAACCACTGGCCGTCACTACTTGTGAACATTTTTGTAATGGGAGGTTCACTAGGTGGCAGACTCTCATATTCGTCTTTGCGACAAGGAGTGAAAGCATGAACTAGCTCTGCGCTTCCAACATCTACCACCTGCAACATGATCAGAAGTTTTAAGAGTGATATTTGCTAAAACACTTTCGCTGCTAAAGTTTGGGAGTCCAAGCCCACATCAAAATCACTTCATTATGTCATTTTACTTATTTGTTCAAACTCCATTAGTTGTGCTAGGAGAAACGGGTTAGTTCATAACAAAATCCAAACTCTCTCTCCTCATCAAATAGCATAATTCATCAAGTATTCTATAAGATTTATTTGTTTGTCACAAATTTGGCAAATGATAAAAGAGTGTAAAATGGGGAGAATAAAAAAGAAAGATAAGTACTTGTATACAAGCATTCATGTTTCAGAAATAGCAAGTAATGATACTATTATTGATAAGGTTGGGTGGAAAGATAAGGTAAAACACAAACACTACAGGGCAACTCTGTAAATGTTTCGTTTCTTTTGCAATTGAGGCTTCATGATATGGAAAAATGTTTAAAAAAAAACTAACTATGACTCATGAGAATCACAAGGCAATTTACTATAAGAAAAATAAACATATATATCCTCAATAAAGTCCTAAGAGTTTTATAATCCCCGGAAATAAAGGTGTGCGAACCTTCCAAATGGATCATGTCATTCAGTTCATATAATAACGCATGCGGCTGAGACTAGCCGAACCAAAACCTCATTTCGGCATGGCCCACTTTATAATTTAATGCTACAATTAAGTGAAATAACAGCTTCGACAGTATTATCTTTTTACCAGAGCATGCTGGTTGCCAACCCCATCAAAATAGATAGTTGTTTGAATGACTATATTAAGTCACCACATTAAGAATAATACAAGCAATCATATAAGTTATGGGAAAAAAGGAAGATAATACGTACATAAATTCTTTTGTCATGCCCAGCTAATAGCAATCGTGTAGAATCAGAACTGAAAACCATGAAATGGGCATATGGCAGTCCCTGAGGGAGTTGTCTTTTATTTACAATCCACGAACTTTTGCTTGATTTATTTCTCTTCAGTTCAAATAAATTGGGTTTCACATGGTCGGAGTAGGCAAAGGATGTGCCTGACGAAGAAATAGTACTGCATATGATCTTCCGAGAAACCTTACATTTAACTCGTGCCACCAAATCGATGCTTGCGGGCCCACCAGATGTGCCAGGACCGATATCAGATACAGTATGGTTTTTCAAACGCACCGAATAGATGTCCAACCAGTGTGCGGCCTGGATCAAAAGCAGTGGAGTCTTATTGAAAACCGATTTCGGCACAAGTTGCATAGGCATTCTCTGTGGTGCAGGGCATATATCATGCGGCAAAACTTGGTAAACTCCTTTACAGAATATGCAAAAAGTTTAGTGTCATCACCAGCCGAGATAAGCATGGGCACACTCAAATGAGCCCACTTATGGTAACTGAAGTCAAGGGGCTTCCGCGGGCCACGTGACTTCTTCACCTTTTCATCAGGTGGCAGATCTGCTGATGGAAAGAGAACAGATAAGTTGGTTTTCAGACACCAAAGAATAAAAGAACAGAAAAGGAAGTAGAATAAAAAAAGCATTTCAATCATGATCTAGCAATGTCAAAATTATCAGAAGTACCCAGAGCACAAATCTACCTTCATGGCTGATAGGTGTAGCTACGGTTAATGCCCTCACATCATGTGTATGAGCTCTTACATAGCCGACATAAATCCATTTCTTAACAGCGTCAGGAACAAACTTTCTGTCACTAGAACCAACTGCCTCGCTAGAAAGTTTGTACAGTATGACCTACAAAAATAGCAAATCTCATAAGATAGTTTAACCAAATCACAGATGGAAAAGCAAAGATCATGCAAAATTGTTATGAGAATAAAATCGAATTTATCAGCTATACAAGAATCATCTGAATAGAACCTACATTGTCAATTTTAATGTAATTGGTTGATGAGTCCGAGGTCTTTAATGTATTTTAATTTTTAACCACCAATGGCCAAAGGAGGAAACAAGAGTCACCTGAATTCTAAAATAGTATAAACCAGAGCGGGAAAAAAATAGGTCCAAGTATAACAAACCTAAACATATTACAACATTGAAAATCAATTGAGTGATTATCATGGCAAAACGCCCAGACCTAGTGACAATTTCAACTATTATAGAGACGAGAATTAATGAAAAAAACATCAACCGATACACATATATAACCACATCCAGATAACATAACATGACTGTACCTGACCATCAGAACCAGCAGAAAACACTCTGCTGTGGCTAGGAGCTGCCGCTAATGCATTTACATCACCCTTGTGATAAGAATGTGCCTGCAAAAGAGTTCCAAACTGACCATCCCAGAACTGCACACCACCAGAACTATCCCCACTGACAATGGTCCCACATCTGAAACCAACAAATGCAATGAGAAGCAGCAAAAGAGAAACGAATTTACAGGTAAACAATCGGGTGCGGATATTCAGACGATACCAGATTCATAAGCAGATAAATAAAATGACCTAGTTGAATAGAACACATACCTCAATGCAAGTAAAGACCATATGCAAAGATCACTTCCACTCCCCAGACCTCCACGCCCAACAGTTATTCTATAGATCTCATGAGCCAACTTAACATCCCAACATCTTATGAACCTATTTTTTTATAAAAAAAAAAAAAAAAAGAGAGATAGTAATAATAATAAGTGTCAAACTTACTCAACATAAAAATTAATAATAGGTCTCACGGACTCATTAATTACACTGCCATATCTGCTGCAATTATCAGAATCTAATTATCAAATTTACTCAACAAACACTATATAACAACACTAACGTACCCGTCACTACTCCCCGAATAAATCCTATTTGCATCCGAACTCCAGGTTACACTTAGCGTACGTCCTGCGAACATGGAAAACGACATAAGCAATTTTATAAACCTCGGCACAAACAGTTTCTCAACTATACGTAGGGCAGATGTCTCACCACTGACCCTTGGCAGCGTTCTGTTGTAAGTAAGTTTTTCTTCATCAGACACATTGTAGATTCGCACACAACCATCATCACAAGCAATTGCTAGGCGGGTATTCTTGGCATCATTGTGCATTTGAATCTCACGTGCATTCTTACCATCGTCTTCATCTTCGCTTTCACTATTGTCCTCTTCATCAGCACCGCTAATAGTTGAAGGATTAGCATCACCATTCTCATAAGACTTTATTTCCTGCTTTGCGTCGAGCTGCAAATCATTACATGGTTCTGCAGCAATCTGCCAAATCGAGACGCCGATAGAATCTAGAACTTTCTGCAGTAAAAGAAAGCAAAAGCAGAAACTTAATCGCAGTTTCTAATACACATAATCGGACCACAAAAGTTCTTCATTAGATTTATCTCTGAAAATATGAACTATATAGCAAAAAAGTTATCCAAATATCAAGATTCTACATTTCCATTAAATTTTACCTACTAGAACAAGTTCCTAAACACCAATATCAGTAAGATATCAACGTGCAATAATGGCAATATACTACAGAACAAAAGAAAGTAAATTATATATTGAACAGAGTAGCATTTTTAGTTAAGTGTTTCACCTTTTTTGTCTCAAGTCGAACAAATCCCACTCTGAAACCGAACCATCAATGCTGGACGATAACAATCGGCCCAACGGCCCACCTCTCTCGGCCCCGAACGACACCACACCATTGAAGACACTCTCGAATTAGGGTCCCCATGTATCGTCTACACATGAACCCCAAAACAAAACAAAAAAAATCAAAATCAAATTCCATAAAAAGTTTCAAAGAATATGAAAGGTCTTTCCAATTTTTTAAAATTAAATATATGAAAATAAGAGAGTGGTGTGGCGTACGAGCTGACAGTGCCAGCCGACGGAGCCGGGAGAAACGAGCCAAATCTCGAGAGAGCTATCTGCGCGGGCGGCGGCGACCTGTGAGCCGTCGGCGCTGGTGGCTAGAGCTACAACAGCTGACGGCTTCCACTCCACCGAGCTGATTCTGTGAACTTTAAGCATTTCTTGAGATTTTCTGAAAGATCTAAAGAATCTGACGAAGAAGAGATATGTGAATGACGCCGGAAAGTAGCATTAGAAAGAGAAAACACAGAGGTGGGCGAAGAGGAGGAATGAAAGTAGGTTTTCAAGGGTTTAAGCGCGCACGAGTTTTACCCGGTGGAACCGGGTCTTGTAGTATGGGTCGAATTGGATTCAATTACGGGCCGAATTTCAATTACGGGTTGCAATTGGGCCGGATCAATGTTTTAATGTGGAACTGTTGATGTGGATCTTTGAAACAGGCTTTTCAGTAAATCAACGATATTATCATGTTAGTATTTTACTGTGCGATATTATCATTTTTTATTCAGCCCATAGCCCGAAACTTGACTAAAGAAAAGGCGTTTAAGTGTGGAATTATGAATCGATTCATTCTTCACAAACAAAAACTCCACACCCAAAACTAAGAACACTCACACGTTGGGAGACTTCGGCACTCTTTAATGGTGACTGTAAAACACTAAAAAACCACAATCGGGCACGAGCAACCACTACATACTACAGATCAGATAAAATTGATCCACCTACGAGTTTCGCAAATCAATCGGGAAAAAAAAAAGACAAACAAAATAAAAAACTACAATCTAGCAACAAAATAAAAAAAAGAAATAAAACAACCACCTAGCAAACAAATAAAATAAGGGTATCTCCTCTCCCCAAATCCACCGCCATATCCCGACCGTGCGATTCACATTTCACAGATTGTTTTCTTCACAAAAATACTTTTTATTTTTATTAATTACAAAGTCCAAAATTTCAATAAATAATTGAAAAGTAAAAATAAATTATCTCTATATATATATAGAGATATGATCAAATGAGACCAAGCCCTTTAGGTAAGAACATGAGACCACATTTAGACCATTTGATTTAATAATCTATAGTCCAGATTTTACTCTCCATTTTAGGCATGGGTGGTGGCAAGCAAGTGTAGGAAAGTAATTTTTCCTTTAAGTTAAAGGATATAATTGTAAATCCCTAATTTTCGAATTTGGTAATCGAAATATGATTCTCATTATCCGCGATTTTCTCTTCTTCCTCTTTTCAAAATACTGCGCTTCTCTCCTCCTTCTCACTCCTCCTCCATCTCCATCGACATCGTAAAAAAATCGAAAAAACTAAAAAAATGCTCCATTTATCTCTCTGTTTCAAATATCGATCACCGGCATATTAAAGGGTTCAAACATCTCTAATTTTTGGCGACTACTCGTGGATAGGGTTCAACACAAGCTTCTAAGGTTCAATTTGAGTGTAAGTTTTACGGTTTGATTTTGGTGTTTCTTGATGTTAGGGTTATTTTTGTTTTTATTATCGATTTTATTGTTCTTATTATGTTCAATTTTAGGGTATAAACATATATTGCATTTGTTCATCTTGATAGGGTTGATGAATGGTTTTTGCTTGTGATTTTTGTTTGTTCTTATGTTCTTGTGATTTATCTTGATCGATTTCGCACCTTATTTTTGTATATTTTAGCCTTTGTGTTAATGTACTTTTATGTTTTGAATAATGTATGCTCAGTTGCATGATAATGTATTTTAGGTGTATAATAATGTGTGTTTAGTTATGTAATAATGTGTATTTAGTTATAGAACACTGTATTTTGTTACTTTGTGCGAGCATGTATATATGTTTTGGAATTATGTGTATTTAGCTATAGAATAATGTGTGTTTAGTTATGTAATAATGTGTGTTTAGTTATAGAACACGGTATTTTGTTACTTTGTGCGAGCATGTATATATGTTATGGAATTATGTGTATTTAGCTATAGAATAATGTGTGTTTAGTTATGTAATAATGTGTATTTAGTTATAGAACATTGTATTTTGTTATTTTGTGCGAGCATTTATATATGTTTTGGAATTATGTGTATTTAGCTATAGAATAATGTGTGTTTAGTTATGTAATAATGTGTATTTAGTTATAGAACACGGTATTTTGTTACTTTGTGCGAGCATGTATATATAGTTTGTTTCAGTTTTTCTTCCCGATTTGTAAGAGCGAGCACATCTTTCTAGTGACCTTTGATCTCAAGAGGTTTAACTGTCATATCATTGACAACTCGTCTGTCGGACGAGTTGGTGAGCTATTTTTTTGTTGTTCTATCAGATATGCATGTTGTGTATTTATTAGTGCTAAAATGTGTTGTTAGGTATTAGAATTTGTACACATAAGCTTACATATTTGAAATGCTTAGTGTATGTTTATATTTTTTTTAGATAGGTATGTAATAGTGTGTACTTAAGTATGAAATTATGTATAGTTAGTTAGTATGATATGGTTAAGCGTAATATATAGTACATGAAGTTTGAAGTTGTTTTCCATGGTATATTCGCGAGGTTCGGATGTTTTCGGACTACTTGGAGACTAAAGGTTGTCCGTAAATAGCGAGTGTTGTCCGTAAATGTACCGACATGGGCCCGACTATGTATGCCTTGGAGAGATACCACAAACAAAGTTGATTGTGGTATATATGCCGTGAGGTATATGGAGAGCTACATTGGCGGTGGCACCAAGGGGATGGGAATTTGTGGTTTGGAGAAGAACAATGTGTCTCAAACCATCACGAAGTCCTCGGCTACTGATAATTATCCTCCATAGCAATGAGCTAAAGGGGGTGTATGGAAGAAGCGAGAGAAAGTTTTGGACGGGGGAAGATAGTATTGTAGTTATGTTTTTAATGAACAATGTACAATGTAGATTTATGCTCATCTTTTTGTATAGTTAGTTTGCTATGTTTGGTGTTTTTTGTCCTGTTGAGTCATTTATACTTTGGGAGCCATTTGTATATGACTTAGATGTTTTGTTGAATTATGGATATGAATGGATCAGACATGGATTGTTTTCTTTTTAATCAATATAACTTGGCATTTTCACGTACACTTGGTCCAAATGTTGCCATATAACGTTAATATTGTATTCGTAGTTACTACATTTTGTGTACTTACGCACAAAATTATGTATAGTTAAACAGGCCACATTTTTTGGTTATGTAGTTATGCAATTTTGTATATTTAGGCATAAGATTATGAGTAAACTAATACAATGTATATCAAATGTGTTGTATACGTAGTCAATAAAATTGTATAAGTAGTTATAGAAATTTGTACGATTACGTATATAAGAATATGTATTTTTAAACACATATGATATATTGATCCCGATGTTGTCATTTAAAAATGATGTATAGGTAAAACACGAGATAATGTGTAAATAGGTTCTGAGATATTGTATTTTATGTATGTAATTATGTAAACCACTCATAAATTGCCATAGTGTATTGGATATTGTATGTCTGACGTTGGTTTGATCGTGGAGAAGAAGATGGCGATTATGGTAAGATTTCATTACTTGATTTCAGGGAAACAATTATTTGGTTGAATTTAATGTTCCAATTGTACCCTATTTGGTCCCCACCATTTTTTAATTACTATAAAATCTCATTAAATCCTAACCTTTATTTTATTTTGTTGGATGGTGTGGATTGAGTCTTATGTTCTTACCTATAGCTCATGTCTCATATATATATATATATATATATATATATATATATTCATAAATTCGAAACAAAAAAAAATTATGCTCTTTCTATTTCTTATATTAGGAAAATATTGTAAATGGTATTCTACATTATATATATGTATATAAATTAAGAAAATATTATAAATGGTATTCCTATTTTATTTTATATATGTATAAAAATTAGGAGTCGAAACAAAAAAATCCACTCTTTTTTATTTCTTATATTAGGTAATATTTTAATTTAGAAAAATATTATAAATGGTATTCCTACTTTATATGTATATAAATTAGGAAAATATTATACATGACATTCCTATGTTATATGTGTAAAAATTAGGAAATTTTATAAATGGTATTCCTACTTTATACCAAAAGTGAATCTGTACTATCAATTCTACCTAGATATATTATTCATATTTGAATAATTATATAGTCCTTGACTATAATTAATTAACTATTAATAACATTATTATTATTAATACTAAATTACTACGATTCTATACATTATTTTTATTCATATATGTTATTTTGAATGGTGGGTGTTACTTTTTTGTATACTATAATATTAATCAAGTTTTAAATACGAATTGACTATTTAAACTTTCCTAAATTGTGCAATAATAGTTAAAACATACGAATTCTGTTCGGCGGAATATTTATAGGAATATTTTATGCATCTTTTACCATTGAAGTGTCTTTTACCATTGAATTAACCATTAATTTTGTGTTCAGATATGTTTTTGGCAGCTTGTTATTTATGATAAATCCTCTTATATTTATACTACTTAAATTATTTTAGAGAGACACGATATTATTGATAGGGCTAACGAGTCGAACCGAACCGAACAGGAACATGCTCGAGTTCGGTTCGTTTAGTTTAGATCAGCTCGAGTTCGGCTCGAGTTTGATTCGAGCTTTCATAATTGAGTTCGAGCTTGACTCATTTGAAAATTATTAGGTTCGAGAAAAAGTCCGAGCTCGGCTCGTAAAGGGCTCGTTTAAGCATCAATGAGCTTAGCTCGAGCTCGGTTCACAAAAGGCTCGTTTATGCTTTAACGAGTTTAGCTCGAGCTCGGCTCGTAAAAGGCTCATTATATGTTCGAATTTGAGCTCGTGAAAGCAAACTTGAGTTCGTTAAAGATCGAGTTCGAGTTCAAGTTCACGAGCCTATAAACGAGCATGTTCAAGGAAGCCAGAGTTCGAATATAGGCTCACGAGCCTATAAACGAACATGTTTGCGAACTTTGAGTCGAATATCCCTCGAGTTAGCTCGAGTTCGAGCTCGAATTTTAAGCTCGAGTTCAGCTCATTAAGCCTGACGAACGATCTCGAACGAATATATTTTCGAACCGAGACCCGAATAGCTCGCGAGCGACTTGATTCATTTGCAGCCCTAATTGTTGATCATAAATTGGCGTAACCATGAAATATGGCTTTATCTTCATGTTTCCCCTATTACCCGTCTTCATCAAATGTCCCGCCAATATTGATAGTATTGAACTTGGATTCGCATCTAAACAAGAGTTTTTATATAAGACTATATTATAGATTTGTACGAATGTTATTTGGTGAGTTTAATAAAAAAATATTTGTTTCTTTTTGATTATTCGATAGTTTTGTTGTATCTTTTTAAGTTGTATTTTGAATTATGATTTATTTATTTTTTATTATTCCTAATACTAACTCTTTCATTATGTGAAACTAATTACAAATTAAACACGTCGATAAACTTCCATAATTTCTTCTTTTTGTGTCGAATAATCTATAGAGATACCGACTTTTACGTATTTTTCTTAGTATGGCTTTTTACGTAATTTAGTTAGTGATGGCAAACAAAATTCTTTGAGAATTGAAAAATAGTTAAATAAATACTTAGTGATAAAACTAATGCTTACATTGTCGATGCCCATGAGAATGATAGTTTAGATTAAATATCACTCGATGATTAGTTTTACAATTTTAATTTTTCCTATTATTTTTGTAAAGAACTTATTGGAATAGCTTATTATATTGTTCCATTAGAAATTCATTACAAAGCTTAACTAAATATGTTGTCATGTCATTATCTCTTCAAATTGTAATTACATTAATTTTTGTGTGAGCATCTTCCATCCAAATTTGCACGTCATTTTAGTGGTTTTACACCATTAAATTGGGATTTGTATAATGTGAGCGGACACACTTGGATAATCAAAATGATCAACCCCTATGGTGCGTTCTCTTTACGGAAGGATGGAGCAAATAAGTCCATGATAACACAATTCTAGATGGTGAAGTGTTGGTTTTATCTTATCGTGCCAACCACGTTTTGATGTGTGAATATTTTCTAATGACCATGCATGTTAATTGTGATAAATCGATGTGTACCCGACTATAAATTATTTTTTTTATTTACTTTATATGAATAATTTATTATTAAAATAAAGTAATAAATATCGACTCATGTTAATAGATAGTTTCAATATAAACAAATAAAATAAAATAATAATACACGTGAATAATAATAAAAATAATGATACATGTGAATAATAATAAAATAATAATACGTGCAACACACGTGCGAGATTACTAGTTATGCATAGAACAATAAGTTATTATAAGTTGTAAAAAAACCTCCTCTAATTACAAAATAAATTAATTTAATTTAATTCTTAAATAATAATAATAGAAATGTATAAATCAAATAGAAACAAAATAATAGTATTAATTTTTTTAAATATAGAACAAAAACTACAAAATAAGAAGCCAATAAAAATTATATAAATACACACCAAAATAATTATTAGATAAAAATCCAAAGAATATTGTGTTTAGAAAATACAGATAATACTTGAAATAATATTGAAAACAAAATTGATTTACTAAATAAGCCTAACAATATAGAAACATATATATTTCTTAAGTCTAGTTATTCAATCAGTGGGACGTAGTGTCATTTTTCCAAACAATTGAAATGGTATTGAATATAAATATATAATTATATATTAATAAAAATTTGAAACTTATTGAACTTATTATATAAACATAATTTAATAATACAATTATATATTAATAAAAATTTATAAAATTTTGGAAACTTATTGAACTTATTATAAATTGGTATGTGATGCAAATGTGAGTGGTAGTCAATATCTAGGTTTTTTTATATATGGTTTAAAATAATGTATACAAGATGACAAATTTATGTATTGTATTAAGAAAACTAATAATTAAATCCAAATTAGAGCGACATATATTATGCTATATGATATAAATCTTCCACTTACCTATCGACATTATTATGTATTTGCGGGAAAGAAAATGGTTAGATTTTCATACACACATGACAAAATGTATTATATATAAAAATATTTAAGAAAAACAAATTTCTATGTTTTTTCATTTGTGGATATTATGGTATTAGAAGTATGTGATGTAGTTTTATGTTATTGTGAGACGATGTTTATAATTTTCATATATAGTTTGAAAGTAATTTATAGATGTGAAAACTTGTGCATTGTTTCAAAGGCAATTCACAATTAAAATATAAATTACAATGACATTTATTATCTTATCCAAAGTCTTTTGGCTATTGAATGAGAAAGTTGTTATCGTGTTCCTAGGAGAGTAATGTTTTTGCACATTGTCTTGTAAATGTGCAGCTTAGAATCATGTTCTCATTTTCCTCGTTATATAAAGAGAGCGGAGCAAAACAACAAAAATCATAACAAGAAAAACTCTCTCTTAATCTCCGTTGAAACTCACCTAATTATAGTTTACAAATTTATGCATTTTCTATATATATATATATATATATGTATAGATTTATATATATATATGTGTGTGATTTAGATCGGAGTGAGTCGCAATATCTTAGGTGAGTACATGAGACCAAATCTGAGTCATTTATTTAATTTATAAACCGTTAAGATTAATCGGGTTTTACTATTATTTAATATGGCTTGTAGGTCCCCAAGGGGTGTAAGTGTAAGGTTTAGAAGAGGGGGGGGTTGAATAAGCACTTACCAAATTTTCGATTTAGTCCTTTTAAATCTACGAGTTCTACTGTTTGTGTCCTTGATGGGCGGTCGAATTAGTCCTCAGTAGAGTTAATCTCTCAGGGCTTTTGAGTTGTTGATGGAGTAACTCAGTGGTGGCTACAATTTAACTTCAATTGTGGTTTGTTTTTGAGGAAGACTTAACACCGTTTGATTAAGCAAGTTTCTGACTTGATTTAGTACTTATAAATTTATCAAATGGATAGCAAATTTATCGGCAGATATAAGCGATTAAAAGTGCAGGAATTTAAATCTTTGAAATGTAAATGACACAATAAAATTTTTATAGAGGTTCGAAGATGGGGTAGTCTTCTACTCCTCTCTTCTCCAGCTCCTGGAGGAATCCCATTTAGGTAATGATCGGTTTACAAAGTGGTAACGGTCCGGATACAAGTCTTGATCACAACGGCCGACTTGATCCTTTGGGACTCGGTCAGAGGCGCCTTGATCTTTTGGCTTCTCGTGCGGCATTTCAGCTTTGGGCATTTTGTCTTTTCTACTCAATTGCTTTCGCTGGATTTGATCACGAAGCCCTCCAAAAGCAAGAACTTAAGACTTGGTTGACGCCCGAACCTTTCTACAATCTTCGGAATGTAGGCCACTTGTTTTAGTATTTTCCTCTTCAGGGTTGAAGTTCTCTTTCAAGCCCAGGTAAGTGTTGGATTGATGTCATCTTTTGAAATGTAGGCTTGAGGATTGAGAATGATTGAGTTTTGATAAGGCTTGTATATCTCACGTGTGTGTCATTCATGCATCCTTCTTCTCAAACAAACTCCTCAGCCTTTTATAGTGAACTTTCAAAAATTTGCCGTTGAAGAAGATAGGCTCATTTTTGAAAGTCACTCTTGATCGTTGGCTTGCAGTTCTTGGAATTGCCATTTCCTCGTATGAATTGTTTTATCACCTTTTGAGTTCGACACGTGTAGTGCTTCCCGTTGGTTCATTTTTTTGCACGCAGGGTGGCACTCCAGAAAAGGTGGTATGGAGATATTACTTGTTTAAGTAAATCTCTTGATTTATTGCTTGGTTCTTTTACGATTATCTCGACTTGTTGCATTTCCTTGCTTTCCCAGGTGACTTAGAGTCGACTTCCAATCGTGGATGACTCTTGTCACATCCAGCTTCAACTTGAAGAGGCTTCTCTTAGGTTGACTTGGTGATGTTCTAGTTTTCCGGTGTATCTCAGTTCTTCTTGATCGAGTTCTGTCTGCTCTTCTTTGCCGTGCTCGTTTGTCTCTCGTGAGTTTTCCTTCAAGTCTTGATTGTCTTCTTGCATGTTTGGGGCGTAGCTGACTTACTTCGGCTTGGCCGACTCAGGTATTCTGTTACAACTTTCTGACAAGAATTGGGGTGCCAACTTTCTATTCTAAGTTTTACATGACATTCATCAAAATCTAAACAATAAAATTCTAACAATTTCCCCCTTTTTGATGATGCAAAGCTTAAATCATACAAAGATGCAAATAACAAAGATCACATCTGAGATAGTGTATTGTATGCAGTAGAATGTATCGTGAGAATCAATCCTTTTTATTGATCATATCATTCTTGCTTAACTGTATTTACAAGGTGTATCGAGCACATTTTTGTCTATCTGAAAATAAAGAATTTATAGCTTTGTTGGAAGACTTACATTGTATGTATTTACATGATAAAGTTAAGCCGAGAAGGGTGGGCTGACAACACTTCTTCTTATTTGTCTCCTTTCGTCTTGATCGGACATCTTCTTCTCTTATTCTCTTCTTCGTCATCATGTTGCCCTTCTTTTCTTCTCATATGCTTTCTTTTGACTTAAATCTATTCTTGTGCTTTCTGTCTCTCTGCCCATGGTGAGTTTGTCTTTTTGTTTCTTCATAAATTCTCTTTACATACTCGGCGTTAGTTTTAGCCACTCGCAAATTCGCCGCTTGGTCAAGCCCATTGATGGGTCCTCCTTTCTTTCTGGATCTACGTATTGATATTCTTGGGCGGAGGTGAGTGCAAACTTCTTATCACTTCTTGCTTAACTTCATCTCCTCACAGGCGTATCATCTTGGGGTCTTCTTTTGATTGATTGACTAGCGAGTGACCCGTAAGTGGCTTAGGAAATCTCTAAATGTCTGTCGACTTCTTCCATAATGTAAGACCACTTTTCGATCAAGTCCCGGGCTTGAGCCATGGACATATTTGCAAAATATCCTTGAGTTCGGCGTTTTGAATTCGTCGACTGATCTTGGCTCATCTCAAAATCGAAATGGCATACGTGTCTCTGTCATTTGGAATGCCTCCATGTTCTTTCAATATGTTCATCACTGGCATCCATTCTTCCTTCCACTTCCTTCGTCTGCTTCAATTGCTTTTCTCTTCTCAACCATGAATCTGTAGAGTGTTGGAGTCGCGAGTCGGGGGAGTTCTTTGTATAATGTCGGTATTTGTGTGTGAGGACCGTTGGGGGGTTTGTGCAATCATCAATGTTACATCTGTGCGATCCTTCCCCCTCGACAAGCTTTTTCCTTTCCTGTTTCAAGATTTCCTCCCGGTGATTTTCCCCTTCTGTTGTTCCTTCTCAATTTGCTCCTTTCTTTTTCGGCTTGATTTTCTTCTTTAAGGTATTCCTCTTCCCTTTTTGGCATCATCAAAGGATAGAGGAACTCAGGGAACATCTTTGGCAAGCATGAGATGAGTCTTACGATGGTAGATTTTGTGCTTCAAGTCTCTTGCGTTGTATGCAACACGGTCGAGACCGAGTGGCGTTGGATTAATTGAAATCCGGCTTCATCTCGGCCATGAGAAGGCTGAATTTTCTTGTCTGTGTTCTTACCCAGCAGCTGTATCATTTTGCGTGCTCCTGTGGCCCCGACTTGATCTCGGCGGTGTGAGCTTCATGCATATGCTCAATGTGTTCCCTCAGCGCCGTTTTCGCATCAGCATTTTAAACTCTCCTCCACACGGACTTGTTGAACAATTGTCTAAAGTATCTCCTGTTCCCACACGCATTGTTTCTTCTGCTTTGTTGCCACCATTCCTTATTGACCCCATTTATGCCTCTTAAGTCGTGTAAGGGTGGCATCTCTATTGTCCGGGCGCATGTCAAGAAGACGATGCCTCTCCCATCGGGTCAATTTCGGCCAAAGAGTGCGCCGAACAATACCGAACTTGGTGATTCTTAATTGCGGTGATGGCATCTGATTGTCGAAATCATAATCATTGGAACAATGGTGTGCGGTGAAAGAAGCGAGGAGTGCAATGATAAGCGTGCTTGTTCATTTCGACTCTTCGTGGAGTTAGTATCTCGGTGAGAAAGGAAAGATTCCAAAGATTCATCACCAGGCCCAGGATACGTTCGATGATGAGCGGTGCGCGTGAAGTTCCTTTGGGAATCGATCTGCTGCGGCTTGAGGAAGCGGGCCGGTCTGGTTCAGGTTTGGGTTTGGTTGTAAGTAGGCAGAAGCAGAGCCTGGTATGTACTTGACCGTTGGTCTCATTGATTTTTCTCATTCGATAGACTTGTCCTGGCTTGCTCGACGACGTCATCGGACGATGATGAGATTTCTAGTGGTGGCTCATCATCAAAGTTAAAGTCGACAAGTAGTCTTGGGGATCGGACTTGCTCGTGCACTGGAACATCGCGGTAGTCTTTTGGATTTGTCATGGGGTTGACTCGAGAACTTCACGCCGATCCAGGAAAGTAACATCAGGGGTTGTCTGGGATCATGAAGTGGCCCGATCTCCTTCTCGAGGAAGGGTCGATGATTACGGGAGGGATGTTCTCTCTACTTCGACCTCTTTTGCAGGGAAGTCTCAACCTCGTGGGCCTTCATTCTCTCCAGCCAGTCTCTCTTCTTTGAGGATAGTCTGTAGTCTCCGCTTTCGGCTTGTCAGTATAGGGTCTTTCTGATGGCATCATTGGGTCTCGACCCCATAGTTGCACTTTCATCGCCAGTGTTAACTCCCGGTATTCGCCTGTGCACAATGTGCATCGCGCGTCATTAGCACTCAGGCGGTTGGCACCTCGGTGAGAGCCGATCTCAACTACTCCCGAGCTTCGTTGATAGCTTGGCTTATTTGTTCTTCATGATTATAATTTCTCTTCTTCGCCTCGCATGGCACAGCCAGGTCATCGCACGGCGTCACTCAGGCACTTGCTGCGGTGGAGGGAGTTTCTACTCGGTGGGCACCCGGTGATGTGACTTGGAGTGGGGTCACTGTCTCCAAACTCATTTTGTTTTCAATTGATGGTTGGTAGTTAGGGCAGGTGTGCCGCTTCAATAGGGGTTAGCTCGTGGGGTCCCAGCCCGGTTCATCGCAGGATTCCCTTATTGCCTTTAGGTGAAATTTGGGAAGTGGTAGCAACAACAACGGTGGTATTTTGAGAAACACTCCCATTGGATCGATTTCGGTATGTGTTACGGAGGACTCTCCTGGTCACTCCATTAATCTTTGCAAGTGAAGGATTCTTGATTAGGTACGATGCTTGCTGCATTTGCAACTCTTACGTGGCGGCATTCTGCAGTTCTAAATCCTATCGAGAAGACATCGAGGAGAGGATGTGTATGTTTTTGGTGGCAGGAGATAGAGGCGGATGCTTGCCTTCTCACGTCTTCGGCCAAACGACTTGTTTTTCTCTCCTTGTCCTTGTAGATGCTTGAGGAGAATGTCCGATGCGATTTGTCTTAAATCGGTAGGAGCCGCGATGTTAATCCCGAAATTTAGCGATTCTCAACCTTTATGAACTCGGGCCGTTGTTGTTCCTTGACTTGCTCGGCTTCCATTTTTTCTCCACTCGCGTGGCGATTTTGGATGTCACGGATAAGGTGGAGATAGGATCATCTTCACATCATATCGAGCAAAATTTTGGTTCTTCTTGAGTTTGATGTGTGAGCTACCGTTGTGTCTTGGTTCTTGCTCCTGCGATCGCGCCCAATGAGACTCATTCTGTTTCACCAACTACATCTGGAGACTCTCTTCTCGGTAGTCTCGTATTTGTCTTCATTGAGTAACGGACTCGGCTGGTTTTCTCTGTTCGGACTCTTGACAAGTCTTCTTGTCTCTGGTTTGTACCGAGGAATTTAGTTCGGGGCGGTGTCTGCGAGTGTAGCGGTGGGCGGTCTTGTGTTTGTTTACACGAGGAGGCTGGCCGTCAGGGCATCGATTCTGTCCTTTTGTGTCGATCGGAGAAGGTATTTGGGAGTCCTTCTCGGGCTAACTGCTGAGCGGGAGACACGAGCCTGAGGCGGAGTCTCTGGCTGCGAGGGCGGGGCATGTTTGGTTTTCTTTGTTGCGGGGATGATGTCTTAACTTGGCATTCGGGAGGCGGCTCTTCTGTGCTGGAGAGGAAGCGGTGTTTGTATCTTAAGGTCGGTGATTCCCCCTGCAGTGTCGGCTCTCTTGGCGTAATCGCAAACACGGCGCCGAGAGAGGTTAGCTCTGAACATTTTCTTGTTAACATGGAAAGCACTTTCCATACTAAGAAGACTCATTTCACCTCGATGGCGACGATTACCAGGCCATATCCAGGAAGATCCTCCAAATATGCCCGTCTTTGAAGGACTTGTTCCCAACGTTACGGCGGAGTCTGCTTTGTAGATAAGCTTCAGCCCGCTTTATCTTCTTTTTCTTGATGATTGCAGCCATCACAATCGGCTTTGCCTTTGTGATTGGTCAAAATGCCCAGGTGATGTCGATACATTTGGCATTATATCCCGACAATTTGTGATAATCCTCCTTGATCCTCTTGTTTCTTTGTGTATATAATTTGTCGGCAAGGTCGAGGCTTGGCTATCTCTTTCCATGCGTCAGCCAAGTTGACATCAGTTTCCTTAATCTCAGTTGCTCCTTCTGCTGTGGTAGTGAGCAATATTCAGCCAAATCGCCAGCAGTGATAGTCAGCTGCTTCCCGT